>VZTX01022997.1:165694-455297 GCA_013400915.1 Pardalotus punctatus | reverse complement strand
GTCTCGTCTCCAGAGCTTGCCCAGGTTCTTGCTTTTGCCAGTGTCACCAGCAGCTAAAATATGGCTGCTGCCTTGAGGTGGGAGCAGCAGCTCCTGAAAAAGGTACAAACAGGCTGGGTCAGATGGCAAGGCAGGTTGTGTTCATCCCAGCTGATCAGATGCAGACTGGAAAGTCCAGGCTCTGCATCTCTCTTCATGTGTGATATCCCCTCAGTCACGCCATAGCCCATGTGCCTGCTCAGGACAGCAAAAACTGCTTCCTCATCCTTCTGCAATATCTGTGACATCCAAGGGGTCTCCATCCATTTGCCAGCGTGGATTGTGCCCTTGAAGTTCTTTCATCATGCTGGATGCAGCCTGATGAAACTGCAGGGAGAATATTAAAAGAAAAAAAAAGGTGGTGGAGAGAGCAAGTCAGCCCAAGTCTGTTTATGGCAATTCCATCTTATTTTAAAGGGATAGCAAAGTATAAACCATTTAAATATTTAATCTACAGAAGAGCCCTGAATGAGTTTGTACCACATGTGCATGTGTGATGAATGGGTGGGGATGGCAGCAGGAACGGCAGCGAGCACCAGCCCTGCCCAGGCCCATGTGCACATGGGGGATGTGGCTGTGCTGGTTAAAGTGTTTTATTCAAAAAGGGAATTTTACCCTTTAGTTGGTGAAAGTTATCTCTGTCTTAACAGGTTGGGTCTGACTATCTGGAGAAGAGGGCCTCATCCTGCTCCTCGGTGCTTTTTGCCTGCTGGGTGCCTGGTGACTCTGGAGGATGCTCAAAATAGCCCCAAATCAGAGCTGTGCCTGCCCAACCTTGTGGAGAGTCACGAGGTCACTGGTGTAACTGGGAGGAGAATTTGTCCTTCTAGCTTTAAAAATAGCTCTATTTTCTTTAATGGCATTTTCCTTGGGGCAGCCAGGAGCTTGCTTGAGGTGCTGCTGAGCAGGAAGGGGTGCCAGGATGCCCCAGTTAATCCCATTTCTAAACCACTTTTGTCTCTGAAAATGAACCAAACCAAGCAAAACTCTGGATTTCTTCTTCCTTCCAATATTTTTAATTTGACTGGCTTCCTAGAGCCAGATTGATGATGTTTCCTCTGTGGAAAATGCTCTCTGGTATAACTAAATAGAATTCTGTAATCTCCAGCAGCCGAAGTGTTTAGTTAGGGTCCGAGGGTGGTTTTTCTAATCCCAACTCTGTCTGTCCTTACCAAAGTGCGGGGTTTCTAGCGATGAACGATTTGGGGCTTATCTCTTGGGAAGTGCCGTGAATGCCAGACCCGTGCTTACACAAGGAGAGAAATGCATGAATTTTTCCACATCAGTAGGAGCTGGAGATTTTGCTAAAGGTGTCTCCAGCTGCAAGGAGCGAGATACGGCTCTGCTGGAGAGCTCCGGAGAGGCAGAACTGAGTAGAAAATTTAAATGTGGATTTAATGCCTCAGAAAGCCATCTGTAAGGGAAGGGGCAGGTGCTGGCCAGCTCTTGGCCGTGCAACAGGTGACTCTGCTGGCTGATTGTGAGGCTGCTGGAGCACAGGCGTGGTGGCTTTAATCTGACTGGGGAGATGTTCATTAGGGAGCCCTGGGCTGTCTCAGGGCTGTGGCACAGCCCGAGGCTGGTGCTGTCCCTGTCCGTGCTCTCCGTGCATGGCTTGCATGGGGTCCTGCTGGATCAGCTGCTTCTGGCTCCATTTTTATATGGAAAAGCTGCATGGAAGGTTGTCAGGGCCTGGGATGTGGATGGACAGACGGACCACAGCCAGGGCAGGGCAGTTTCCTAATTCATTCCTAATTCCAGCCTCTGCCAGTGTGTGCTGAAAGAAAAGGAAAAGCAGTAAGTAAAATCAAGCCTCTGTTTGTCACCCTGTCAGCTGGTGAGGCAACGGCTGAACCTCTTAGATGATGTTTTGTGGCACTTTTTTAGAGTTACAGGGTGACTTGGGTAAACCCCAGCTCTGTATTGACAAGGGGCTGATAACTGCACCTCATCCTGCCACTCATTCCATGTTTGTGGGGTCCCTGCAGCCCCCTGTGCCCCAGCCTTGCTGCTGCCAGGTGCTCCCCTGAGCCTCACAGGGGCCTTGCCCTCGGCCGTGCCCCCTCCTCACACCCCACCGTGGGGTTTTGTTGCCCAGCATGTAGCTGAAGTCAATTTGTAAAACAATACTTCAGCATTACCCAGTGAAAACACAGACGGCATTGTACAGCTGGGAGCAACATTGATTGAAGTGATATTTAATCCAAGGAAAATACATGATACATAGGCTAGGATTCCTCGCTTATCCATCATATAATGCAGTTCATGAGGATTAAATATCCCTCCTGTAAAGTTTGTTGAGATCAGTGTTGTTATTTGTTTTGCAAATGATCCTGACAGTGATGCTGAGAGCTATTGATTACCAATGGTTCTTTAAAAATTACTATTATACTGCAAATTACGAACCTTGGGGGTATCCAGTTATATGATAATGGAAAGGCATTGGTGTGTAATGACACATGCATCATAACAAATTTGCTCTTGCTATATAATGGATATTGAAAGGGACATGATTTATGACCAACAGGATTAGCTGCCTGCCATGATACATCCAAGGTAACATGACAACTGTCTACTTGTTCATTGTGGCAAGAAGTACTGATGATTTGGACAGTTTAGAAACAAATTAAGGAAAAAAATAAAAGCAAAATCTCCTCTATCTTTTCATTTAAAATACGTAAACCACTCTTCTAATTAACAAATAGCTAAAATCCCTCCATCACTCTCCCAGGAACATCCACAAAGCATTGCACAGGTGAAAATCAAGGCTGCCAGTCCTAGTGGAACTCCTGGGTTTGCCTGGAAAGCCTTCAGAGCTTCTGTCCGTGGCTGTGATGGAAGTGCAAACGAGAGCCCTGAATCTGCTGGGAATTTCAATGCATGTGTGCCCTTGAAACCAGTGGAGGACACTCGTGTTGAGTTGTGTGCTCTCATTCCTGATGATGAATGCCTGATAACACAACTGCTTGTCTTCCAGGCTCTCCTGGTGTTTCCCAGCTCCGTAGCTGAGCACTGAATACTTGATGTGTTTGAGAGGAGCCCGAGGGCTGCTTTGGCTGCCGGTGGCTTGAGCAGTGTCCCAGGAGCCTTGCCTGGTTCGGGGGCAGAGCTAGGTGCTGTGACCTTGCCCTGCCATCCTGGGGTGGCACAGAGGGCAGGTAGGAGGATTTTGCATGCAGGAAGGTGTGTGGTGTGCAGGTTAACCCTGTGGCCGTCCTGTACTCTGGGCATGCTGCAAATACCAAATGCCAGCAGTGCAAACAAAGCTTTTCCTCATCACCCAGCTGATCCACAGTGGAGCCCACAGACAGCAGGGCCTGGGTCTGTGCTGCTGGGTGAGCGTGCTGAGCAGAAGCTGGGCATGGGGAAATGCATGGCCAGGAGCCAGTGCCAGCAGAAGCACTTGTAAAACAAAAGGGAGGGAAGAACAGTTTCCCTTCTTCACCAGCACCTTCTCAGCATCTTTTGTCATGAAGTTGTGTGTTGCACTGAGAGGCACCAGGCTGCTGGTGTGGAGAAATACCCACGGACAGGAGTCCTCCTCCACAGACACAGGTTTACTTTTGCCCTGTGCTCGTTTATTCTGTGGTGCTGCAATAGCAGGGACACTTGTCCAGTAATTTCTTTATAGAATTTTAGCACTTGGTAACATGGCACTTCAGAGGGGGGAAGAAAGGGGTGTGTGCTTATTTAGGTGTCATTCTATATAAGATCTAAAGATCCAGCTCCAACCTCCTGTGAATCCCATTAGCTCATTTCGAAATGGGATGGCGAAAGTTTGAAATAATAAATGTAACTTGAACCCTACACACCCTAGTGGTCGGTGGGAGGTGTGTGCATCCCTGAGCACGAGCAGCACTGTGCTGTTACCCACCTTATCCAGAGGAGTTATTCCCCCTGCCTGATGGAGAAACTGTCCTGGGATGAGGCTGCCAGGCTTCCTCCCAGAGTGAAGAGAAGCAAGGGCTCCTCGAGACCGCACCTGGAGAAGCGATTTGTGATATAAAAACCAGTGTAGAGTAAAATTCTCCTCCTTGTGGAAGTGCTGGCCCTTGACTTGCAATAAAGAATTTATTGTGCTGTTTCCTCAGCCCAGGTCCTCTGCAGGTCACCATGGGCTCTGCCCTGTCTCAGGGCCTGTTCCTGTGCCTGCTGTGCTTCTGGGGTAATCAAGAGCTGCCGAGATGCTGTTTGTCATCAGAGAGGGGGCATGTGCAGAGGGGGCTTTGTTTTTCTGACAGAAATGAAATCCCAGCGTTTTGTCAGTGCTTCAGATATGAGATTCTGTGCATGTGGAGACAGAGAGCATTCCAGAGGAATTGAAGTTTCAAGATTGTGGAGGGGGTGAACCAGGGGGGGAGGTCACAAGGTGGGGCTCAGAAATGCTGGCACGAGGGACCCCTGGGACTCTGCAGCCCAGTTTGTCCCTTGAGGACTTTTGCCAGTAGTGGCTCAGCTTGGTCAGGTTGACTTTGGACAAATCTAAGAACTCCTCCCAGGGGGGATGTAGGAGGTGGGCTGAGTGCTCGGGTCCCTGCCTCCTTGGGAGAGCAGAGGTGTTTGAGGGTACAGGTCATGGGTTTCACCCTGTGATCCTGTGGACCCAGCATGAGATCCTGTGACGTTTCAGAAAAACTGGGGAGGACCTGAGCTGGAGAAGTTGTAGGGGATGGAGGAAAAGGCTGTTTTGGGCTGTTTGTTCATCTTCCTCATCACTCCCAGCTGAAGCTGGGTCAGGGTACAGAACTGGACAGGAGATGCCCTCATCCAGAGCATGCTTGACCTCTGCAGTTATGCACAGACATGAATGTGCTCGGAAATGATGTTTTTCCCACCATTACCTTTGTAGATGACCTGACCTGATGTCTCTGATCCGGGCCCTCCCAGGTGAGAGAGTTCTCTTGCAGGAACTCTTTGACTAGCAAACACTTCACAGCACCTCAGGGGAGGCTGGAGTGGGAGGAAGTGAGCCCTTGTTCCTCTCAGCTGCTCTGGGTTGGGTGGACCTAAAAGTAGCAGGTATGAATGCAACTGTCATTACCTTAATACTTTGTGTCACAGCTGGAGTGGGACATTGTCACATGTATAGATTCTGGGAGGTCTTTTGATCCAGCATTGTATCACATTTTATGACAAAAATCGGTGTAAAATGGTTGTGGTTGGAGCTGTGTCCTTCAGTGCAGTGCCTGGCTGCACAAGTAAGTCACTGAGTCAGTGTGCACAGCAGCAAAGCAGTGCATAATTCAGGAGGGACCTCGGAGTGACCCAGGGGACAGAGGAACCACACAGCTGTCGCTGCTTTGTGGGATTTGAGTTGTTTGGGTGAAGGTGGGGAGTGCCCCCTGTCCCCAGAACGCTCTGGGCACAACCTGCTGTCCTTAGAGACACCAGCATGGCTGGGGCTGTGCTGTGTGGAAGTGAGACACGCACTGGGGCAGGACTGCTTCTCCTTGGAAGGGTTTATCTGGAAAATGTGGGTGTGCGAGCAATTCTAGGGTACCTCCCAGAGCACCCCACACTGGACCATCACCTGTCCTCACGTGTGTGTCGAGCAGCCCCTTCCTGCTCCGATAGCATCTCCCTTGCTGGGGCAGAGTGGGGTAAAGGGGGCCTTGGGGATGATGTGGCTGTGATTCAGAGAAGCTTGTAAGGGATTTGATCACAGCTTAGGAAAACTTTCTCCCTCTCATGTGTGCTAGTGATGACTTTCCATTTATTTCTCTGCTGTTGTAATGAAAGTCCAAGTGCTACACAACTGCAGAGATCCTGACATTGGAAAGCAGCAGCCAGCATGCACCATTTCTCTGGAAAAAAGGATCCGTCCAAATGGTTCCTTTATGTCATGCTCTAATTTTGCCGCTGTTGGTTTATTTTTGTTTTTGGCTTCTTTTATTCATGGTATTCTTAAAACTTCCCTTTCAGGGCTTAACAGCTTAACCATTTCAAAATCATGCCAAGCGGAAATGTAGCATACGATTTTCTCACTGAACATTGTGCTGATCGCTCAAATGTATTCTGGATTTGTAGAAAAGCTGCAAAAAACTGGGATGAAAGAGAGTGAGAATTAGCACTCAAATGAAGAGCCAGGTCTTTGCATGCTTGGGAAAGGTCTGTGGAAGCAAACAGAGTGCTTCTTGTCACCTTCTTGCTCTGCAGCATCCCATATTGGCATGGTTGACAGCAGAAGTGGTGGGCAGGCAGGCAGTGAAGCACAGGTCTCTGTCCTGGGGCTGGTACAGTCTTTAAACACGTGTCTTAGTCCTGGTTGTTGGCCCCTGATATCCCTGATATCTGAATTATGCTCCAGGCTCTGCTGCCAGATTCCTCTCTGGGTTTCAGCAGCTCCTTCAGTCTCTTGGGCCTCCCTCTCTTTTTCACAGGAAAGGGATTATAGTGCCAAAAATAGCCTCTTTTCCAAGGTGGGCCTCTTTGTGACTCTCTTCTGTGAAATACGTCTTTCTCCCTGTTCCTCCAAGTGAAATACAAAGGAGATGTGATTCACCACCAGTGCTGATGTGCCAAGGCAGCAGGAAAGCTGCTGGTGTGCAAAGGATGCTTTGTACCTGCACATGTGCCCTTCTGACACACGGATTCCCTGCTGGGGCCGGTGGCTTCCTGCTCTGCTTGTCCTGCTGAGTAGCTGGAGGACTCAGGGCAGAAGTGACCCTGCTCCTGGTGCTGGTGGAGCACCTCTGAGGGGAGCAAATCCTGCTTTTGTGAGGTGAGATGGGTGTTAGGTGATCATAGGGACAGTCCTGTCTTGTGAGAGCTGATTTGGGATGGGTCTGTTGTGACTTTTGTTTGGCTCCTGTGAGACTTCAAGGAGCTGCATTTTCCCGAGGAGGAGGAGGGCAAGGAACATGTTTGGAAATGCAGACTTTCTCTTGGAACTAAAATGGGTTATCAGCATCTAATGACTGCTGTGACACAGGTCGCTGAGCAAAGCTGGGCTCCTGGGGTGATCACAGGGGTGCAGACTGCCACAGGAGAAGTCAGGTCGGTGTTGCAGAGCTGGGAGGTTTGTGTGAGTCCTTATTTTCAAAGACTGCGATAACACAGAGGGTTTTTTTTTGCCATTTCTGGCTTTTTACGGTTGTTCATGTTAGAAGACCTTTGAGGGTCCTCAGTACTTGCAGAAAATGCCTGTGGGCCCTGAGCTGCGGAGCTGGGCTGTGGATCACAGCTTACAGATGCTCTGAGCTAGAATTTACTCTTTCACTACAGCTCTGAGGCTTTTGGGGTGAAGTGAGGGACAACTGATGATTATTAGTAGCTTTAAAATTAATAATGCTCTTTAGAACATTTAATATTTCATTAATAGTAAATACCATACACGCTGGGGTGTATCTAGACCAAGAAACACTCAGGTTCCCGCAGCACTACAGCTTGGGCAGCCGGGAGCTCCATGAGCGAGGGATCCTCCAAATCAGCAGAGGATGTGGGGAAGGGCTTGGTTTGATTTCCACAAGTCTCATCTGTGTAAACCCTGGACAGGGGACAGGCAGGATCCTGTGTCCTGCCAGTGCTCTGGGTCTTTGAGGCAGTTCCACATCCCTGCTTGCATCACAGATCAAGAGCTGAACATGGCCCCTGATTTATTTATAATATTCCTGAGAGAAGGGGGGCACAGGGAGGTCTCTGGGCTGTAGGCAGAGATGAAGAGCGTGGAAACCACGAAGTGATGGTACAGACTGTGGACATGACGTGAGAACGCTGAGTGTGCTGTTTGAAAAACCTCGGGATGCAGGAGGAGGGAGTAGAGGGATTCCTCCATTTGTCTCCTCACCTCTCCCAAGTAAATCCTTTCTGGCTGATGTGGTTGGCATATGCAGGGCCTCTTGGCTTGGTGCTCCAGCGGATGGTCTCCAGCTGGGGTGACAGCTCAGACCTGGGCTGGGGAGCATTCGGGACACTGGGGGGGGCAAAATGTCTTGCCATGATCTTCAAAGAACAGGAAGGAAGAGCATTTTTTCTGTTACTGTTCATATCACAGGAAATTTCCCCACTCCCTTTTCAGTTAATAACCACTGGGGCAAGAGACTTTCCTAGCTTGTAGGGGAGCAAATCTGAATAAACCAGTAAGAGTCATGTTGTTGGAGAGTGGCTCCACTTGAGTTGTTTTTCCACTGTTTGGATAAATAAGACAATAAGAAGAGCTGCTGAGATAGTTGGCAAAGAAATGAATCCCCCAGGAGACCAGGGAAATGTTGTTTATTTGTGGGAGCTGCCTGTGCATGAGGGGTCAGTCCTGCAGTTCTGTAGAGTGAAGGGAAACAAATGCTCTCTGTTTTAGCACCGGATTCATTGCAAGGAGATATGCCAGGGATCATTAGTGCCTCAGCCACCATGATTTTTGCTCAGATTAGTTTTCTCTTTTTAAGGCCAAAAAAAAAAAAGGCAGGTTCCCGTTAGATCAGATATGGACAAAGTAATAGCGGTATCACAGAGATTGAGGTCTGCAAGATTAAAATGTGAAAGGGAGGAGAAATGATAGCTTTGGCCCTGCTTGCTGTTACAGCAGCCGTGTGAATAAATGACTGTATGCAGATAAGCAGGGCAAAAATAAAAGGGATGCTTAGGACGAGATGGCAACAAAAAAAAAGGGAACTAATCAGCAGATTCAACCACTGTAATAATGCAGTAAACATGGAAAATGACATTATATTAGCTCCTCTGCTTCTCGTTGTATACATTAGCCACAAAGTCATCGATAGGCGATTCCCTGTGAAGGTGCAGCACTGCAGAATCCGGAGCTCCCCACTCCTGGGGGAAGGTGTGAGGGATGCTAAAGAGGAAAGTTGACTTTCAAACTGCGTGAGGAAGAAGTAGCTGGAGTGGAGCTGCGGAAAAGCTCGCAGCTCACCGAGTTAGAAATCTGCTCCCAGGAAAAGGATGGCCGGAGTGTTTGTCCTCAGTGCTCAGGCAGCAGGAGGGTTCGTGCTGAGCCACAGCTTAATTGCAGTCCTGGGAGGCTCCCCTCATGCAGGAGAAATTGCTCTGCTGCAGATATATTTTTTTAATATATATACATATATATTTTTTAAAAACTGGTGAACTGATTTCCATTTTGTTCAATTTCTCACAAAGAATGACAAGTAGCCGCTGCAGCTTTTCCCTGAGTTCAAGCAAAACCAGCATGTAACATTATTTGCAAATTAGCTTCATCCCTCTGGCTCCCAGTTAAAGCAGAAACTGCTTGGTCCAGAGTTGCTCCCAAAATATCCATTTAAACCATGTAATGATTCTGACTCTCTCATGCATAGTAGATGAAAGACGATCCGCGATTTATTTTTAAAGCTTTGAACCCCAAACATGGTCAATCATAACAAAAAAGATTAAAAAAGGACGAAGTCATGATAATGCAAAGCTGGGAGAAAAGCAGCCCTACACTTCACAGTAAAATCCGTTTTCTTTGCACTTTTTTATTAACAGCTTCAACTATGATCAGTGCATAAATCTACCTGCAACACAGGATGTTGGAAAATTACCGAGAGACAGCAACGTCCTCCCTGCTGCTTGGTGAGAAAAGAAGGATGCACCTTCAGGTATGGGCTGGAAAATTGTTTCATCCTCTCTTCCCTATTTGTGTTGCGCTAAGCCTGCTCATTTCACTGATTAGAGGGGGGAAATAAGGTGTTTGCAAGAGGGAAACTTCAGAAGGGACTCTTTAAACTTGTCTCAAGCCACAGATAAGTGTCTGCCTGGGACCTGCTCTGCACCCAAGCAGTGCAACGCTCTTCAGGCTCTGCTGGGGGTTAGTGGTGGAGTTTTGTCCTGCATTTGCTGTTGCTCTTTCCCTGCCCCTGTGGAGGTTATTGATCCTGCTCCTCTTGGTGAGAACAGGCTCAGCACGGCGCTGGGAGCTCCTTCAGGCCCCAGGGAGGAGCAGCTCGGCTCTGGGTGCTCCTGCAGCCTTGGGAAGCAGAGCATAGCCCTGCCATTCCCTGCTCCTGGTTTGGGGAGGATCAGCTCTGCTCTGGGTGCTCCTGCAGCCTTGGGAAGCAGAGCACATGCCCGGCCATTCCTGGTTCCCGGATCACGTAGGACTGTGCATATAAAATCGCCGCTTCCCCGGCGCTTCGTAGGGATCACACGGAGGGCTGAGCAGGATGAAGCTGCGTTGGCTGCTGCTCTGAGCAGCCTTTTTAGTGCAGGAGCAGAGCTAAGCACTCCTCCTGGGTTTTCTTAATCCAGCCTCAATCCATGCACTTCAAACAGGAGCCTTGTTTTAGGGCTGTGCTGAGCACTTGTGTCTCCCAGCAAGATGCTCTTGTGCCTGGAAGGGCCAGCCAGAAGCCAAAAAGCCGGTTTTACTCTCATTTGAAGAGGATGGAAATTGCTCCCCCTGAGCAGGGGGGTACAGAGGGGAGTTGTGGTTCCCAGGACAAGAAAAGGGAGGGTTGGTGACTTTCTGAATGTGGGTTTTTCTGAGAATTGTCTGATGCTTTGGGCTCAACATGGACAAGCCACTGACCCTGAAACCCAGCATAGCAATTGGATTATAGCTGTCACATCCATCTCCCTAGGGAATAAAAAGGGGTTTTCAGCCACAGAGGTCAGTTAAAACATGACAGTCTTCTCCAGCACGCTTTCCCAAATGTATGTTTTGGAGCAAACAAAGACCTAGGGGCTACTTAATTCTTGGCAACTGGTCAGCACTGCTATGTTGCAGGTTGGGGTTTCTTGTTTATCTGGATGGGCTGGTTGCTTGTTTTGCCACCTGTGCAAGTGGTTTGAGGAAATAACAGGAATTAGCTCATCTCTCATCTCGGTGTTTATAGATGCTTGTCCAGTGGGATTCATTGCTTCCAGTAAAGCTCTTTCTCCTCACCGTGTCCATCACTCCTGTTTGCATTTCTCTGTTGCCACATTTGCTCCCTGCAGTGACCACTGGGCACTTCCAGTGGACAAATTGCTGTCACTGGGGCTGGCTTTCACCTGGGGCCTCTTAGGAGGTGGCAGTATGTGAGCGTTGGGGTCCCCAGTGTGTGACCTGGGCTCCAGAGGAAGCCTGTGGTGGGACGTGATGTCCTGATATTTTTGCTGGAGTGTGTGTGTGCCGGTGGGTAAATGGGGCGGAGTGAGATGTGCTGGGGTCAGAAAGGAGCTGCAGATTTCGTTCCTTGAGTAGGTCTTTGTTTCACTGATGCATTTCATGGATGTGTTGGCCACAGCACCAAGGCTTCCTCATCTGTGGGAAATACTGGCAATCTCAGAGAGGCAGCTTAGACTGAGTTGTGACTGCTGAGGGCTCTTGGAACAGTGCTGGGTCCTGCCTGAGTCTGGATTAGTTAAACAGGTAGTTCTGTAGGTATTTCCCAAAGGTGAGGAGACAAAATGGGGGATAGGTGTTAGAACGGGGGTGGCTG
Organism: Pardalotus punctatus; assembly: GCA_013400915.1. NCBI lineage: Eukaryota > Metazoa > Chordata > Aves > Passeriformes > Pardalotidae > Pardalotus > Pardalotus punctatus. Next base: position 443,889 of record VZTX01022997.1, on the reverse strand, counting down.
AGAGCTGCCCTCCTGGCGCAGGGTGACCATTGTGCTGAGCTTTCAGCTGGTTCTCCAGCTTTCTGCCACTCCTGCCTTGGCTGTGGTGCTCCATCAATACTTTGCACTGATCTCTCCCCAGTTTTTCCTTTAGCCTCCCCTGCACGACACGCACAATGCACAAGAGCCGAGGGACACCATGCAGGTGGGGTTTGCTCCCTGCAACCTACTGTTCCCACCCTGCATTTCTTGGGAGAGTTCTGGCATCCTGGCAGGCCACGGGGGAGATGTTTTTCGCCCCTTCCCACATCCATGCATGCATTCCTCCCTGCAGGGAAGCCTGCGTTGGCACAGGACAGCATTGGATGATGCTGCACATTCACTATGAGGATGCTCCTCTAAAACAGGATGAAGGCTGAGCGTAACGCCTTTTAATGTTCCTTCTCATAATTATCCTCTTAATTACTCAATGAAATGCCCAATAAAACAAATCACTATAATTTCTATTTTATTCCCTGCCTTTTGCGGGTTATTTAAGAGCGCAGGATACATTAAGGAGGCACTTTCTCATGGGGGAATGCTTTCCAATAGATCATACTTGCAAAATGGTTTTATGTCCCTATCCTGTGTGTTTCATCCTCATTTTCCATGCCAGTTTGCTAATTACCAGAGACACTGGTGGCTGGGAAGCACTGCCTCCCTTGCTGCCCATCTCTGCCGTGGTGAAGTCACAGCTCTGAGTTTGTGACATCCCCATGGCAACGGCCCATGATGTCACTAGCGGGGATTACAACTTTGCAAAGCATCCAGGCACAGGCAGCCAGGCTGGAACTCTTGGGCTCTCACATCTTTAAATAGCAAGGAACTAAAACGCAGGGAAGTCTTTAAGAAGGCTTTAGATTTCCCTTTTTTTACCCTGAAGGAGGGGGAGACTGTTGGATGTGAGGCTGCCACCAGCAGTCCCGTCCCCTGTCCCACAGCAAGCCCAGCTCTCTCGTGCAAATTTGGGGTTTGCCTGGGAGCGCTCAGCCCCGCAGTGACTCTGGTGCAGGATTCTGTGGCCAAGGGCTGGTGTGTTGGGCATCTCCCCCAAGTCTCTGGGGGCTGCAGGTGTCCCCAGCCCCATGCAACTCCCTCTGGCTTTGTGCTTCTCGCTGATAAAGTGAATCTAAAGCAAACCTGGGGACTGCAGATCCCCACAGCCACCCCTGCCCACGCTTCACCCTGTCTAAATTGCTGGCTCCGCTGGCTTTCTTCAGTGCTTTTTGTCTAATACTCATAGTATTTGCATAATAAGACATTGTTCATGCACAAGCAGCGAGGGAGGAAGATTCATGTGTGTGCCGCTCTAGCAACAGGAAAATCATTTGTTTTGCACCTGGGGAGGAAATTCAGCTCTCATGGACGGTACCACAAATTGTGTAGGGTGTTTAAACAGGCAGCCCCAAAACTTACACGGGGCAGCTGCCTGACTGATATTTATGGACCCTATTTAAACAGCAGAAGCAAATCAAGCAGATGGAAGAGTCAATCTCTTTATTTTAGTTTTTCTAAGGTAGGAATAAAAATGATATTTCAAAGGCCAGCGTGTCTCAGCTGAGCGGTGGTGGGGAAAAGCTGGTGCCGCAGAACACACTGTCCTGTCTCCCGGTTTCTCAGATCATAACTTCTAAGCTGGATTCAATAGAAATAAATGTTCAGTAGTTCCAGTGGCGGCCTTTGGAAATGGAGCTAATGGAACAAGACAAAAAAATAGTTACAACATTTTGACAAGCACTTAAATGTTTAATGCTATGCACGGCGCAGCCCGGTTGTGGGGAGGTGGTGGGTGCACCTGCAGGGAGCTGTGCCCCTCATTAGCACGGCAGCGAGTCCTCCCACGGCCACAAGGAATTAGGGAAATGCTCTTTGAGCTGTGGGGTAGCAAACGGGCCAAGGGCAGCAGCCCCGTGCTGTGCAGCAGGTGAAGGGCTTGGTGGCCCCGTGCTGGGGATCCCCACAGGGAGAGCCGAGTGGCCACTTCTTGGAGGAAGCCGGTGGAGGAGAAGGCGTAACGTTACCCTGAGCTGAGACAGGGGAGATGAAGAGGCTGCAGTGATTAAATAGGATCTACTGAAATCCTTCCAAAGCAGGCTTAGGAATTAAGAGCCATCAATGTCACATTGAGGGTCACTCGCTGCAGGACACCTCCGGCCGGTGCCCGGCCTCCCCCCGTGCCTCTGTTTAGCCCCATCCAAGCCTGAGGAAACTCATCCTTTGTTTCAGATCCCGCTTGGACTTTCCCTTCTGCCACAGAACAGCAAATCTCAGCAAGAAAGGCCTCTAAGAATCCAGTTTGTTTGGAGAGGAAGGATTAGACTGTGTATGGTGAGATTTGCTTTGAATTCAGGTGTGATTAGGGATTTAATAACAGGGGAAGGTGGTGGGGACAGAAGGCATTAATTGGGTTGAGATCTGGTCCCCTGGCAGCAGCAGTGATGGAGACACCTCAGGAGGTGTCAGCTGGTGTCCCCTGAGTGTCAGGGACAGTGTGGTTTGCTCGCTGAGACCCTCCTTGCCGTGCCTGTGGGGTTCGGCTGAAGCCACCGTGTCATGCTGCAGGCTGGGTCACCCCTGCCTGGCCCTGGGGCTGGATCCAACTGGCCACAGCCTCATCCAGAGGAGTCACAGCCTGGAGCAATGGGCCAGCAGAATGGCTGTGCCGTGGCAGCTTGCACGCACCAGCAACACCTCAGTCTCAGATAATACCCCCCAACACCAGCATGGGAATATTGGTGGGGCCAGCCAGAGCCAGGATGGAGCCCACCCGTGAAACTGGCCGGCATTCCTTGCCTGGGAGTGAGCTTCCAACGTGGCTGAGATGCTTTGGTCAGGCTGACCTGCACCAGACCAGGTCCCCAGTTCGTCTGCTGCCGCTGGTGCCACATCTATGCACATCCTCATCAGTTCTGTGCGGCAGGACCACCTCTCCCAGGCACATATGGGCATTGAGCAGAGCCCCAGAGGGACCATCCTGAACAACAAACCTCATATCTGAACTGGGACTCCCATTGAAGGGGTTTTTTAATGCCCCTCTTCTGCCTTTCTCCTTGTTTTCCACAGCTGGGAGACAGGTCACAGCAGGGAGATTTTCACACATCATTAGAGCCAAGTGTCCAATTCCACACAGCGTCAACCCCAATCAGAGCGATTTAAAAGGCAGCGCTTCCTTTAATCATCCGGGGATGCTCAGATCTGTTTGTGTGAACTGAGCTCTCCCATGAGCAAGGGAGAAGCAGGGGGATGGAGCAACGGGAAATGATGCTGAGATGAGACCTGTGGTGTTCAAAGGCAGTGCTCCTTATGTGCATCAGCCCCAGGGCAGACCTGAAGGGTGAGGTCCTTCCTCTCTGTTTTTTCTCATTCTCCTCCATGGATGATGGAGGTGGCCATGGGTCCCTGTCTGTGTTAGCAGGACCTGTGGCAGGGCTGCTGAGACCTGAGCCAGGGCCGATGGATCAAGGTGTTTATATGCAGGAGAAAGCCTCAGCACCAGCATTTCTGACCCACGAGGTGGAAGCCTCCTGCTGTGTGAGGCCCTGGAGGTGTCCTGGAGACCTGTGGGTACCGTGTCAACCTGTGGGTACCGTATCAACCTGTGGGTACCGTGTCAACCTGTGGGTACCATGTCAACCTGTGGGTACCGTGTCGACCTGTGGGTACCGTGTCAACCTGTGGGTACCGTGTCAACCTTTGGGTACCATGTCAACCTGTCGGTACCGTGTCAACCTGTGGGTACCGTGTCAACCTGTGGGTACCGTGTCAACCTGTCAGTACCGTGTCAACCTGTGGCTCCACAAATTCCCACAGAACAGATGAGTAACCTGAACTCTCACAGCTGTGCTTCACCTCTGGCTGTCCCAGCCAGCAACCCTGACCCTGACCCACTGTGAAACCATGTGCTGGGCTCTGGGAAGTGATGCAGCTCCACATCTGTGCCGGCAGCAGGAGAAACACAGACACAGAGTCCCTCCTTTCCAAACACCGCAGCCTGCGGAGCCGTGCGTGCTCGCACGCTGCGTTTTCCCTGTGCGCAACCACGCGACCTTCTCACGGTTCTGCCACAGCCCCCGTGAAATGCAGATTGCACGTGGATATGGGAAGGACAAACGCATGAGGAACCACGGAATTACCAACACACCTGACTGCAGGAAGGTGAATGCCCTTCCCAAATGCTCTGGCATGTGCAGAGTCACTTTCCACAGTGTCCCTGTCTTAGAGCTTTCAGTGCTCATGATTTGTCCAAGGGCAACTTTGCAAAATGTCAACGTTTTTATCAAAATTCCCTGTGACAGGCTTCAGGTTTTAATTAAAGGATCTTGGGGGTGTATGTTTGTTTGTTTGTTTGCATTAAGTTTTTTTTTTCCCCTAAGAAAGCAAATGTTTTTCCAAGAAAAAAAAGTGACAGTGCCTCCTGTTTTTTTGCTACTCTGCCATGTCTTTCTGGCTAACCTGCTTTCTCAACCAACCTGTGAGCCTCTCCACAAGGAAGCTCAGCAGCCTGGTGGTTCTGTCTCACAGGTTCCTCTGAGAGTAGCACTGCCATGACTGCCCGAGGCAGCGTGCACACACCACCAGCCAGATCCACAGGTGCCAAGACACCTACAGCCCTGAAAACACAACCAGATAATGCTGTGGATAAAATCAGCGACTTGCAGACGTGGTTCTGCCTTAAAATCCCCAAGACCAGCAACAACACAGGCAACATCTAGGAGAAATTTTGCCATTAGCCTCTGAAAACCCAAAAATTTTTGCTAGAGAAGCAATCAGGTTGATGTTTGCTATGTCCTTGCTGCTGCAAATTGATTGGATTGATGGGACTGAAGGCAGTGGTGTAAGAGAGTGTCAGAGCAGCCTTCTGGACTTTGATTTGATCTCTGCCTTTCATGGTCTTCCCTTCTGTACTTGCTTGTCGCTTTTAAAAGCAACACTTTGATGAGAGGTGGCAAAATCTCACTTAAGAAGAGCTTTTTTGGCAACAAGCATTTGACTTTTGGAGCTGCCCTCATCTATTGGGTAAACGTGAAATGATCATCTTTGACTGGAACTGATCCTCTAGAGCCATGTTATTCCACTGGGGAGAGGTATTTTCACCGATTTTCAATGTGGATTATTTTTGTAACTGACTGTAATAGTTTCTTTGGCAGTATTAGGGCTTATTATGTCAGGATTTATTTCGGCATGAGGTGATTCGACATGCTGTAGTCCTGTAACTTCCCTTTGCATGCTGAAATCCGGGGGGCCATCTCCTGCTTCCACCAGACACAATGGGGGCAACCTCTTTGTAGCTGGACCTCCCTCCCAAGGTCAGCTTTTCCTCAGTGGCTTCGTAAATGCTGAAGGAGTAAATTTAAGCGAACAAATTTCCTGCGAAAGTCAGGTAAAAACTTACCTAGGTGAAAAATCTGCATAGAAAAACCTCCTAGAAGGAGGAGAGGGCAGCAGGGAAGGGATTTCAGCTTCAGAGGAGCAGTGCAGGCACCGGGAGCTCCCTGGCATTAGCAGAGGAGTTAGCAGCAGAAATCACAATTGAGGATTAAATGTGGATTATACTGCAGCGATCCTGAAACATCGTCAGTGCTGAGGCAACTAACAAAGGGCTTTATTTCCTTGGGAAAAGAACTGCTGGACCCGAAGTAGTTGAAGATAAAATTCTTCAGGTGTTACTCGTGATGAAGCAGTGAGGCAGTGAGCTAAGGCAGCGTGTTTTGATATCTGGTACCTTGGGGAGAATTTGGCAATGCAGACTGGTGGATCTGCTCCTCAAAGCCCCATGTAATATGGGATTTTGACAATCACTTCACCATCAAATACTGCCCAGGCTCCACCAAGTATCAGAAGAAAAGGATCACATAAACCCCTTCAGTGCTGTCAGTAGAAACGGATGGGTAACACTGGCTGCTGTTCTCTCTCTGTCAGTGTCACTAAAATCATCCAGTAACATGGTTTATGGTGTGTCTGTCTTGCTGGGACTGGGAAAGGATTGGGCTCATGATTCTTGGTCTGTTCTCAGCCAAAACAAAGGCTTATGTGTAGGAGCTCCTCTGGGCTGTGCAGTCAGCCAGGCTTGAGGCTTTCTTGGTTTGGTGGTGCCAGCTGAACATCTCCACAGGGCAAACATCAGCTCCAGGAAACTCTGAGATGTAGGGATGGATGACTGGGAGGTTGACTAGGTCATGTTGAGGTGGCCAAGGTACGGAAATTGGGACTTTCTTGCCTGCACATCCTGCTGTGCTCAACATATGCCGTTGGGCAGCGCTGACCTCCTCGAGCTGTAGTGTGGGTCACGATCTGCTGAGGCAAAAGGATGCATTTTCAGCCTGCTGGGCAGACCCCTCTAGTTCCCTTCACAGGCTGAGACCCAACAGGGGTGTGTGCAGGAAGGAGATGGACCCCCTGCTCCATAACAGATGATTTCTGTGGCAACAGGGTGTTTATAGGTCCCCTGGCATGACCTTGGGGCTGGGAGGAGCAAGGGGCTGTCCGTCTGTCCATCCTCTCCCACCACACGAGCCTGAGTTAGCCACAGCTCCTTTTGGCAGCCCAATTCCCTGCTCCAGCAAGTGCTGGGCTGATGGGGAGGTGGCCGCGAGAGGAACACTCTGTTCAGCAGCTGCACATTCCATTAATTTAATGAGGATTTTTTTTTTTTTTTACGAGGCAGATGGTAAAATAGCTATTTTCTGTTGTCTAATAAATACCATCAGCAAGGCAGAAAATGTGCAATCTCGCCAAGTCCTTTCTGATTCCTTGCCCTCCTGTACCGATGTGTTTCCCCATTCTCCGCTGGCACCTGGTGGGGCTGGGAGTGGGATGGGAGGGAGAGGGGGGACACCAAAGGCAAGTCCAAAATTGCTGGTGGGACCTGCACATTGAGGCAGCAGCTTCCCCTGATTGGGCAGAGCCTCGGTGTCCTGCTGGGAGAGCTGTGCTCTGGCAGCCTCCGCCGATCCAATTCTCACTTCATCTGATTGCAGTAATAACAACTCGCACAAATTTCCTGCCTCAACCTGAAATCTTCCAGCTCTGCAATGCAAATAATATAATGTGTGATGAGGAGCCCAATGACGGGGATAATAATAATAATAGTGATGAAGCCTTTATTCAATGAATGAGTGAATCAAGCAAGCAAAAATAAATGGTATTCAGGGCTTGGAAATCAATAGGAAGAGAAATCAGGAGGAAGTGCAGGGGGATTTGCATCTCTGGGGGAGCGCTGTCCTTAGGAATGGCGTGAAGGAGAGATGAGCAGAGCGCTCTGAGCTGGGCACTCCTCGTCTGTCCGTGTTGCTCCTGGGCTCGCTCATCTCCTGTGGTTGTATTGCCTCTGCTGAGCTCACTGCTGCTCTGTGCCTGGTCCCAGCCTCCCTGTGATCTCTTTGGCCCCCTTGATTTACAGCTCTCCTGGGCCCTCTGAATGTGTCTAGGCAGCTGGCAGGCTACAGACCTGACCTGGGGTTGGGTAATAACTTGTCTTTTGTCCCATGCCCAGGAGGTTGGCCATAAAAAAGCTCCAGACATCAATTTTCCTCTCCACCGGGGTGGAATTGCAAAATGATGAGTTGGTCTTTGCCCTCATTTATCTCTTTTTTCCTTTCTCCTCCTCTTTTTATCTCTCTCTGTTCTTCCAGCACTACTGCTCATTTCTCTCTCTTCACCCCCTTTCCACTATCTCCTCCATGATTTACCAGCCTCCTTCCCCTCTGCACATCACTGCTTCTCCTCTTCCCCCCCCTTGCCCTCTTCTGTCTCATTTTTTCCATGTTTCCTTCCCATCTCAAAACTTTCATGATTTTTCTTGCTGTGCATAGCAGTTTGATATCCATACCTGTAATTGCCTGCTAATACAGTAATTCTACAAGAGACCCTTAAAAAACCTAAAGCCTTGGCAGGTAGTAAAACTCACCTTTTAACTTGGCTTCCCCTTTATCAGGGATTCATTTCAGACAGGATTTCTGTGTGCACAGCTCTGCCACTCTCTGTTTGAAAAAAAAAAAAAGAAAAAAAAAAAGGATTAATTCTGGCAACAGGTGAATATGTTTCACAGCTCTGGTGAGCAGGATCTTTTCTCCACTTCCTGCAGCTACATGGGGAATTTAATCATCTAACATGATGCTTCTCACTGTTGAGTGTGTGTTTAAACTGTGCCTTACCGTGCAGAGACCTCCTGGGGAATGCCCTCTTTCGCCAGTGGGGCATTCCCATGGAACTTTTGCATTATCCAAGGGATTTTCCCACTTTCTGGAGAGATGCCGTGTAGCAAGTTTGGAGCTGACATCCTGCTCTCTCAGGTGATACTGGCTTGGGTTGAGGTTACTGAATGCTCTGTCCCAGCATCACCAGTGCCAGTCCCTGCCCTGGACATACCTGTTGAAACCTCCCATGGCTCCTTCCTGTCCCTCCAAGCAGTGCTTGCTCAGGTGAGGGACTGGCACAGCTCCAGCCTGGCAACGTCCTGACCTCTCAGAATGGAATCTTCCATAAGCTTAAAGGAAAAGGACAAGCTTCTCCTGCCCTTCCCTCTCTAGCCTCTTTTGATGGTGTCTGCAGATTTGTGTTGTATTTAAATCTATGCAAATATGTTAGTGGATAAAATATGCAGAAGGCAAACCTGGGAAATTTCATCTGAGATGCAAATGTGCTACGAAGAGGCACTTGGTAAATTGAAATCCGAGTTTTACTCCTTTTGCCCCAGCACCTCCAGCAGGATCTGCCCTAGGGCAGGGAAATATCTCTGTCCTTACATCCTCTTTGTCTCCACTGTTAGATGGGCTTGGGGGGAATGAAGAAAGCAGCATATTTTCCTGTATTGTAAATATTGCAGCAGGACTGACCTCTCTTGGGCTCCCCAGTGTCACCCAGTTTCCCTGCTGGCCCCTAAATGTGGATGGAATGGACAGGATTTGGTTTCTCTGCAGCAGTGGTGTTTTGATGGGAACATTGAGAGTGATGGTAACGGGCAGTGAGCAGTTCTTGGAGCTGTGAGGCAGTGAGAACCGCCTGCCAGTTCCTGGTTTGGGATTGCCAACCCTATCCCAGGGTGGAGAGCCCAAATTTCATCATCCCTAGTGGGTTCCTGAGCAATGGGGCAGGGGATGGCACTGAGCAGGGAGATGTGACTTGCAAATCTTCCTGTCAGGCTGTTTTCTGGGCAGCACAAATCTGGAATAATTCCCCTGACCAGGCTGCCAGCTTTATACACAGGAGATGAGGTAGGAGATAATACAGCATGTCTTGTGCCAGATATTCAAGAATTTCTAAGTACATTGCAAACAGGGAGCTACAGGCCAGTGTTGCTCTTTTATTTCACAAGCAGGAAGGCCCTTGAAAATGGTGAAGTTTCCTGCCAAGTCACCCCAGGGACCATAATCTCTGTTTTATATTTACAAAACTTCGGAACAATGGCTCTCTGTGCTTCCCTGACAAGACAGGAGAAAGTATTCATCTTTTCTAAGATAAAAGAGCCTGATCTAACAGAGGTTCCACTCTGGACTAGGCAAATATGGTATTTTTCAACAGCAAAAGCTGGCTAACTCCAACCAAAATGGGGTCTTCAGCAAGCAAGGTGGACAGAGTTTGAGGACAGCACCTGCAGGTAGAAAGATACCAAAAAATTGTGGTGGGTTGTATCACCTTGATAACAGGGTTGTGAGGTGCCTTCAAGCATTGCTGAGCAGAGCAGTGGTTGCCATCTGGTCCTCCTTCATCGTCTTCCTGACCCTCACCAAAACAGTTGTGAGCAGCCATGGCTGGTCCAGCATCGAAGGTGATCCTGGAGATAACTCAGAGGGGAGCTCCCTGTTGTGCAATTGTGTGCTGGCAGGCTTGAAATGTCATCTCATTAGAGCTGATAGGTGAGATTTGTCACAGAGGAGGAGGGCTATCAGTCTTCTGGCTCCTGAGGGGACAAGCTCTTCAGCCAGGATGGCTGGGGGATTGTAATGGAGTTAACTGAGATTGCCACCAGGGAGCTAAGATGTTGGCATTTAGTTGAAGAGGAGAAAACATATTGTTTTCTTTGTGGACAAAATCCCTAAAACCCCAAGAAAACATCATGCATTCCTCCCTGGATTCATGTTTTTGCTTTGTGTCCAGTTGTCCAAGGTTACTCTGGGTCTGCCCAGGAGTGCTGATGGGCTTCCATGGAGCCAGGACTGGCATGTAGCCATCAGTCTTCTTCTCTCGCCCAGGTGTGAAACCCTTCTTCCACATCAGCCTCTATCACCACGGCTGCAGTGGGAAACTGCTGGAGAAAAATCCTTCACTGGGGGCAGATTCAGGTGCAGGTGAGGTTCCAGCAAATAGCTCTGAACCTCTGTGTTAAACAGCGTCACCCAAAGGGTTCTGTTTTGCTGCAGATGCTCCCTGCCTGGCCAGAGGTGCCCACCTGAGCCCCGACCCAGCCCTGGCCTGGCAGCTGCTCTGCCCTCAGGGTCTCCTCTCCAGGGGCTTCGCTTCATTAACTTCCTGATGAGTTGAGAGTTCAACGCTGAGTCTTAAGGAATTGGCGGTAACGCCAAGCCTTCATACAAGAGTAAAAATAGCCCTAATAATTTAGGCAATTAGTTAATTAGCCTCATTTACTTGAAAGCACAGAGTGGCGTGGGAAGACTTTTCTGCTGGGTTTGTTATGCTTTTCCCATTCACTTTGTTTGCTTTTCCCTTGCCATTTTCTCTGCTCCCTGACATAGACACGGGGACCCAGAGCATTCCAAAGTGGTGGAATGCCAGCAGGAAAGTGAATGCCAGCCAGGACAGGATGCAGAACAGTGCTGCAGGGAAGCAGGACTGGTTCTGGTACCCAGGCTTAATGTTCAGTGTGTCATAGGGGGAAGTGGGCAGTTTCTTTGTGTTATGGTTTAGTGGGCACGGTGGTCTTTTCCAGCCTGAATGATTCTGTGATTCTTTCCATGCTGTCCCTTCCTCATCCCACCTCTGACCCTTCACTGCAGGCAAAGCTGTGGCACACTCAGGATGTCTCACAGCTCTTTGTCAAATACCTAAGGGGCAATACTCTGCGCCTTACTCTTCATAGCATTGCTTGTTTGTTCCCAGCTAGAGAATTCCTGTCTTGTCCTTAGACTAGAACTGGCTGACAGGTGAAAGGAGGTAAGATAAAACCGTCATTTACTGGAGGGAATGGGGATGCTGGAGTAGCACAAGGCTCAAGACAAGGGGACTGTATTTATCCTTAAAATGTTGGCAGAGCAGCATCCCACCCTCCAGCCCCAGGGTTCCTGCATCCCTTGGTCCTCACTGCTCCCACCCAGCCCATCTGGAGCACGTGTGGCCTCCAGGCTGGGCTGCTCAGAGCTTTTCTCTTTGCCCCTTGCATGGCTGCACAAGCTCACCTGGTTTTGGAGAGCTGCTGGTCCGGTTCCCTCTGTCCTCCTCTGACTCACACGAGTCCCATTCATTATTGACCTGGGGACCTGAATGAATTCTGTCTTCCTGAATTATTTCTGAAGACATTAGATCTTCTCAAATTGTTCATCTTCCCCAGAAATGACAGCTTGCAGGCACCTGGGAATAAATGGTGCCTTGGAACAATTTCATTGTTTCTATTCCAGGCAACAGGAATTCCTCAGATCTCAACATCAGTCCCCAAACCCCGGCGTGTTAGCATAACCTCCAGACAGCTACGAGTTTCTTGACCCAGAAAAACGATAGGATTTATTGTGAACCCTGGGAGACCAGTGTCCTTGCAGCTTGTGTACCTTAATGGTGTGCAGCATATTGTGTGCTCCTCTGGCTGGAATTTTCTTGTCGAAACAGCTCTCTGTCAGCAAATGCCACTTCCACGAAACGGGCTTATGTGTGTGAAATCAAATCAATGTTGATTAATTTTCAGTTTGGAAAAGAGGGGGGAAGAAAACCCGTTAAAAATGTCAAGATGCCTTCTCCTTTCATTCTTGTAAGAAGAGCTTCAATTCTTTATCTCTTAATGACCTTTTGTTTAAAGCCTTTGTGTTTTGCAAGAGGCATTCAAAAAAGGACGAAGCGAAATGAAGTGTTAAATATCTTTTGAAGGAAAATGTGTCCATTTTTATGATCTCTTTTTTGTATTATTATTTAAAGGGAGGAGGGAATCGCACTTCTTTTCTCTCTGATTTTTTGCAGTTTTGTCCTAAACCAAGCATACTTCCCAGGGCTCCCTGCTCTGCCCCGGCTGACACGTGCCCCCTACGCTGTGGGGATGGTTTTGACTCTTGCCTTGACCCAGCTCACATTGCCAAGTCTCCCTCGAGGTGATGGTGTTGGGGCTGAGCATTGGGGTCACCCCTTTCAGCCCTGCTCGAGGCTGGCCCTGCTCTCCGCAGCCACGTCCCCTCTCAGCTCCCAGCCCTGCTCCTTGTGTTTTTGGCAGCTTCCTTCACCCACTTGGGGTGGTGGCATCCCAGAGCAGCAGGCACACACAGGGTCCTGACATCAAGTCAAAAAGCTTAAAAAAAAACCAAAACAACCATAGTTGCTCATTATTATTATTAATGGGAATGATGGAGACAAATGTTTTAGCAGGGTCTGTTGCGATAGGACAAGGAGTGATGGTTTTAAACTAAAAGAAGGTCAATTTGGATTAGACAAAAGGAAGTTTTTTAGAATGAGGGTGGTGAAACTGTGGCACAGGCTGCCCCATCCCTGGAAGTGTCCAAGGCCAGGTTGGACAGGGCTTGGAGCAACCTGGGACAGTGGAAGGTGTCCCTGCCCATGCAGGGGGTTTGGACTAGGTGACCATTAAAGGTCCCTTCCAACCCAAACTCTTCTATGATTTTATAATTCTATGATTTTTTTGCACAGGCAGTTGGGGCAAAGCTTTTATATAGAGCTGGTGCGCATTGTTTCACCCACATTATGGGTTTTTCTTTGGGCTTCTTTTAAAATCCTGGGAACAAGTTTTTTTGACCTACATAAAAAAGTTTGCTCCAAGCTCTCGCATCCTTCAAAATCACTCATAAAACTTTAAAAAAAATTTTTTTTCAAGTTATTTGGAACTCATGTAAAAAATTTCGCTCTGGTTTTGTTAGTTTTCCTTGCCTCGTCTCCTTTTTTTTTTTTTAACTCTAAGTAAAAAGCAGAGTAGTGGGGGAGAAAAGAGTCATTAAAGAAAACGGAACATTTCTACTTGAAAGAACAAGAGTTGAACTGGAAAATGTTCTTTCAACTTAAAGAAGAAAATATCAGGAAAAAGTTTTTTCTGAAGGGTAAATACAAACATTTCCAGTGAAAATGTTCTGAGGGGAGAATGGTTATTTTGGAACATTTCTCTTCCCCAGCCCCATGGGATGCCCTTAGTTGTACACTCAAAAATCAGAGCTGCACAGATCAGAGCCAGCAAACGCCTGGGTTCCTCCTTGGGATGGTGACTTCCCTGCTGTTCCTTGGGGGGATAAATCCTCTGGATGGGGGGCTCTGAGTGAGCACAGGTTTGCTCCCAGACTAAGGGACCTGCAGGGACACTCCTGACCTCTGCAGCTGGGATTTCCCCCATGAGCAGGGCACGAGCACTCGCTCTCATGGCTCATGAGCCCTCCACTCTCACTGATGGGGCAGTTTCACAGTCGTGGGGCCTTTTATTCACCCTGCATCTCTTTCTGTTGCACAGAGCCCAGCTCTCTGTGTGTGCATCACTTTTCTCTTTCCTGGCACCACATCCCTCTCAGCCTTCTGACACATATGTCTTTTGCTGGAATTTTTTCTCCCAGCCTCCAGCACTGAAGCAGCCGAGCAGCATTTGTGTGTCTCCAACAAGTAGCCACTGAGCCTGAGAAATGCATTAGCTGCCTGACCTGGTTCCAGCCAGGTGTGAAAAGATGCAGTGGCTCTGGCTCTGCTCCACCTTTTCTGACCATGTGAGGAGAGGCAGAAGTCTTCTCCTCTCTCTACCAGTTTGCATCATTCAAGTCTGTTTAAAAAAAAACCAAAAAACCAGGATAGGAGTGGTAAGCGGATAGACAGAGCCAATGATGGGGAAAGCTGGGCAGATTAAAAGGCATTTACTGGGTTTTCTGTACTAGAAATGAAAGAAAAACCCTTCAATTAGCTGTCTGCCCGAGGAGCTAAGCAGAAAGAGATGAAAGCTGAGATGCTTTTGCAGGAGCAAAGGGAAATCGCCAGCCAGGAGATGGTTTGTGGTCTCTGAGTCAGGCGTCATCGTCAGAGGGGTGTTCAGCATGCGGTGCTGCGAAGTGGGGAGCCTCCCTCTGTCCAGCTTTTGTGCCTTCCCCTGCTTTCTGCTGCAGCTCTCCTTCTTGGGAGTGTTTCTGCAATCCTAAATTCCTGCTCAGAGCATGGGAGCCTCACCTCGCCTAGCGCTGGCGGTCAGTGTCCAGAGCACTCAGCTTGTCCGCGTGCTCAGGAGGGTGATGTGGGTGCTGAGCAGCAGGATTACAGCTCATGGCCCTCATCCTCCTCAGCCAAGGGCCTCCTGTCCCATAATCAGCACATCCAGCCCCCCCTGGCCAGTGCTTTGGGTCACTTGTCACCATTTTGTAAAGCAAACAGGTCACCTGGGAAGGGAAGCAGCAGCTGTTCTGCTTCCCAGGGTTTCAGGCATCTGCTCCTTGCACACACACACACAGACAGACAGAGGCTGCCTTTACCTAACAAACAATTATTTAACAAAGTATGCAAATAGTATAATTACTGTTATTTGTTTAGCTGTTAAAAAGTGTTTGAAATGTAAATGTCAACTTTGGGAATTTTTTGCAGGGTATGTGTGTGTTGTTGGCTTTCTCTCTCTTGTGTGCGCTCTCCTCGGATTGCAATTTGATGAATTTCTCCTTGTCCTAGAAAAAAAAAAGCTAATGTGATTTCTCTGCGATTACAGGAGAAGACGCTGAAGTGGGGATTACTCACAGTAACTCCTCTTACTTAGCAGATCTGAGTGGGAGGCAGGATTCATTACACCGAGCAGAGAAACAAAGAGGAAATGTCTTTCAGCCGACTGCTTGTGTCTGCCGAGGCAGCATCCTCACCATGCCAGGGCTTCCCTCCCTGGAAGGCAGAGGGTCAGGCAGGGCAGTGACAGTGATGGCAGGATCTTGGCACCAGGCTCACAGGAACCTGTTCCTGGCCTGCCACAGCTCCTCCATGCACAGCAGGAGCAGCAAGCCTGAACTCTGGTTTTCTAAGGGATGTTTCTTCTTCTGAAGGGGCCTGGAGAAATAGGAATAATATTGCAGGCACCAGCGTGCTCAAAGTAGAGCCCTGGGACTCAGTACAATGATGTTTTCTGAGGGTGTGTCCCCCTGTCACCCATCCTGGCTGGCATTTGGGATAAATGGAGCTCTGGGGAGGTGGTCATCAGTAGGTCACAGCCTGCAGGTTGGGCAGTCAATCCAAAGCTTGTGAACCAATGGTCAGTCTGTGCTCTTGGTGCTGACTGGCTTTGCAGTCCAGTCTCAGGTGCTGGGGAGGCTGTCACGGACAGGGCAGGGCAGCAGCTCTCTGATATTTCACAGCATCCCATACCTGCTGGGCAGAACCCAGCCGTGCTGTGGCTTCAGAGCTTTCTCAGATGCACAGCTCCAAGATGAATCCAGTTGCATTCATCAGCTGGCAGCAAGCCTGACACCAGCTTTCCCTTCAGCTGGCTTAAAAGCCAGCACAGGAGATGGAGGGAAAGTGGAAAGGCTGCACTGCTGCCATATCCCACCCTCCACCGTCTCCATGACCCCTGTTCCTGCAGCGTGCTGGGATGAAGAGCTCGTGGTTTTCACGGGAATCCCAGGGCTGTGAGAGGGTTAAGAGGTTTTCACCTCCAGTGTGCACCAGAGGAACTGGAAAGAATGAGGCAATAAACACAGCTAACAGCTCGGCTCCTGGAGGAGCAGGGAGAGCTTTGTGCCCAGCTCAGCACCAAGGGGTGAGCCCCAGAGCACAGCCAGGACACCCCTGCTCATGGCAGAAGATCAGGATTCCTCCTTGTGCAGTTGCTGCCACAGGACCAGCTGTGCCTGTGCCCAGCACGGGTCCAAGTCCCCTGGGATCCATGGCTGAGGGTGTTTTGGGACATGAGCCTGCCCGGGGTGGTGCTGGAGCACAAGCTGGGCTCTGTGGCATGGCTGTGGCGTGGCAAGAAGGTGCTGAACCAGGCTTTGCTGCTGCTCGAGGTTTCCCCCTGCTCTTTGGCAGGGCTTAGCCGCTGGCACAGGGGCACTTTGGCGTGCTGGCAAAGTGCTGGGAGCTGGTGCATGGCTCTGGCACGTTCATCTCCTCTCTGGGGCTGTCCCTGTTTCCGGAGCAGCTCGTTAGTGCCCTGCAGCCTGTGCAGGTTCCTTCAGCCATCACTGAGGCTGCTGGCCCCTGGACACTCCCACCAGGCAGCTGGAACCAGCAAAGCCACTTGGTTTTTAGTTGCAAAGACAGGAATCCAGTGACCTTTGGCAGATTTCATAGCCCAGCAGGCTTGTGTAATTGAAGCTGGTGATGATTTGTCATGGCTCTAAGCTTTCCCTATCTATTTCATTCCTCGCTCCCTCAGTCTCTCTCGTTCCCTCTTTGTCTTTCCCTTCTTTGTGATCTCATTATCTCCATGCCTTTCTCTTTTAGTCTCTTCAGCCGTAGCATTTCCCAGCATGGAGAGGTACCTCAGGATCTATTCGTCTTCAAGGGATTTAGCTTTTGCCTGTCACAGTATTTTCTCCACTTCACATCCATTATCCATGTTCTTTCTATCCATGACCAGGAGATCTGCACTTGCCAGAAAAATCCAGCCCATTCCATCATAAATAATGCATTGCTGTGGTCAGTACCTCCAAGCAGCCATGGTCTCCAAATCCCAACTTTCCACCTCCTGTTAGGTGAAGGTTGAAGTGACATTATTACTTTTATTGAAATTCCCTGGTAGAAGGCAGGTTCAATGCTATTAACATATTTCAATTCAAGCCATTCTTATTTTAATTAGCCTTAAGTAATTAGTTCTAATTCATTGCAATTTTTTGCTCTGCATATTTTGGGTTATTTACTTCCCTTGCTAAGTAACAATTTGATGTAATTATGTGCTACTCATTCTTTCTATTTACATATGCTCACTCACTCAGATTTCCTCGTTTAAATTTCAACGGATCCTTTGAATTCCCTCTTGAATTGTTTTCTGAGTTGTCAGCGGTGTGGAAATTGTGGGGTGGAGAGAGAATTGATCCTCTTCTTTGGACATCCCTGGTGCCAAAGGCAGTGACAGTGCATGTGAGCACCTGGGCTGGCAACGGGCTGCTCTTGGCAGGGAATGTCCATGGCCAGGCTTTGTTCCTGGGAGTCTGGATTCCCATATGAAAGGAATTTGGGGATTATATCCAACTCCCTCTGTCTTCCTCTTGGGTTGCTTTAGCCCAGATGCCAAAGGGACCAGTCAGTGTAGCCGCTTCCTTTCATTTTCTTTGTGCAGCCAAAGATGCTTTGGCTTTCCAGAATGGAAATGCCCTGGCTTTCCAGAAGTGAAAAAACTTTTCAGCCTTTCAAGTCCTGTATTTTTTTAGACATTTTGAGTACGTTGAGCAGATTTTTTACATTTATATGTGTCAGTTTTTTATCTGGAACGTACTTTTATCTCAGCAACCATTTTTCTAATTCCCCTGAAGTACCATATTGTTGTGCTCTTCTTTCCTCAAAGATTGCCCTTCTCTTAGCACCTTCTCCATAGCTGAGATTCTCAGAGGGTTGTGGTTCATCCATCTGAGGCTGTTTGCTGAGCAGCTGCTCTGAACCCATCTTTTTCATTTCCTCAAAACTTGATTCTGAGAAGTCTTAACATGCCTTCCTGCAGATCCTGCAAAAATGTGGATTTCATGCTCACATAGAGTGTGTTTATACCTGCCTGTATATGCCTCACAACTTTTAAGTGCATTATCCAACTCCAGATGAATTTGATAGAGGGTAGCAGTCTCAAAAATAGCAAGTTCCCTCAAGGTTTGAGCAGACAGGCGGAGGTAGAAGAGAGATGCCCTACTTCTACTGAGGAAAAAGCTGCCATGTTGTGCTGAGCCTTTATTTGATGCCGGTGAATCCATTTGGGAGAGAGCACAAATTTCAGCACCCCACCCACAGGAAGGACTTCAATCAGCACATGCCCCTTCTCCGTGCCCAAGTCAGTCAGGCTCAAGGAAAACAGCATTTCGTAGTTCTGGTTATCATAGAACTACTTGTTTTTGGTTTTTTTTTTTTTTCAAATAGCTTTTTCACTAAAATCTTATCAGCCCTTTGAATCCATGTCCCATTAGCAAATCCTACTTGCTTCATGAATATGCACGTTCACAATGTGTAGCATTGGCTTAACTGCTCCCATTGAAGTTGGTAATAAAACTCCTGCTGACTTCAAAGAGAATAGAGTCAGGCCGATGCTGAGTGCTTTGGAAAATCCCACCCCTTGTTGTTATTTTATTCTTAACACATCCACTCAGGAGCTGTGGGATGAGACTAAATACTCCAGAATGAGTAAAGAGGGGAAAAAAAAAAAAAAGAAAAAAGTAGAAAAGATCAAAGAGCCAAAAATGAAAATCCAGATTCTGAGGTAAATATTTAAGGACCTGTCTTTAAAGACTTGCAGTGAGAACAGTTCTGCTTTTGTTTGGGGAAGGGTCACAAACTGCTGCCTTGAGACAGGAGAGTCTCTTCACACCTCACACTGAGGCCATGGGTGGAAGTTCAGATCAAAGTGTGCGACCTCCAAACTCAATGTGTGTCAATGACTCGTGTGTGTCAAGGCTACACAGGATCATGAGCTGGAGTAGAATTGATTCCTTAAATTCTGTCCCTACACTTCAGTTTTCCATGTCTACAAGGGTCCAAAGAGGTTCTGGTCCCCTCCGCTGGCACAGGACAAGGCAAAGCCCCAAAGCATCCCAGGGGTTATCAACTCTGCAAGTGAGCAGACTGCAAGTCTCTTCAACTCCATCTTAAATGTTCCATTCCTCTGCTCCTCTCTTGCTGTGAATTATGCAGGGAAAAGGTGTAGCAGAGCTTTACAGCTCTTCAGTTTGTTTTGGTTTTTTTTTCAGATGAACTCAAATCTTTGTTTTCCCAATACTTGGTGCCACAGCTCCCACACTGCCATTGGAAGGTGAAGGTTCCCTACTCCCACCCAATTTAGTGGAGCATTATGCATCCAACTGACTCCAAAGGGACATAAACATACTGAAAATTGTAATATTTGGGTGATTTCCACTGGGCAGAACTCCCTTGACGTGAACACATTCCTACCTGTTTTGCTGAATCAGGGCACATTCTTCTCACAGGGACTTTGTGTTTTAGTGTGGGCTATTTTGGTATTTTCTTCTCCTAAGATTATTTCCACTGGAAAAAACACAGTATTTTTCATTCCAGCAGTATTTTTGGTAACAGTTACTATTTCCTGACAATATGTCTGTATTTTGGGACAAAACCAAATTACATGTTGGAAGCGCCTTTCCCCACTGCAGTTTCTCCAGCACTACTCACAAACTGGTTACATCAAGACCATAATCTGGGAGAGGCACAATAGAGGCTATATTAAGTTTTATACAGATTTGCCATCAAATTACATGCAGTAGCTACTTGATCATGTCATATCAATCCATTTTCCCTGGCCGTTTGGAAAGCAGTTGCTTTTATCTTGATGGCTTATTTTTTAGTTCAGACCTTGTGAGGATTTTACTGGGAGTTTTTGTCTAATGACTGCAGAATTCTCCAGTTCCCATCGTTTAGTGCAATATGGCTGTTAGTGCATAGTTGCGTGATAAGGGGTATTGGCAAAAAGGACCCTCTCACTGTAGTTCATTTTCATAGTGTTTCTGATTTTTTTATCTTTTACTATCTGTTCCTTGACATCTATAAAACTTTTGACAGCAGTTAGAATTTGATGTTGTAAAACAGGTTACAAACAGTGACAAGTGTTTGGTTTTTTTTGCTCTCCTGCCTGCCACTGTGCTCCAGAAGCCTGTGAATTTACCATCAAATTTCTGCAGTTAGAACCTCTCTTTTAAGCTCAGTAATAATAGGTAAAATCCTACTCCCTGGCTGCACCACATAATAATTATTATCTTAAAAATCCTAAGTACTCTGTGTAATCTTCAAGGCTGTATTCCTAGCACTGTGCTTTAGGAGAAAATAGAAGGATCATAATTGTGGAAAACTGCATTTTGTTGCATCTTTTGCCAATTCCCTGAGATCAAAGGGTTAATTTCCCCACGCTCTATGCCTTGTACAAACTTTGTATCAGTACAATTAACTCTGGTGAGCCAGAACAGGACTTATCCTGCAGATTTTTCTTGTTGGTTGGTTCCTTCTGCTTGGTCATGGAAAGACCTAAAGAGGCTGAAAGACTCTCCAGTTTGGATTAGATACAAATTATTTATTTGCATAAGTTTATCTATTTTTCTTATATCTATAAGTTTATCTAATCTATCTATAAATGTATCCATTATCTATTTGTATAAATTTAAATACCAAATATCTGTTGTTCTTCTGGTCAGTACTTTAACGTGAAGCTTAGTATTAGTTTTCTCTAAAAACAGTTGCGAGGTTGATTTTTGACTCAATAAGTTTTATTATTAAAAAAGGCCTGTGTAGCTATGGTTGCACTTCTTTTTAAAGTGCCAAAGAACTCTTGGATAGTTACAGAACTAACCCAAAGAATGAGTGGAAATGATGAATAAAGAACTTCATACAAATGCTGGCACCTGTGTACTTTGTTCTAGACTGCAGTTTCATCCTGAAACTTATGCAAAAGCACCGTATGGGATGAAACTTTTAGGTGTATTAAACCCATCCCATAATGTTTATTTTTGTATATGGACAGGAGATTACAGCTTTTCCATTGAACTTCCAAAGTCATCATCAAAAGCGATCGTTACTTTGTGAATACTTTGTAGTCTGGTATCTGTCCTACACTAGTTAATTCATGTAAATCTAAAGAAGTGGTTGCAGGCACGATGGCATCAGAAATATGGAAATAGAGCATCTGGGTAGAAAGGGTAGGTTTTTGCAACATTTCCATTGAAATTATTTTTTCCTGCCAAGTGAACAGATGCAGTGAAAACAGACAGTCTTATCGGCAGCCTTTCTTTTGGGGAGATTAAATGAGTGAATGATCTATCACAACATTTTTTTCATTTGATTAAACATACGATATTTATAGCATTTCTAAATATAAACCAAACCGAGGTGAAAAAAGAGGAAGGTTCACAAAGAATGGCTACTCTACAAAGTCAGGTGCTGTTCCTGTACCCAAAAGTATTTTTAAATTCCTGTTTCTTCACCTGAGCTGAGTGAATGCAGTTCACTGCGCTCTGAGGGTGTTTAGCAGACTCACAGTCCTGATGCTCATATTTTGGTCTGTGAGCTGCAGATATGTTTGCTTATAGATTTCCTTTTGTTTCCCATGGGAATAACAACAACATACGTAAGGATTTCAAGAGTCTGCCTTTTTCTTATGTTACAGTACAAATTCTGGAATAAATAGCTGGAGAGCCTGAAAATTTAGCAGTGAGATAATGGAGGAATTTATACCTTGCAGGAAGATATGAGAATTTGACATTTGGTTGCATTCTAAATAGAATATTGAGTTATTATTAAAATATACTTCAGGTTAATTTTAATGTAATTTAGATATGAATGTTTAAAGATTTTGTTATATGATAAAAATAGAAATGAAAAATTCTCCTGAAGCCTTGCAAACAAAATGTTTGATTTATCAAAACATTCCTAATTCTTTTTAAATGTTATTTTGCCAGAACTAATTAATGTCATGGGAAATTTTGGTTTTGTTGAAATGCAACTTTCTGCTGCGAAAGTGAACTAACACCTGACCAGGTCTGCCTGCTGGTCACATTTAATTCCTTTCCCAGAAATTACATGGTTTTTAACCCTTTAACCATTGGTATGATATTGTAATGCTGGGCTTTTTAGTGTTTGTCTTTTTCCAAACTGAGCTACATCTTCTTATTAAAATAATTTTGCATTTGTTCTGCAAAATTTCCATGTTTTTTATACTTTATATAAACTCCCTTGTAATAAGGCAAGGCAAACCCTTTTATCTTGCTGCCCCTTTCATGGGAGTCTCCTTTGGCCACTTTTATTTGTGATTTTGCCTTTTCCCTTGATTATGTATTGAGATTTCTGTTAGACTCTTTAGTATTCTGTCCCACTTTTGGGTTACAGTGTTCATCTTTGGAGCCTGTTGTCTCTGTGTTTTTTTATCAAGGGAGGCAAGTTTTTTATAACTGCATTTTCTTTACATTGTTAGCAATCCCAAAAAATTCCCTGAAGTAAGTTTTCAGTGCTTAATGTAAGATTTCATCATGAGTAATCCTGAGTCATTTAATTTCATATCTTTTAAAATGTCTTTTCTAAGATGGTCAAACTGACATTTGTGTTCTCTGTCAACATAGAATTGAGTCTAATACTGTGTGTTCCCTTCTTTCCAGTGAACAATCTGAACCCAAAAGATATCATTATTTTGGTGTTTTCACTCAGATATTTAAATGCTGGTATGGAAGTTGATTATTAACTTTTCACTTAAATGATGTAGTCTTCTGCAAAAATCAATTTTCCTTATATATTCACCAGCTGTATTTAAGAACTAGCATTTGGCTAGCACTTTTCACAATTTAAAATAGAAAAATCTCTCATGCGGTGGCTTTCCTTAGGAGATCTCCAACACTTCCCTGTCACATTAATCTGTTTTTAAATAGAGGAAAATTCAGGCAGAGATGTAGAAATTTGTCCCAAGAAACTCAGCGGTTGAAGCAGGCAGGAAAAGAGAAAACAAGTCGAAAAGGAGAAACCAAGCATTGGTATCTCTCTTGCTGGACTGTCATATTGTCAAGTGAATCAGTTCAATTCACAGGAGTCTAATTGCTATCACTTAGGCTCCAAGAATCCTGTGTGTTCCATGTTTCTGGGTAGACAGATGGATGCTCCCTTCACATGTCTGCGTTACTTTTGGTATCGCACCGTGAGCCGAAGGTCTTGCTCTACCTTGTCTTGAACACGTTCCCACGAGCACTGTGAATAGCCTGTTAAATATGGATGATCCATCTTGATTTTCCAGATGAGCCAGGAAAAAATACTGGGAATTTTTTTTTTTTGACAGGTGTAAGCCAACGGGTGTAGAGAACTGAGGTCTCCAAGGCATTTCCCTGGCCCCCAAGGAGCCCTTTGGCTTCCAGCCATCGGCTTTTTGTCATCACCTGCGTGCTGTTCCTGGCAGTGGCATGGCCCAGGAATGAGCACAAATCTCTCTCCTGGTGAATTAGTGCTCACA
The DNA here is from genome assembly GCA_013400915.1 of Pardalotus punctatus. Lineage (NCBI taxonomy): Eukaryota > Metazoa > Chordata > Aves > Passeriformes > Pardalotidae > Pardalotus > Pardalotus punctatus. Next base: position 420,632 of record VZTX01022997.1, on the reverse strand, counting down.
GCTCTTTAGCCTCATGAATTCTATCCCCGCTCTTCCTCCACATTTTTTGGCTTTGGAGAAGGGTCCTGGCATACCTTTTTACAATTTATGTGCCCCTGCTCAGAACCAGTTGCAAGCATTTCCTTTGGAAAGAAGTTTATGCATGGCAGCCTGGCCTTCCTCTGGTGACTTCTGCTGTTTAATTCCCTGTTTGATTTTCTCATGTTGATTTTTGAAATGGCAATGTCTGGTTTTCCTGTAGAATTCCTGGATCCTGAGTCCTGGGTTTTGAACAGATAACCTCTCCCATGTTATATAGCTACATATAATATATATAGTTATATATTCCACAGGAGTGGAATCTGGAGAGGTTTTGGCAGGATGGCTTTAAGAGATAACTTAGATGGCTCTAAGACCTAAAACCTGAGCTGGCACTAAGAACTTGGTCTTCTGAAAGGACTGAAACCAGCTCTCATTGAAGTAATGAAAGATAATAATCTCATTTAATTCTGGCACACTTACAGCAAGAAGCCTCCTAGAACACAGTAGCATTATTTTTGCCATGTAGGTTGTTAGCACTGATCCTGGTCTACAGCAAAACAGAGACATGAAACCTTCTGTCTGCAAAATAGCTCTCAAGGTTGTAACCAAACCCTTAAATTTGCAAGACATGGCTGTTCAAAACTGGAAAGATGGATACAAGAATACAGCTGATGCCTCAGAAATAAATTGTTGGTTTGTAGAAGTTTGAAATTGCTAATGTCGGGAAAACCCGAGCTCAGGAAAAGGCTTGGTCCTTTTAGAAAAGCTGCACTGACTTGAGAGACCAGTCCCTACTTTGCTCTCAGGACTGCAAAATGACAACTTTCAGGTCACACTTAGAAAGCCATTGGATGTAATCTGTGCCTCTTGCATGACACAAAAGAACTAGATGAGATAATCAGGCATCAGCGTGTCCTCAGGTCTTTTTTAAATACTGAGATCTCTCCAGGGTGTGCTTATGATGATTTCTCCTCCTCCATCTCCTGTCTGCAGAGGGAACTGCTTCTCCTGTGTCTGTTCACCATCGGTGTTAGCCAAGGGCTCCCAACCTACCACCACTATTGCCACAACTTGAGTTGTCTTCTCTGGTGGAGCACTCCCTGCTTTAGCACGAGAAAGGTGGAGTGTCTAGGCCAAGTTCATCATCCAGACTCCATAGTTGGTGGAGAAACTTGAACACCTCCAGAGTGTAATTCATCCCCTCCAAGAATAGATGTTTAAGACAGGAAGAATGAATCACTCTCCGGGGGCTGGTGCATGTGTCTCTGTTCACTAATGATAAAAGAAGTCTAGACAATTACTTTAACCTAGACATCCAGCTGTAAGACACCTTCAGCTGCGTGAGATCGAGCTGTGCTTTCAGGTCCCTAAGGACCAATTTCCACCCCCCCGTTCAAATGGGAAGTAGTTTTCTGATTTCACAGCAGCTTTCAAGCTGAAGTCACTGACAATCAGAATCTCAGTGAGCCACATATGGCAGTTTTACCATAACTGAATAGCTTTTTAATGAAAGGGTTTTTACCCTCAGTCCCATCTGGGAGTTATCCATGAGAAGTTGATGGTGTTTTGAGGAATATTTCTATTACTTGCTGAATCATTGCCACCATTAAATATTGCTGCACAATTTCCTCCCCAGGAGTCTGTTGCATGTAGATAATATTCAAAATGTGGTCCCCATTGATTACTTTGATTGAACACATGCCATGCATGATGCTCTCCATGAGCAGGAATACGGCTCTTCAGCTGCTGGGTGCAAACACTCTCATTTGTGAGTTCATTTCTCGCGGTCTGAAATTCATCTCTCATCTTCTCTCTTGCCTTCCTATGAGCTCATTTGTTAAAGTGTTTGGGGAAGGGCAGACAGGGAAAAGCAGTGGATGTCTGCTGAAAGCAGCAGAGCACCAAGACCATGAGGAGCATCTACAGAGCCTTGGAGAAGGAAACCACAGTGGAGGCAGCTGAGAGGAGAAAAAGCCTCCAGCATGGGACAGCCAAAGAGCTGGCGTTGCCAGTTCCCAGTCCACCATGGCAGTTCCTCACTGGCCACCTTGCCCCGTGGAGGTGACCAGTACAGGAGCAAAGCTGGCAGAACAATCCAAAGCTCTTGGATGTTGGCTGCTCCCTTTTCCAGCCCATGGCTTAGAGCCACCTTCAGCTGGTGTTCCCATGAAGAGACCAGATGGGGAGCAGAGGCCAGCACAGCCCAGCTTCAGCCCCAGGCGCTTGTCCTTGCTCGCAGGGCAGTGGTGCCTGTTCCCATGTGATTGCAGAGCAGATGGGTGAGGACGATGGTGTCTCCAAGGGGACAGATGGTTCCCTGGCTGAGGTGGGCATGTGTAACTCCATGGGCAGGGTGAAGTGGTGGAGAAGAGACTTCAGACTGCTGATCTGTGTGTCTAAAGCTTCCGTCCCAGGCAGGTTAAAAAGTTTGGAGACTATGGACCTTTGGCATCTCTGCAGAGAACAGCTCGCTTTGAAATACATGAAAATTTAATTCCTTTGACCTTTGTTTTTAGATCATTTTTTGCCCTTGCTGTTTTAAAAATTCAATTCAACATGGAAGCACAGTCTTCAAAGAAAATACTTGAAAAACGTATTGACCAATATGGCTAATGGAAAACATTCAATTTTTCAAGATGTCTTTTGTCTCTCTCTTTTGGAAGACGGCAGGAAGTTTGGATGAATCCTGAAATGTTTGGGTGGGGGTTTTTTTGGGTTTTTTTTTTGCATGTGTATGTGAATTTTCCAGTTGCCAGAAAAAATAATCTGCCCAGTGATGTTACAGGTGCCTCTTTGCTTCCCCTGCCAAGACATCTGCCCACTGCTGCCTGCAGGAGCCCTCGGCGGAGTCCAAGCCAAAGCAATGGATGTGATTCTCTCGGGGAGTTCCCTGCTCCATCCCTTGCTGTGTCGGAGCCGACCACATCCTGCCAAGACTCAAGCAAATATTCAAGAAAAGGTTGAGATATTCACGGAGCTCAAACCATTGTACAAGAAGTACCCTGAAGCAAAAACAGAGCTGTGAGACACCGTCACACCGAGCCGCTTCCCCCACCCCAGCAGGCACCATGCCGTACCAGACAAACTCCTCCAGATAGGATCCAGGCAGAGATGTTTGCTTAACACAGCAGCTCTTTGAAAAGGCAAATAAATGGACAGTGAAGCTACACAGACGTGTCACTGTGCAGCGATTTCCGTTTAGCATTTAAGTTTAGTGCCAGGAAACCCTGACTCATGAATATGAAATCAGAAGGAAAGGAAGAAAGCAGTTGTTCATTATTAGAGCTTCGAATTGGGCATGTGGTGGAAATCAGCATTAAAAAACACGCAGGTTAAAAAGAGAGGGGCTGGCTCTGATGGTCCAGGAGGCTTGAAGAGCCCGGCTCTTCAACCAGGGGATGTGCTTCTGTGGGGCCCTCTCTGCTCTCAGGCTTTGCCCATGGGGTTTTGCTGCTCGAGAAGAGTCCTGGAGCTCAGGGTTACACATGATGAGGCTCTTGCTCACCTAGAGGTGGGGAAAGCAGGTCCTGAATATTCTTGGAAATCTTCCAAATTTACATTGAGGCAATGGTGAGAAGAGGCAAGGAAGGCAAGGAAGAAGAGCCACTTAAAAATACAAGAAATAAGAGAAATAACCAAGGGGAACCTCCGAGAGAACAGATCAACCTCAGATAGAAATCCTGAGGTCCCTAAAAGAAGCTCACATTTAATTGAGACTCAGTGGGGTAAAATGAAGGAACCCACAGCCCTGATCCTCAGGCAGGTGGGATGCCTGTCTCTGCCCCTCACCTCCCCTCTAGGGCTGAGAAAAGCCTCTGTGAACCTGGTTCCCTTCAACACAAGCTGTCTTTCCTCCAGCTGCAAGGGTGGGACACCATCCTTCTTTCTGCACCTATTTCACCTTGAGTTTGTTCAGCCAAGGAGGGATGTGGGCCAGAATCACAGAATATCCTGGGTTGGAAGGGGTCCAGAAGGGTCACTGAGTCCAGCTCCTGGCCCTGCACAAGACAGCCAACCCCAAGGATCACACCAGGCACCCGAGAGTGTCATCCAAACTTTCCTTGAACTCCGGTAGGCTTGGTGCTGCAACCACTTCCCTGAGGGGCCTGTTCCAGTGCCAAAACACCCTCTGGGAGAAGAAACTTCTCCTAATATCTCTAAGAAGAGTGATGCTATTGCAGTAAATGTTTTTGATGGTATCGGGAAGGAAGAAGCAAATAAAGATATTCCTGCAGGGTGGCAAGGGCTTGATTTCCAAAGCAGCTCCTTGCATTTAACCCTGGGAGCAGCTCAAGGCAACAAGGAAGCGTGTCATCCCCTCCAGTGTCTCCATCTGAAGCCGCCCAGCTGTGCTGTATAAGTGCTCCTCTGTTTCCCTGCATTTTGGTAATTCCAGTGCCCTTAAAATATGACAAGAGCTAATCCAGCAGAGCGGGGCACAGCAGTTTGCAGTAATAGCAAAGCATTTGGCCGATACCCCTGGCCTGGAGGATGCAAGGTGCCGGGCAGGAGGCTGGACAGCGGGCTGGGTGGGCAAGCACCCATGGGACCGGACAGATCCGCCAGGCTGCTCCTCACCCGAGTGTCCCCGAGCCACCTCTGCCCCCGGTGACAGCACTGGGTCACGGCTGTTTTGCAGAGCCGGGCTTTGCCCCGAGGCCAGGCCATGGGAAGCTGCTGGCAGGGCTCGGCTCCACCCCGTGCAGCTATGACAGCTTCTGAGAGTTGTTAGCAAGCAAGGCGCGCTTGACGTGAATAATTAAAATACCTGCTGTGCTTTTAAATAGTTCAGAGCCAGCCTTGGAGCTGCGTGTGTGAGCGATGGCTGCTGTCTTTGGAGGAGGCCAGAGGAAAAAAGGAGGGCTGATATCCAGTGGAAAATTAAGGGCTTGATGCTGCTTCTGGCTGGAAGAGGGATGATGCTGGCAGCTTCCACAGGGATGCAGGCAGTCCCTGCTCCTGAGTGAGACTGGAGGCTGACACAGCTCTCCTTGCTGATGAACAGACATCATGGCACAGAACTCTCCAAAGTCTCCTCTCTGCCAAAAATCTGAGCAGCAGTGGAGCTCAGCACCCACCCTTCCAGCTGCCCCAGGGCTCTCATGCTGGTTCAGCTGTCCAAACCTGTGGGACAGGGACGTGGAGCAGGGGAACAGGGACAACCCCACAGCCTTGGGGCTCCGTCAGCACTGGCAGCGTGGGGCCCCTCACCTGAGCACTCACGGATGCAGTCTGGGGAGGATGCACTGACTTTTGAAAAGATTTCCCCAAGATGTCAATTAGGCACTGAAATCAAAACAGTTTCTGCATGAACGACTAACAGAGAGTTCCGTGCAGTCTCTCAGCAGCTGGATTCCCTCTGTTCCTACCTCCAGTTGCCTTGGAATTCATATCAGAATAGCGCTGAAGGGCCCCGTCCCCCAGCACGGAGGAGCTTCATGGAGCAGGGGAAGATATCAAACACCGTGGCTGTGTCAGTGCCACTGGAGCGTGGAGCTGGGAAGCTGTAAATCATCTCTTCGTGTGAAAAAATGGATTTCTGGGCAGGGAATGGAGGGAAAAATGACATTCCCCATGAGCTAGTTTCAGATTGAATTAAACGATTGCCTGNTTTAATTGTTTTTCCTTAGAGAGCCTGGACAATTCCAATTTGGGGTCACTGTGCGGTGATTTTTTTTTCGTCCTTTTTTTTTTAGTTCAGCCAATGAACTAAAAAATCTGTTCTTTTCACAGCTTTGCCATGATTACCTCCAGGGCTGGTGAAAGCAAAGTTTTTCGTAGAGCCAGGGGGAAAAAAAGGCTGTTTGGGGACTGGAATCTTGAGGAGCGAGGGGGAGCTGTGTGCTGACAGCTTTGCAGCAGTGTGTGAACAGTGTCCTGATGTTTGGTCAAGTCCCTGGTCCCATGTGGGGAGTGGGAGCTGCCTCCTGCACCCCTTTCACGTGGCCCTTTGCCCACAAAAGGTGCTGAAAATCCACAAATTAGTCTTCTCCCCCACTGCAGAACATTATCCATCTAAAGATTTCCTTTAATTTAGAGCCATGTAGAGTTTGAAAAGCCCTTCAAGTTCACTTGGGCTGATGAATTGGTAATTGAGTGTACCTGGATGTCAGTGCCGGCTCTGCCTCTCTCTGCATTTGTATCAGTCCGTGTTTGTTTTCTGCAGCTGTAAATCACTCAGAACTTGGAGAGGCTTTTATCAAATCCTGCTAGGAGCCAGTCGTTTTCCCTTTCACAAACACATTGCTAATGCCACGTGGAACCCACCGGCTTTGCTGTTCATTTAAAAACAATGAGGATGGTATTAAATGGGAAGAAAAAATCCTTAGCAACGAGGGAGAAGGAGGAGGAAAAGAATTGCTCCTGTCTCTCCAGAGTTTGCTCCTTTGGTCTAATGTCTGTCCCATTGATCTCCTAATACTCTCTGCTTTGAGAGCCTGATTTATTGCCCTGCTCTCTCTTATCCCCCCACGTGTCTCAGGCCTTTACAGCGCACGTCCTCGGCCTCATCAGCCACCAGCAGGTCAAATGCCAGCCTTGGTCCTGCCTCACCAGTGCTTCACCTTCCTGGTCTGCTCACCTGTGCCCCTTTCTCCACAGCCCCCGCCAACACTGGGCGTGCAGAGTTAAGCAGGCGGTTTTAAGGGTTTAAGAGTGTCAGGCTCTTCATCTTAAGGTCTCCAGTTTCTCCAGTGTGTCCTTGGTGTCTGCCTCTCCAGTGGCTCTGGCAATACCTGTCCCTCTCCATCAGTTGTAGAGGGAGCACAGCTGGCTCCCTTCCCACATTGCCCATATCCACGGCTCCATCCAGCCCATGTGCTCCAACACTGACAGATTTGACAAAAGGGAATTTCAGACAGGAGAGGCAGCAGTCCTGATTTGCATTTCTTGGAGCTGCTCTGACCCCACAGCCAACGGAGGAGCTGGAACAGCACCACGTGTCTGGCATAACCCGTCCACCCAGCCTGTGCTCAAATGTAGATTTTCATTGCTATTTCCACATAGCTTACGTTGCTGCGTGTGAATGTTTCGTGAGCATAAAATGAGGTGAAGTTTGCCAAACAATTATTCATTAGGAATTGTTCATTCAGCTCTAGTTGCTTGGGTCTAACTGTTCTTAGAGAGGACTGTGTGACATCTTTGTAATACACAATTAAGGTCAGAAGAGAGTTGGGGGGAATTACTTCATGTTTAGCCAAGCTTTTCTTTGGGTGTAACGGTGCTATTCCTGTTTAGCATAGAAAGAGCAGTAAATAATGGTGCCTGGTTTCTTGTTGGCCCTGTGCAGCCCAGGTACCTAACGGAGGGTGAGTGGTGCCTTGTCAACTCCCATTTTCTCTGTGGAAGGGGTAATTAAATTCACCTGCAGAACCCCCATCTTCTCATGCGTGGCAGTGTGCAACTTCCCTGCATTTCAGTTAACTAGATTAGAGATTACGCATGCCAGGATTGCTGACGAGAAAGCACCAGCTAGAAAGGATCTGGCTTGGCTTTCAGATCCCAGCTGTTATTTGCAGGACTTATATTTAGGAAAACCATCACTTTTTTTTTTTTTTTTTTTTTGCTACTAACCTGACAAACTTTGTCTGGAAACCCAGAGGAAAAAGCACCAGGGAGCCCCACAGTCTGTCTTCCAGCAGCATTTTCTGAAATGGAACAACACTTTAAAGTCTCACCAGCTCAGCCTTTCACTTTACAGGATACATGCCTGTCTGTGAAATACCAGGTTATTTTTTCTTAGCCCTATAATATTCCCATCCAACGTTCTCTCTCCTGGAAATCACCAATCCAACGTTCACCTACCTGCATTCAAATACCTGTCATTGTTCTTTGTGCTACTGCCCTTCTCCTTCCAACTTAGAGATTGTATTTCATAACTGACCTCCAACTACCTCTTGCCTCCCAGTGACACTTCACCCTTGTCCACCTGATTGATTAGTCTGTTATGCTCTCCACTCTTCCTGATGACTTACGGATTGCCTGGTATCTGTCACAGGTTCCTTTTGTTCTCTAATATTTGTGGAGTTTTGGAACACCCTCTGGCTGCCATTCTCTCTCCATATTCCCCGGCCACCACCTTCCTCTCTTATGAATGTCTAGTATGAGAAAAAGGAGAAGAAATCTTTTGCAAAATAAACCCCTACCTGCTGTGATTTCACACCTCTGCTGGTAAAACACACTTCTAAGACACTGTCATTTTCAATGGGGCTCTTTATTTCCTTTGCACCATTTGGAGGTATAAAAATGTCACTGGATCAGGCTGTGAGCAGTGACATGGCTTGGAAGGCAGCTTTCCCCAGCAAATTTCCTCACCTGCATAGGTCAGTGAAGCAGTGACAGAGAGGCAGCAATGTTGTGTTTAAAGGTGTGTGTGGGTAGGAGGGTTCTGCCTCTGCTGGGGGAGAGGTCTGGGACGTGTCCCAGATCCATCCATCTCCCTGTGCCTGTCAGAGGTTGTCCAGCTCTCTGATATTTTTTCAGGCTTGTCCCAGCTCTGTCCATCACTCTGACATTTAATTAACTGCCCCGTTCCCCTGGATGTTGCAGTGGATTTGTGTTGTCTTTCTGAAATACCTCTTAGGTCATGTCTGAATTTTACTAACAGGAGGAGTAACAAAATGGTTGTCACTAATATTGCTATTATTATTACTGTGTAGATGATAATAAAACAAGACACAGAATATCACAAAGATGAGTACTGTTACACTCAGTGTCACTTTCTTGCTGTACTGGTTGTTTGGCATCGCAGGTGAGCAGGAACTGACAGCAGTGGGAAGCAGAGAGAGCCCTGGCCAGCCAGGCATCCAAAAGTAATAGAAAAACAATGAGGGTGTGAGAACTGACCACTGAGAGCAATAAAATCACACTGAAGATTTAAAAAGACATTTATGAGAACAATCTTCAGGTGCAACGAGGATTATTAAGCTTATTAAAATCTTCACCTGCTGGGTGGCTGGTGCTGGTGGTGGCAGAGGCTCCTCACTCCTCCAGGAGCTCTGTGATGATGTTTTGTACCATCTGCCCTGGGCATGCCCACAGCTATCCATCTTCCTTGCATCTTTTTCCATCCCTGTCTGGCATTTGTCCCATTCTTTTTACTTCAGTCCCAGGTCCCCTTGCAGCATTTCTCACAGTCCCTCTTCCACTGGCAAGTTGGTTTCTTTTCCCTTTTAGTTCCTCCGTTGAGCAGCTGCTCTCGTTTGGACCTCCCTGTGCTCTTCTTTCCCTTCTCCTCTGGTCCCTGTGTCTCTGTGTTTGATCCATGGCTTAAGCAGCTGTTCTGTCCCTGGAATGTCTTGGTGTTAATCAAGCCATCAATCCATCTTTTATCCCCTCCCATCAATCCATCTTTTATCCCCTCTGATGAAACTCCCTCTCATGCTTTCTCTTTTATCCTTGCAGTGCAAATTCTGGGCTTGGTGACCACCTAGAGGGATCCCGAATGCCGTGTCCAGTGTGCCTCCCAGCCCCTGCAGACAACAACTAGGAGATCTTCAGGACTGTGGGGGGAACCAGCAGTGACTCCAGGCTCAGAGGTGAGGGGTGGCCTTGTCCAGGGCATCTCTGGAGTGAGAGGAGTGGCTGGAGTGACACAGCTGCCTGTGGGACAGAGCCAGCAGGGACGGAGAAAGTCTTCCTGGGGCGGGTTCCAGTGCTGGCAAATCCTTCCCAAGAGTGCATGGCAGAGGGGAGCTTCATGGCATTCATGTCCTTCCATGACACAGACAGTGAGCCAGGGTTGTGTTTCTCACATTGGAATTATTGGGGTTATTCCTGGTGGGACTCTGAGTGCTGACCTTCCTGGGGAAACCCTGAGCGGCTGAGCTGCGGCTGCTGCACTCCTCAAAGTGTGGTAACAGTGAAAGTTATCATGGTTGTATTTTTAATTTTTAAAGATTGAATTCACGTTCTTTTGTTGAGATTTCAGGAATGTGGAAAAAGCATATTATTTCTCCCCAACAGATGAAAAGTACAGTGTGCACCTGCATTCCAACTTCTACAAAATTCTGTTTTACAAAGCAGAAAAAGTGGTTCATGTTGGAGCTGTAGCTCAGTTTTCTAAGACCAGATTTGGCCCTGTGTTCCCTGTTCAAATGACAAGCTGTGCTGGGCACTTAGAAATTTTTTCCCTCTTCCTCATCTCTACCTTGACATTATGAAAAGGGTTTTCATCAATACGTTGAAAGAAGGAGATAACTTTTGTATAAAAGTGCACGCTTGACAGGGTTGAGTTTTTTGGGTAGTATGTAATTTTTTTTTACACTGTTATTATTTAAAATATGCTTTCTAAGAGGACAAAAGGGAATAGCTTAATGGAAACAAATTTCTGTAGCAAAATGTGCGGCTGGATAAAAAAAGATTATTTCTGTTATTGCTTGGTTAGACAGGTGAATTTTGAATTTGAGTACAAAAGGTGGTAAAAAGTGTGCTTAAACTTCTCTTCAGTGTGCTGTTGAGATTGAAAAGAACAATTTTTGGAGAAAAACTTTTCTCTGAGCCTCTATTTCCAGCATTGTCGAATCTTTAGCAGCGGCCTTTTCCCACAGCTATTATCATGTTTTCACCTTTTCTTCTTCCACCTCATTTGTCCTTTTTTGAAGAAAATCTAGTGCTGGTGAAAGACGGGCAGGTCCATGGGCTGGGGCTGATCTGGAAGGGAGGGATGGCAGAGCTGGAGATGCTCGGGCATCTCTGGAAGCCAGGGATGAAGCCCCAGGGAAAGATGGACAGCCTGGCCAGTCATTTTGAAAGCATCTACAAGCCTACAGCCCTTAAGACCACCTTTCCAAAATGACTCTTAACCAATTAGGAACCCAGGCATCAATGATAAGAGCAGAGCAGAGCTTAGGTGCTCAGGCCCCTCGGGGCAGACACAAATATCTCAGCAATGCAGACAGATAGACAGTTTGCCTGTCCAGATGGATCCAGACCCAGAGCCAGGCAATGAATTACAAATATAAGTGCCAAAACAGCAGGCTTGGGACACAAAGGATAAAAGACAGTTGTGTTATTTGAGCTGATAAGCTCCGAGTCTCGTCTGGAAGATGCTGGCATCAAAGGCTCCTGCAGGGATTTCACAATGGAGTGTTACACCATCCAGCTCTGAGTTACCTGAGATGTAAAATGGGCCTTGTAGGGAAAGCTTCATGCCTGCCACAAAGGAGAAGAATAAGAGTTTGTTTTGAGAACTATTAGGCTGAATAATTTGCGATTGATCTCCATGGACACTGTGAGATATTGCTCCCCACAGAGCAATGATTGCCATTAGTGTCTCAGCTCCCTGCCTTCTTCCTCCTTTTTCTCCCCAACCTTTGCAAGGGTTGGGTCAAATGCTGCACAGGCAGCATGAACAATATTTCCTCCTTTTTTGGTAATCATTGTCCCTTCTATTCATTCCTCAGAAGCCTTTTCACAAGCAAGAGGTATTTTCAAGGGTTGTAGGCATTCATCTCAATGAACATTTTTATGCCTATTCTCCTTGGAAGAGCTGGAGAGCTAATTTACTTTATTAGACCAAATGAAAAGAGCTTATGCAGGTAGCCTTGTGCAGGAGGTCAGGGAGCTGGAGAGGAGACACCTCTGAGACTGCCACAGAATTTCTTGCAGGAGCTGAAAAGTAGCTTTTGCTGTTAAGATTGGTGCTGTTCTTCCTTACATTGTACTGGCTCCCATTCCAGCACCGATCTTCTGCGTGGTCCCATCACTGGTCCAGCCACGAAGGCTTAGGCACTGTAGCATCTCTAGGGAAGCATAACACATTTGGATTGGTGAGCCTGGAGGTACCCAGGCTCAAAGCACTGGGTTGCTCAGCCAGGGAGGAGGTGCCCAGCAGGCTCTGGTGAAGGTTCTCACCATGGGAAGCCCCAGCCAGCCCATCCCAGCTGACACCCAACTTGCAAACCCTCCTCCAAGCAGCTCTGTACAGTGAGCAGATGACTGAAACCTGTCTCCTGGGCGATTCACTTCATTCATCAATTAAATTGTTTGCTGTGAACGGTTTGGCCCCATCCAGCTCCAGGATTTCAGCCTTGTAATTTTGCTGGCAGAGGACAGCGGTGCCATGTCCGTGAAATCTGCCTGCCAACTGCTTCCCCTGCTAAGCATTTTCTAGGCTAACAATCCCGAAAACCTTGCCAGCAGCCCCAGCTCTGTTCCTTTCAGGGCAAGCCACTCATTTAAACGTGAGCACATCTAAATGACTCCATCTGCTAAGTGACGTTGGTAAAGAAAAGATTATAGCAGGAGTTAGTGCTGTGTCCTCGGGTTGTAACCCTGATATAAAATGGGCTGGGAGAACAACGGGACTGTGAGGAGCTGAGGCTCAAAACCACCTGGGTGACTGTCAGCTTGATTTATTTTCTTGCTCATTAGATAAATTAGAAAACTGGCAAAAGAAATCATCGCCTGCTCTCAGCTGCTTGGTAACCTGCCATGTGGCAGGAGGTGCTGGCTGCAGAGAGATGCAGCTCCTTCCCACCTTCCTGGCCCCTCTCCCCAGGGACACAGGGTGGGACTTGGGTCTGTTAGTGCCACACATCTCGATGGTCCTGCCACCCTAAACCACCTCACTGACCCATCTGGCCAACTGCTGGCAACCACTAGAGTTTCACTTTTCTCTAATAGCGTTGCCTTTTGAATAGCAGCTATTTTCTAGGTGAAAACAGCAGCACCAAATATTGCTTTTGAATGCTGGCTTTGACCTCAGAACTGTTTGTTACTCTCATTTCACAAATCAGACAAGCTAAAGCAAAATAACCTGGTTTGTGGCAGTATCATCAGGCAGGACCTGCTGCCCTTCAGAGATGTTGTTCAACACTTTGATCTTATGCCACTTTGTGGCTTATGACTCGTCTGCCTCCAGCAGCTGCCCCCCTTGCTTATGAACCACACTAATTTTTGTCTGTCAGAAGGATGAAGCTTAATGGTCAGACTTGATTTAAATCCCTGGGTAAAATTCACTGTCTAGGAAGTCAGGCTCCATTTACAGTGCCTTCTAACCTAAAAACTCACTGAAATATTCAGCCTACATAACCAAATGTTAAATTTGGATCATTTAAGCCATCTTCAGTACCTTTAGCTGCATCTGATGCACTCCTATAGTGTGAAATGAGGCCACTGTTATACACAGCATATTTACATATGAGGAAAAGCTTCCAGCCAGGATGAGCTATTAAGAGATTGCAATGCATTTCTCAGCCAACGTGGAGGAATCCCCACTGCAAACAGCTGCTGAAACCAGGGGAGAACCAGGGCAGGATCTCCTGGGAAGGAGACCTGGGGGTTCCCAACACTGCCGTGCCAGTGCAAGGAAATGTGGCAATGCCTGCCCTGTGAATGATGGTTGGAGAAAATTTCCTCTGCTGTCCGTGCCCCTTCTTCTGCCCGTGGGACTTCTGCACTGCCTGCACAGGATCCTTGTCACCCTGTCCCTGGCAAGCATCAGGACACAGGTGTCCCTGTGGCTCAGCCCCCCACCAGGTGTGTGCCCATGTGTCCAAACGCTGCTGGGAGGCACAGGGTGGAGAGACAGGGCTAATTCCTTCCTGTCATATGCAAGGAATCGGCTTATGGCCCGGAGCTCCGATTACTCTTATCTTAGTTGGCATGATGCTAGCCACATCCTGAAATTACCCGGAATTTTTTCAAAATCCACGGGATGGTTTGGACTCACCTGAACGATGTGAGCAAACTCCAGTCCCCCTTTCAACCCCGGCAGGTTTGAGGGGCTGCGAATCAGTGCAGAACTTGGGGCATGAGTTTTGAACCTCCAAACGCACCCGATGGGAAGTGCCTGGGTGTGATGCTAAATTCACCTGAAACACCTGACGGAGCACCATGTAGAACATCACCAACAACCCCTTCCCAGCCCCTGTGCAGAGCTGATTGCTCAGGCAGACTCACCTGCTGGGATCCTGGCAGATAACATGCCTCTGAAATGGCCAGCCAGGGAGAGATGCTGTCAAGCAAAACATGGAGTGAAATGTTTGGCTGCTGGAATTAAAACGCGAATCCCACCTGTCTGCTGTGTGAGATGCGGCACCGCACGATCCCACCCGCCACCGCTCCCCATTCCCCTGCACTGCCCGCCAAGCCCACCCCGCTTGGAAATTAGAGAGGGGAAATCAAAGTCCTTCTCCACACACTCCTGCTGTGCCTCTCAGCCACTGACATTAACACCGAACTGGCTGACATTAGCTTTGAACGGATTTTAATAACCCCCTTGTGAGCCTGAATTACCCACACAGCGTGAGGGCCAGCGTGAGTTTGGAGACCTGGCAATGAGCAGGGCATCAGGGGCCAGAGCAGCTCCCCAGGCTGTGGACATGGGGCCAGACCAGCTCCACAGGCTCTGGACACGAGGCCAGAGCCACTCGAGGAGCTGCAGTGGTGTCTGCCAGTGGCAGCTGCTGGCATGGGACCCTGGCATCTGCCTGGCCCCTGGAGAGCTGCTGTTCTGGTACCTGCTGCCCACAAGTGTCTTGCCACCAGTGGGTCTGCAAGGGGCTGATGGGCTTCCCAGGTGGTCCAGGTGGCCACCTCCATGGGATGTTCCCCGCTCTGGGGCAAGGTATGGGCTGCTGCAGGGTGGTGAGGACCCCCAGTGCCATCAGTGAGAGCAACCCCAGCCCCTAGCAGGGCATAGCATAAAACAGCAGCCTTGGTTTAGCAGACTCTGTGCATGGAATGTTAAATGAGATCATGCCTGGCCCAGTTGGGAGTCCAGACTAGGGTATGAAAATCTAGCAAGAAGATTAAAAGGTGTCCCCAGGCAGAAGAGGGTATTTATTTCTTTCTTTGTGGCTGAGATGCGCGTGGCGTGGGAGGCACAGGGACGGTGACCTCCCCTGAGCACCTGCACGTGGGCAGCACCGTGTGCCCATGGGGACTGATCCTGGGGACAAGGCACTGACCATAAAAGCTCCTTCTGAGATACAGGTGGACACATCCAATCTCCCCTCCTGCACCAGGAAAGGGCTTCCTGCCCGGGATCTTCACTGCCAGCCCTGCAGCTCCTCCGCAAAGGGAAAACCCTTCATTTTCCTCTTCTTTTATGAGACAGAAACCTAAAAGAGGTGGTCACGTGGTTCTCACTTCTTCTGGAATATGCAGGGCCTGGAAACATGCTCTGAAGTTACTTTTCCTCAATTAAAGCTCCCAAGATCTGAGCAAGTGATGCAGCCTCCTTGGCCAGTCACAAAGTCTCATCATCATTTGGGTGGACAGCGATGATTTCTATCTGCCGTTGAAATCCACAGGCATTTCCAGTATGGAAATGGGAACATCCACAGGGATATGGACAGGAGATCCCAGCTGGGGTGGGCCAGACTTCTTCAAGTCAGGCTCTACAGGGGCTGTGAAATCATCAGGCACTTGCAGAAACTGAGGACTGCAAACAACCCCTGAAAAAAAGTCCATGTAATGATTGAGTTATATTTAAGAGGCTCTTTCATATTAAGTAAATGCAGATAGTTTACTCAGAAAATATTTCCCACTAAGATCATTTTACATAAAATGCTAACAGATTGAGATTATGACTCTAATAATTATTTTTATTGCTGGTTTACATTTAAATGGCATATATTTCCCCCTACTGTTCTCTCTTCGGGTTAAATCAATAAAACCTATTAAGAAGGTTCATCTTCTTCTAAGATTCCTCCCTCTCTTCTTTCTTTCTCATCTCCACTGGTGCCCTTTTTATCCACCCACCACCAAAGATTTTTCAGAGCTGCCTCCACGATATTGGTGCCAAGGATTAGAAAATCCCCTTTGACAGAGCAGAGTGAATCTGGTCTTTGCTGAGATGAAGGACTACAGAGGAGCTCCAGTGCTGTTCCCTTTCCTTATCTTGGGCTGTATTGCAAAGAAATGAAGTTGAAGCCTCTTTCCTCCTGTTTTAACACAGAAGCTATACCTGTCTTTACTCTTATACCTCCTCAGCTATGGATGCTCTTGTGCTCCTTCAGACAGTGGCTGTGGCTCACTGAGGAAGTGCAGGATTTCTGTTTGGAGAGGAATTATCCTGGTATATATGCAGTGAAAACCATTAAGATGCTGACCTTTAAATTGGGCTTCTTCCTGCTCTTGTAGGGAGGAGGTGGGTTGAGTGCCCAAATCTTATTCATTTTAATGACAAATCCCTCACACAGAGAGGCTTTGAAATGCTCAGCATTAATGCAATTCGCCTCCCTCTGCTGCAGCTTGGCTTTGCTGTGCAGGGGATGTCGCTGCTTCTGTTTCACAGTGACAGACCCTATAGATTTGCTCCCTGACTGCTGTGCTCAGGTACCATTGTATATGGGTTTGTGAGCTTAGTGCAGTGCTAACACAGGGATCATCATGTTCCTTAATCAGTATTACTGACCTTTCTTTCATCCATTACTTTCAGCATCACTTTTTTTCCCCCCAGCTTAATTTGCATAGGTCTCATGTTATCCATGTTTTTGCTTTGTCCCTATTATCCCATTACTCTGGATAATCAAAGTTGGCTGTAATGGAAACAGCAGAAACAATTTGCTTACCCTTCTATTACAAGATATTCCCTCTACTAAGTCTGAGAATACCTGCAGTTCTGTGGTAATGCTAATTAACTGTGCATACATACAGAAAGTAAAGCAAACGGCACCAGGATCCTTTGGGATGGTGGGGATTAAAGAAAGATGAGATATTATTCTCCTCTTTCTCTGTGCATCACCGTCCCTACCCTCAATGGAAATTGCTTTGCACTTATAGAATAAAATGTCATACATGGTGGGGGAGTCACTGACTCTGCAGAGGGGAAGGAGCAGAGTTCTCTGCTAGCAAACCCACTATGGAAACAGTGATCCTCCCTGATGTCTTGCTTCTTCTCTATTCCCAGGGGTCTTTTCCCCGTGCAGGCCCCCCTGATCGGAGCCCAGTGCTGCAGGGCAGGGCTGTATGTGGGCCCTGATTCCTTGGGCCACAGCTATCCCCCAGGGCAGAGCTCCAGCAAAATATGGGTGGAAAACCTGCCCAGCCTCAAGGATGGGTTGGAATAATGTCTGTAAATGAATGCCCATGGCAGTGCAGGGTACCTGCTATTGGAAGCAGCTCTTGTGTCCATCAGGATGCTCACAAATCCTTCACGAATCCTGCATGGCTGGGGCAGCAGCAGCTTCAGAGCAGGTGAAAGGCCTGGGGAGAGTAAGAAAGATGGCAATGAAAACAGAAAGATCACTGGGAGAGAGGAGACTGTCCCAGCCATCCCTGTTCATTTTGCACTGCACTGTGCCTCAGGTTCTGTCCATCCGTGAAGGTACATGGGGCAATCTCCCACCATCAGTGTGCAGCATCCCCTGAAAGGCTCACATGAGGCTCTCCCCTGTGTGCCAGCTAAATCAGGAGTGACTGACACAGCCAGGCATGCGTGGAGGACTGCCGAGCTCTCCATGCAGGAGAAATCCCACTCAAGTCCACCCACCAGCTCCTCGCTGAGTTCCCCAGCTCCATCGCCAGCAGCACGGACAGATCACCCCATTGCACCCCCGTGGAGCATCTCAGACTGGCCCTGACACGCTGTGCCCCTGGGCATGGACCCTGTGCTCCAGGAGGGTGCTTAGACAGCCCTAGCACTACTCCTGCCTCTGAAATTGTGAGGGAGTTACTGTTTGTGCCTGGTAACCACAGAACCTTTGATGCAATACTCATGTTTGGGATTTTACCACATCTCTCATCCTCCAGGTCTGTCAAGGAGCTTTACGCAGCCGTGACTCAGGGAGAGGCATCAGTGGAGAGAGTCTGTAGATGCAGCCAGCAGCTGTCATGTGGAGGGCATTAATAATGTATATGCAGGTATATGTGCATGACCTGTGAGCTCAGATCCTTCCCTCCCGGAACAGTACCAATCCTTTAAAAGCTCCCTGCACCCTGCCCTGGCTCTGGCCATGCCAGAGGGCTGAGATTACACAGGCATCACACACATATGTCCGAGGGAAATGGGCGATGATAGGGCTGATAGGGGTGAGGGCTTTGTGCTGCATCTCTCTCCTTTTCTGCTTGGAGCAATGTAGTAACTCCTTCCTTGTTGGCCAAACCTTCAGTGCTTGCTGCTCACCATCATCCTGTGTGGGGTTTTAAGAGTGTGGGTACCAAAGTGCCTTGCTCTGCTCACAAACCTGAGGATATTTAAGATGCTTTGAAACTGCCCCCCTGGTATTTGTCATTTAAAGAAACCCAGGAGCAGGCTCTTGGTTACAAAGGGCTTTTGAGGTGCTTGGGTGAGGCCAAAGGGATTTTCAGGAGCAGTCACAGCCCAACGAACTGCACACTGTGGGGCTGAGAGGAG
The DNA here is from genome assembly GCA_013400915.1 of Pardalotus punctatus. Lineage (NCBI taxonomy): Eukaryota > Metazoa > Chordata > Aves > Passeriformes > Pardalotidae > Pardalotus > Pardalotus punctatus. The sequence goes on along the minus strand of VZTX01022997.1, from coordinate 402,307 downwards.
CAATGCTCTGCCTTGCAGGTGCATTATCCCAGCAGAGAGCTCAGTCCTGAAACACATGGACCTCAGCTTCTGTGAGGAGACTCAGATTTGAGTGCTGGCTGAAGTCAGTTCCAAAATCAAGCCCTGTCATTCGAGACATTTGGGTTCTGATCAGACAGCACAAGCTCTAATTGTAAGAACGGGTTTAAAAATGAAAATATAACATGAGTTTGACTTGCAGGAAGGGATGATTTGGATTGGAGAAGGAACTGTGTGTCACTATGATCAGGTGGGAATTTCTTGTTGATTTTACATAGCTGAGTCAAAGGTAAACTTCCTATTAACTTCCATGAGAGAGTCTGTAATGAAATATTTGGAGTTACCGACTCCAGAGCAACTGTGCTGGTGGAGTTCAAGAAGCACACTGAAATAGCCAGCAGCTTTCAACAGCAATTGCACTCAGCACTGTTCTGTCTCCTCAACTCCTGACATCATTTGGGAAAAAAAAGGCAAAGGTTGAATTCACGGGTTTTGTTTCTCTGCAGTTCAAAGGATACAAGAGGCTGGTTTTTAATTGGCGCTGAGTTCTCCCAGCCGGTACACAGGGCAGTCCTGAGACTGACACCCAGCTAGGCAGGAGGAGCAGCAGCTGAGGAGGGAAGCTGTTTGAAGTCCTGGGCGCCTGCCACCCATCTGCAGGTACTCAGAAGTCTCCTTGCTAGATCTGGGGGCAGAGGAGCCCCGGTTGTTTCATTTCTGATCATTAATGCATTGGTCTCGTCTCTGGTTTCCTTCAACTGATGTTCTCTGTGCACAGTCCAGGGAGAGCCACATGTTGAGTGGTTTGTGCTGGAGATCAGAGCGCAGAGATCACAAAGCTGTTTTCTCACCGTTGGTGTTTCCTGACAGTGTGGCTCAGCCTGGTGCCACGTTTGTGCCCAGCCCCAGGGCTGGAGCCTGCAGGAGGCAGATGCTCTGCAAGAATGAACTGCATGTCCCTATGGAGAGAAGCAGGAGTGTCTCAGGCTGTGCACATCCCCACCTTAACCCCAACACCTTGGCCAAGAGGAATTCAGCAGTGCTGACGTGCAGTCTGTGGATGCAGGAGCTGCTGGCGTGGAGGGGGTGTCAGCCAGGATGGAGGGGTGGCTTTGTTTGGGAAGCCCTGGGGTGTCAGGTCCCAGCCAGAGACAGTCCCAACACCTCTGACAAGGGTCACAGGGGCTCTGTGGCACACTGCAGGGATTCATGGAGCACAGACTTACCTCCAGCACAGCTGGGGTAGGGAGCAGTGACCTGCTTCAATTGGCACAGTCATCTTCTGCCCCAATGGGACTTGAAAATCCCTTCTTGACTGAGATCTAACAAAAGCATCTTTCCCAGCTTCTTTCTGCTCTGCCCAGGAGCAGGGAGGCTCTGTGGCTTCTCAGGCTCTCTAAGCAGTGCAGCTCCCACTGATGACTTCCTTGATGCTTAGAAAGGGGTCCCACCTGCTTCTTTCTGCAGGTTCAGCATTGCTCCCACCTTGCTGGTTGCCTCCTTTTCTGGACCTTGCCTCTCCTTGCTGAGCTGGCTCATGGCTTTGCATCCTGCAGGCTTCCTCTCCCCTCTGTCTTTTCGGCTCATTTGTGATTTGACCTCAGGAAAGCAGCATTTCAGGTGCCCTCTGCTCCCTGCTCATTGTGCTCCATGCCCATACCTGCTTTGCGCCAGGTGCCTTTATAATTTCCACCAGCACAGTCTCAGTAATTCCGGTGCAAGACAAAAACCTCAGCAGAGCATTGTCACTCCACCTGGCCCACACCAAGCTGGAGCTGTCAGTCCTGAAAGCTCAGTGGGGTGGATATACTTATTGCTAGAAAGCTTTATATTTACCATGGCCTTTCTGACATTACAGTAAATGCACTTCAGAGCCCAAGAAGTATAAAAATAAACTGCAAGAAAATCAAGACAGCTAATTAGCCAAAGGTTACTGCTGGGCTCTGTGACTGTCAGCCCTTTTGAAGTTCTCTTTTACACAGGCAGATGTGTGTGCAATGCTGCTGCTCCTTTGAATAAATGTCTTGGTTTCCAGAGTGGCTTCGTATCTGGATGTGACTGAACACATGTGAGGCCTGTCACAGCGAGCCTCGGCAGGATAATCAACATCCTTTAACCCTGCACTTCTGCAGTGCTGAAGAGCGCCTCATCTTGTGGAGCGACCGATCGGTGTCGTGCTGCCTCCCAGCCCCTCGTGAGCAGGGCTGAGCCGGGAGGTGAGGAGCAGCCAGAGAGCTCCAGACTGCACAGACAGCTCTGTCCTGGAGCTGCTCCTTCCCCTCTGGTGTCCCTGCCCTCTGCACTGTGGTCGCAGAGTGCTGAGGGCTGCAGTGGTCACCCAGGGTTTGGATGGTGCTGTTGGGGTGCATCCATGGGGATGAGGAGTGCTGGAGCACATGCCCCAGCATATCATGGTCTCACCCCACAGGTCCAGCACTCCCCATTAGCCAGTATTTTCCTGAGGATGAGCATCTTGTGTGGAGCTGCACTCCATCAGATGGTATGGCAGGAAGGGGAGAGGGGGTCCTGGCTGAGCTGAGAGCTCAGGGGGGGCTGTGACTGCCACGCCAGAGGAGAGAGGCTGAGCTGGTCATGACGGTGGCTCTGGTGGACTTGAATACTGGGCCCAGAGTGGTTTGTTCATATTTGGGCAGGAGAGCCCTGGAGCAGTGAAGGATCCCTAGGGCTTTGAGCTGTGTTTCTTCAGCCCAGCCGTCCCCTGGCCACAAGCTGTGTGAGCTTTCTCTCCCCACGCTCTGAACGGCTCCACACAGGGATCAGTGACAGTTTGGGCACAGTGACCTTACAGGAACACCAGCATCATCTGTGCTGTCCTCTCCCTTCTCTTCTCAGGTTTTCCTCCTTCCCTTGTTCTGCTTTCTTTGAGCTCCATTTCCCCTTGGAAAACCCTTTCGCAGCTCCCTCTTCCCTCTCTGCCAGTTTCTCCTCTCTTCTCCTGCTGCCTCACTCCTGCTCGCAGCTCATGCCGAGTGTCATGTGTTTGCTCAGCATCGCTCCTCCTGGAACGTTAATTTGCTGCTCATTTCCTTACAGACTTTACACCACGAGCTGGGGCTTTGTGTGCATGTGTGTGTGTGATTCAATTAAACAAAACACAATAAAATCAGGGAAAACAGAGGGAGACACAGACAGACAGCAATTCCCTGCTCTCTGAGGGCTAAGCTTGTCTGCCTGTGAGCTCGGCCCCAGCATGGCTTTCTGATGTTGCCACACGGATTTGCTTGTAGCAACTCTCTGGATTTCATGCTTGGGGTTTCCATGCCTCTGCCGGGACCCTGGGACAGCAGTTGCTTCTTCTCTGCTGTCAGAAGTTGGGGCTGCTCCATCGCACGAGGTGAACCTTGAAGGAGCTGACTGTTCATTTTAAATAAGCCCTGAAATGCTGAGGCATCTCCAAATACTCAGCCTCTTCCATCACTCCTTTTCCTCTCTACAACTCAGTCCCAGCAGCCCTCAAGTTCCTCCAAGCCAGCAGATTCCCTATGCCTCCATCCTGCTCTCCCCCTCTGGGGCAGCAGATTTCCCCTGTCCTAGGACCAAGCTTTCTCCCAAATCACACATTTCCCTTGCAGTGCAGCCTGAAAAGAAGCAGCAGTGCTGTACAAGGCTTTGCCTGTCTGGTGAGCTTCCCTTCCACTGCTCCGTGCCCCCTTCTCTTGCTCACCTCCTTCCTGCCTTGTTTGCTTTCCCCTTTTCCCCTCTAATCCATTCATACTGTGAACGTATTCTTCCTCAGCATCCTTCGCTCCCAGGCTTCTCCCTGGCAGGTTTCTTGCCTCTCCACATGCACATGGCTGTGGGTGTCTCTCTCTGCTGGAGAGCCTGTTCCTGCTCACTCGGCCCTGGCTGGCTCCCTGGCTCTGCAAATTTATTCCATGAATCCAGACTCTTCCCCGGGTGAGCTGCTGGGCTGTGAATGTGATGCCTAAAGTGGGTCAGTGCAAGTGGAAGGAGGTGGTCCTGGGAAGGGCAGAGGGAGAGCAGGCATGAGAGGCAGCCCCTGCCAGATTATAGGGAGGGTGGGAGAGGAGCAGATGTTCTTAAAAAAGTGAAGATTTCAAGGGTTTTTAAAATGCACATAAAATGTGATTAACGAAATCCTGGCACTCAATACCCTCTCCTTAAGAAAAAACGCTGGCAGCAAGAGTGACCCCCCCTCTTCCTGACAGTGGCCCCCACCACACAGAGGGAGCGTGAAAGGTCCCGGGGGTGTGAAAGGTCTTGCTGTGCCATCTCCCCTGGGTTTGACACCCTCTGAAGTCCTGGGAAGTGCCTTGTGCTGCTGAAAGGGAAACATCCCAAGGAGGGCAGTCCCTGATCAGTGCATTAGGGCTTGTGCCTGTTCAACAGGGGAATTTTCCTCTTGCCCAGACAGCCACTGGCCACCCTCAGAGTCAGCTCTGGAAACGTCGTAGAAACGTGTTCCATGCTTTGAGCCTCTGCCCCTTCCATGTGACCTCAGACCTCCTTCCTTCACAATGCAGGGCTCCTTCTAGCCCCAAAGGGTGATCCTTATTTCTGCTTGATCTGGTGCTTAATGAAACAGCAGGAAGGGGTGCTGTGCCTCCTCTCTGCCGTGGCAGGGGTGGTGGCTGTGAGGTGACACCGTCCCTGACTCCTCTCTCTGGTGACTGCACGCCCAGCAGAGGCAGGATGGATGTGCTGGCACGTCCCACCTCACTTTTGGCTCCTATGGACCCTCTTGCTGAGCAAAGTCAGAAGATGGTGCCAACTTTCCCGGTGTGCAAGGGAAGGGGAGGAGCTGCCTTGTGGAGCAGAGAACCAAGGGATTGTCCAGCTTCCTCCTAAGCTTGACCAATGTCTCCACATGGGAACCCGTGGTTCCCATGGTTTTGTCCCCATGGACCACACGCATCCCCAGCACAGGCATAATTTTTAGCTGACAGCAGTACTGCAGCATTTCCTGTGCATGCAGCCAATGCACCTGGAGCCATTCCCAGATGTGTCTCCTCATTAATGCCCCCTTAGCAATTTTCTGAGGACCAGCATCCATCTCCAGCATTAAAAACAGTTCCTTCCTCTTTGATTTATGGATATTAATCCATGCCAGCAGGCAAGAGGCATGACATGTCTACATAATATATTAATTATTAAATTGTTTTTGTTCCTTTCCTTTATCCTCCATCTCCAAGGCTACACCTTTCTTATTTCTCTGTAACATTTGAACCTGCATGCTGCGCTCAGAAAGACAACTTGCAACATGGAGCAGTTGGCATCACTTGGTAGATCAGCCTTACGAGTCTGTGCTTCCTCACCAGTAGCCACAGTCAGGCTCCAGAAGAAAGAAGACCCACTTAGCCCCATCTCCCATGGTATGGCTGCTCCAGGGCTCTGCTCAGGGGAATGGCTGCTGTGGCCAGGGCTGTGGAACACTGAATGATCATCCCTTGTGCTGATCATTACACAGGACAGGCCAACTGCATGAGCCCGCTGGCAGCTGTGCCTGAAACAGCGCCCAGGGCTCCAGCAAGGGTGAGTTTCTTCTGCCGTCATCCAGATGCTGGCTCCAGATCAGTGATGGCTAATGCTGTCCAGCCCTCTGATTCAGGGACCAAAACCCACATGAAAGAGTGTTACCTCCACCTGCTCATGCTGGGCTCCTGGCTCTGGGTTGGCAGCCACCTTTGCAGCTCATTGATGACTTCTGTGGTACCATGCTGTTCCCAAAGTACAGCACAGATCAGATTTAGCAGCCAGCTCCTAGTGATCTCACTGTACTACAGCCTGGGAAGAGACGAAGGGAGCTCTCAGGACCTGGGGCTGCTTTAATCTTCTTTACCTTTGTCTGTGCTGTAGGAGAGCTCAGCCTGCTCTGCGCCCTCAGGACAGCCCTGATGCCTGGCAGCAATGCCCTTCATCCCACTGAGCTGCACCCTGCTGCCCATGGCACAGTTTCTGCAGACCCATCTGCCTGCCCCAGTCACTTGCTCTGCTAAAGGAGTGGAGGGCAGGCAGTTTTGGGGATCCCATCCCTCCACTTCCCTCAGCGCATTCATTGCCCATCTCCTGACCTTGCTGTCAGCACTGTGACAGCTGTGATGGCAAAGTGAGGTTATCTCTGTTATCCCCCTCGATAATTCAAATCCAAGAAGTCCCTGCAGCTCATACACCTGCCCACCCTGCTGCCCTGGACCATTCCTTCACCTCTCAGCAGTACCTTCACCAGGACAGCTGCCCACTCTGTGCTGGTGGTCTCTGTGCACACCGTGTTCTCTCAGAGTTGTGCTTTTATCTGTTTGTAAAAGGAAGGGAAAGACAGGTTTGCCTGAATGGCTGTGCCCCGTGAAACAGCCTGTCCCATGCCCGCCCCTCATCTCCACCCAGGTGTAGCCAGGTTTCTCCCCCCACATTTCTCCAGACCTCCTCTCTCCCTGCCATAAAACATCAGGTAGAGGTAAAGAGTGCAGCTAAAAAAACTGATGGCATCTCTCTTTGCAGCCTGGCATGGCTGAGCCTGCCTCAAATCACCTCGCTCTCTCTTGCCCACAGCTGAAAGGATTGTCCCTGTTTTGCACTGCCCACACGTCCCTGCTGGGGCTCCGTGTCACCACTCCCAGGGACAGCAGCGAGGGCAAGCAGCAGGACATTAGCAACTTAGGGAGCTCAAGAGCAGCTTAAAAAAATACTTGTATTGTTTTGGTAAATATGAATTTGTCCCAGTGGTAATAAGGCTGGTTTTGTTCAGCAGGCTCTTAGCAGTGATTATTGTTGTTTTTCAATTTAAAAACCAGACGGTCTATTTATAATGTATAGTATGTGGACTGAGATTTTTTTCCTCTCTTTAACCCAGCCTTTAAAACATGCTGTCATTTCCACTACTGCAATCCAAGGAAGCAGAGGGGTATCTGTCACCTGCAGGCCCCATGAGTGGAATGATAAGTAAAATACAGTTAACAGAGCAAGGCTGCGGTGATGCTTTGGGGAACTGGTGAAAGGTGCCAGGAGGGAAAGGTCTGGGGATGGAGCTGGGATGTGCTTTTTCTGGGCTCTGGACACCAGTGCTGAGTGTCTGGACTATGTATGGCCACACTGCTGTCCATCTTTTCCTCTCTTGTCCAGAGCAGGGGTGATCAGGGCTGACATCAGCACCACCCACAGCGTTCAAAGCAGAAAATCTGTCCTGGCACTGGCTCCAGGAGGGCAAAGACCCCTGGAAGTAGCCAATGCCCATGGGCACTGGGGTGACACTGAGAAGGATGGTGGTGCCAGGGGTGCATTAAGGGATCCAGCAGAGCGCTGCTGGGGGCTCTGGCCTGGGCTGATAAGTTCCTGCACACATCATATGAACATCTCTATGTGTTTTGGGCATTGGCCCAGTGTTGGGCTGGCATGGCCCCTTCCAGGCTAACAGCTTGCCAGCCCTGTGCATTATTCAGCTGCAGGGCCTGCTTGGATTTGCCAATGCCAGACATTCGGGACCCTGAGCACAGAAACCTTGTAAGACAGTTTGTTGTGGCAGCGTTGAAGGTGTTTGGGTGCTGTTGAATGCTCCCCTGCAGGATGTGGGGGCTGCTTTGACCCCTTGGTGCCTTGCTCTCCATGCATGGTCCAGCATCACTGACCAGCAGGAAATTTCATACTTGCATGTGAATGACTGAATTTCTCTTGGCCAACTGCAGCTCACCCAAGAAGCTTCTCGTGTCAGACTTCGCTGTAGACAGGTTTTCTGAAGGCCAGGTTACTTGAGTTTGAAGCCAAGCTGGAGGCCGTGGCTCTGCTGTCTCTGCCGTGCTGAGGCTGCTGTTTGTTCCCCTTCTTACTGTCTGACAGAGCTCCTCTCTCCATTTCCCCACAAAGCCCCTTTTACTGCCACCGTTTAGTTATTTTCTTAATTAAATATAGATTATGGCTCTGGGAATAAGGGATTATTACTTATTCATAAGCTACTTAGATTTTAAAGTGTGTGCAGAGTAGGGCTTATCAAATGTCTGTGCCTGCACCATTCCCATGGCAAGACCAAGGTGAGCTCCTGTGGCTGCCAGGGCTTCACCCAAACCTCGCTCCTCCCTTCTCTCCTCATGACCTCAGCACCTGGTGGAACTCTGCTACCTCTTCCTTGCTGTCCCTTTTCCAGCTGAGGCTTGCCAGCCTTTTCCCAAGGAAACCATTTCCACTGCTCTCTCCCAAGCTGTTCCAGCCCCTCCATTACGCCTCTGCTTTGCCCCCTCCCCAGGGCTGTTGGCAGCTCCCTCCCGATGCTTTCCCAGCCTTCCCACTGTGCCAGCAGCTGTTTCACCTGCCTTCCACAGGAGAATGGGGACTTATCAGGAAGCAGCTCTGCAGGAGGTGCTTTTTTGCAACTGTTTTCTAGGAAATTCCTCCCAGTATGTGGGTAATTGTTGGCTGAACTTCAGCCCTCCTAAAGGGCAGGAGGAGGAGGCAGAGGAAGGGGCTGTTGGCAAGCTGGTGGGAGAAGCAGAGGGAGGAGAGTGTGGTGGGAAGGTGGAAATGCTGTTGTAGGTCCAGAATGTTTGTCCAAAGACTTGTGCTCCTGCAGTGTCCCCAAACAGAAGGGTTGGGAGCTGCTCCTTCCACCCCAGGACAAGCAGCAGATTCCCAAGGCTCTTTCTCTGCCTTAAAGAGTGGAGCACTCCAACCTCTTGGTGGTAGTAATAATAATAATAAAAATAATAATAATGATAGCAACAACAACAAAAGCCTCTGACCCATTTTGTGCACACCAGGGTGGACTTCTGTCTCCATCTTACTCCACTTTTCCTGTCCCCAAATAGTGCCATTAATGCCTGGTGCTGCAGGGCTTCTCCTGGTCTGCTGGCGAGCCCTCAGGTGGGAACAGGGCAGCTCATCACACACTGAACTGAAAGGAAAGAGGGACCATTACATCCCAGTGCTCACCTCCCCTCCATCCTCCTGCTCCAGGGCTGTCCCCAGGGCTGCAGCAGGGTCCCAGCATCTCTCAGCAGGCATCCCTGCTCTCACCCTTGGGGACCCATTAGCATTTCCATCTTGCTCCTTCTGTCTCCTCCTCTTGCTCCTGCTCCTTGCCTGGCTGAGGTGGCAGCGTGGGGCTGTTTCTGTGTGAGCCAGTCTGTCACTTCCACCTTCCACTGTCCCCATGCCTCCCGTGTGGTTCTTTCTGACTGTTTTCAGGACTAATGCAAAGCCCTGGCTTGACAGCCCTGAGGTCTAAAGGCCTTTTGTCAACAGAGCAGATATAAGACAAGCTGCTGCCAGATTCTTCAGAGCAAAAAGATCTTGATAAATTGGAGAAATGGCCTGAAATCAATACACTGAAATTCAATAAAGTCAAGAGCAAAGTGTTGCACTTAGGAAGGAGATATCAAAATCGCAGATATGAGATGGGAAAGGACTGGTAAGCCAGCAGGAGAGTGGCTCAAGCAGTGCAGTAGCCCTCAAACTGAGCAGTATACAATAACCTGGTGCTTGAGAAAGGGAGAGCAAAGGCACATGTTGCCCACAGATGTATTAATAGTTTCGGATAGAAGGCAGCGAGGTAATTTATTTGGCTCTATTTAGTGCTAGTGATGCATCAGCTGGAGACATATATCTCCAGGCTTTGGCATCACAACTCTAAGAAAGATTCAGACAAATTGAGTGAGTTCACAGAGTTTTGAAAACATGCCCCAGGGAAGATGGACTGAGAGAGCTGGTTTGTGCTCCAGGACTGAGACAACTGGAGGTAGGAGGATGTGTAGCATTCATCAGTGTGGAAAAAAGCAGTTATAAAAATGATGGTGATCAATCGGTCAAGGGTTGGACAAGCTGTAATAGGCTTAAACTGCAGCCAAGAGTCTTGGGTTGGATGCTGAGGAAAAGCTTCCTAAGCACAAGTTTGGCTGAGAGCCTGTGAAGGGAGTAGAGGGGGTGTGTGGGAGCCCCGTCCTGAGGAGAGCTTCAAAATTCAACTGAGGAAGTGTCTGCATAGAGGTCACCTCCACCACAGGGATGAAGTTTCTCCCCAGGCAGGATTAGCCACGTCCTTGGGATTACCAGGTTGAGAAAAGCAATTTGCTTTCTCTTGGCTCATATCCTCTTAGAAACCATACCAGGGGCACCTAGATATACCTACACACTCATTGAATTTATCCACTTCTCTGTTTGGGTTACAACCCAAACTGGAAAAGCCAATAAGAGAAACCAGAGACTGAGATGGTCAAGCCACGTGTCACTAAGGATGCTTTGCTGCACGGACCAGCCCCACTGATTTGATGTTCAGTAATTTGGTGGCTCGCTGCAACCCTCCTCCAGATCAATTCCTCTCAGTTGCATTTTTTGATCATAATTAATGTTTGTTGTGTAATGACATTGATTTTTTTTAAATGTGCTCTGAGAGATGTGGGGAATTCTTAGCCCGAACACGTGAGGGAGGAGGGGGTGTGACGCTGACGCTGTGCTGAAGGGGAGAGAAGCGGGGGCTGCTCCAAGGATGTGCGAGGGGGAATCTGCTCAAAAAGCCCGTGTTACACGGGGGTGTCACCAAGCTGCAGTGACAAGGGGCAGGACACGGAAATGTGTTCACTGCTGCTCCTTTATTCCCTGCCCAAACCTCTCAGCTGGCCCCTGCTTTCTACCTGCCAGCCCTGGTTGTCTGCAGCCCTGGCAGCCCTGTTGCCATTACTGAGCTCAGCAGGGAACAGGGTTTTATTTATTTACCAAGTCACAGTGGGAAGAGGGATTTCAGGGCAGCCTGAGCTTCCCAGAGCTGTGAGTAGTGGATAAAACCTCCTCCAGCTTTGTACAGGGAGGCTCCTGCAAGGAAGAAACTTCAGCCTGTGCACAGTCGGAGCTGTGTCCCTGCTGCTCCTCGCTCACTCCTGCTACCAAGCAGCTTTGTCATGAGCGTGTAGAAATGTAAGAGGCACCTGTGAGCCTCCCAGGCTGCTTGTGCTTCCTGAACAGACCAACTGTTACAGCCAGGACCTGCACAGCAAGCCCTGGGAGATGCTGGCAGCTTTCGGTAGGCAGCACTCAAGGCTGTCAAAACCACGAGGATTTGGGTGGCAGCACCAGCGAGGAGCTTCAGGATTGTTTTACTCATGATGAAAACTACCTGGGGGGTGCTGGGCCTCAAACCTAATGATGAAGGAGAAGGATTCTGGGCTTTCAGCCATCTGGGGGTGTTTGCTGCTTTCTGGGTTCACTGTCCACAGCTGGCAAGGCCAGGGCTGTGGCAGCTCCCTGTGCCCTGTGCCACAGCATGGGTGGTGACATTTCCCAGCCACGTCTGGGATGCTGCAAATGTTTGTGAGAGCAGAAATGAGCAGGGCAGGTCCCCACAGCGGCTGTGTAAATGGCAGGAGGGCAGTTTGTACTCCTGCTGCCTGCAGCCCCCTTGTGCTCAGCGATCCCAGAGCAGCAAATCATCGCTGGGGCACTCCAGGGCTGCGGGAACAGGAGGACAAGCCTTGCCCCTGCCCCTGTCAGGGAGCAGGCAGCCACAAGGTGGGTGCCTGGCAAGAACCGGGGTGCAAACACTGCCCAAAATGCTGATGGAAAGGCTAAATCACCTCTGCCACCTCCTCTTACCATAGCACCAGAGTCGGGTTGGCAGCCCAGCTCTCCATCTGAGTGCCAGCAGCATTTCTTCAGGTGAACCACTGCAAACTCATCACCTCATCCCAAGCTTTCCCCTTTTAAAAGGGATGTCTGTCATATTTTTTCCACAGCATCCTGTTTTCCATCACATGTTAATTTTGTGCCCAAGGATCGTTCTTGCCTGAGCAGTTCAGAGGAGGCCACACAGCACTGACTCAGCATTGCCCAGACGAAAACATTGTGACAGTCGCTGCTGAAAATCAGCTTTGTCGCGCACAGGTGTTATGAAGCAGCCACAGATGTTATACAATTTTTTCAATTAAAACCCCATAACTTAAAAAAAAAGTGATGAGGCAGGTGCTGTGCTCAGCAGACACAAAGGAGCAATCTGTCAGTGGCATTGTGCTGGGCACACTCACCACTCTGGGCAAAGAAGTCACACAGTGCAGGGGCCAAACACCTGTGGGGAATTTGTGTAACACCGTGGTGTGAGGAACATTTGATTTCTCCACTGGTGAAGGCCATCCAGCCCCACTGCTCCCCCCTCTTCCTGGTTGGAGTTGTGGCGACCAGTCTTGGAACCGCAGCCACTGGTGACCACTCTTACACAGAGTGGATGTTGCAGGAATTAGGAATTATCCCTTTAAGTAGGCTGAGAGCCCATTAATGCAACAAAAGTTTTGTCTTCGGGGTTTGAGAGCCGTGGTGAATGGAGGTGGCTCTCCCTTTTGTGTTGTGTGCATGCCCTAAATGCAATTATTTGGCTCCTACCATGTCTGATATTATTATTGTTCTTGCTATCTTTGGTACTTTTATGGCCCCATCACCATAGTAACTGAGGATCTCAAAACCCTGTGAGGAGGGAATAATATTATTCCCCTTGTAGAGTTGAGGGAAGAGAACAACAGCAAGGCTCAGAGCTGGAGCACAGGAGGACTTGAGTCCATCCATGGCCAGGAACTCCGGTGTCATGTTCTGCTACTTCCAGTTTTAAGCAGTCACACTAACTTTTCCTGGGCCACATTTCCATCCCACTTCTCTTCCTCCTTCCTTGAGTTAGTCCGATACCAGCCTTGCTGCCCCTTGCCCCATGCACCACCAGTCGATGGGCGCTGCCCAGGGCAGGGGAAGTGTTGGTTTGCTCTGCTAAAGACCTTTCCTTTGCACAGACTATTTGAATGCATCTCAGGCCAACCCCTGCTCAAACACATCTTTAAATATTGAATGAAAAAAAGAGTAACGTCAGAGCCAGACATGTCAGATTCTCTTCATCCCTGACCTATTCCAGACTAATTTCCACCCTGGGGGATTTAGCTGTTTTTCTTGAGAGACAGCAGATAGAGAGTGGGAAAGAGGGATTTGAAACCAAGTCCTCAGCAATACAAACTAAAGATTCAACAGGTAAGGGTAGGCCAGTGTGGTGGGCAAAACATTGACCTGGATTTCCACCTACCTGTCTCTGGCTGTTCTCCCCTTCCCTGGGCATCTTCTCCCAGTGTGATGGGACTGCTCCCCTCTTGGCTTCCTCCACCACCAGTTCATGGCTTGCGGTGCTGCCATCACACTCCCCAACACGTCGTTTCCTTATTGCCTTCCCTGCCTCAGGTTGTTCTGGAATAAAACAATCTTCAATTATTTCTCTCCCTTTTTTCACCCCTTTCATGCAATATATCATTTTTTAATTTAAAAAATGCCTCGTGGAAGTGAAACGGGCTATTAAATGTTTTTGGTCCATAATTAACATCAAACCCTTGACTTAAAATCTTTATGGATTGAGTGATCTTCATTAACTGTTACACGGATAACACTGCACAACTCTTGGTGGCCCGCGGGCTTCGAATCATCCTTATTCCCCTGCAAAGGGGAAAAAAGCCCAGAAAATCCTCACCAGGGACTCTGCTTCACTCCCAGCATCCTGAGCCACCCTGGGGCGAGCAAACCCCCCCCGCACCCAGCAATTCCACCTGGGGCAGCAGGAGTCCCACCCCTTTGCCCCGGAGAAGGCAGGATTCCATCCTGGAGGGAAGTTATCTCCCTGCACAAAGTGCTGGGCAAACCCAGCAGCAGTGGTGTCCATAACACCGCTCTCACTCCCCCGGGATTGTCGCGGCAGTGGTGAACCCCATCGCGGTGACAGGCGGCTCAGCGGGGCTCCTGTGAGCAGACAGGAGCGAGCATGAGTTCCTGGGGACTTGCAGCACGTTTGTCACCCTCCTTCCCAGCTCCCAGGGGAAGGCTGGCAGCTGGCAGGCTGCCTTGCGGCTTTGTGCTCGTGTTGCAGGCTGGACACTGATGCTATGGCCAGGGAGGGGACAGCGGGGTCCTGTGCGTTGTCCCTGCAGCGCAGGCTCAGCAGGCACCACATTTCATCTTGTGCTGGAGGTGTCCCCAAATCACTGCCCAGGGCAGGCTGCTCCCCACCCCTAGCCCACGTTTAGGGTGTTCAAATCCAGCAGGCCACTGATCATCGTTACTGATGCACGTCCCAGGCACACGCTGGCTGCTGTTTCCAGAGGACTTGGGGGTTGAGGAGTTTTGAATCCCCTGATGATTGTCAGCATTTGCTGTAATAAATTAATAGCATTTCATAGCCCGGATCATCATCCAGCATTGGCTCTCAGCAGAAGTGACACATCTGTTGGGGCTGCTGGCAAATTTCAAGCATATTTCCATCCACACTCCAAAGGTGGAAATAATATTGGAATTGAAGAACTGGTCTTTGATACTGCCGGATTTTATGGATGACCAGCTCTTGTTTGAGCTGATGAATGCAGCTGCCACCTTGCCAGTTTATGATATTATTCTTTCTGGGCATCTCCACTGGCACATTTGTTATGGCCATTGGACGCTAAGTGACAACTTCCATATTCTTGGCTTTCTGAATGAAGCTGGAGTTAGGAGATACTGGTGTTCTCATTAGGTCTCTGCTGTGTACTTAGCTATTAGCCTGCTCTTGCTAAGCAGCTCTGGACCGTCCTTCAGGCTTTGCTTGTACATGGAATGAGCTGTCAATTCAAAAACCCTTGGCCGTATTTCATAGCCTGGCTGTCACTCAAGAACCTCATAACAGCGAGGACATCAGAAGCAGACACTCTCCAAGGTATGAGAAGATGGTCGATTTTCGGCATTTTTATGTTTTTCTCTCGAGCCTAGAATGAGTTTTTCCTTGAAGGAATCCTGGTTCACCTGGGACAGGATCCAGCTGCAGTCCCCCGGGCTACATTGGCATGGCAGCTTGGCCATCCTCCATAGTCCATCTTCTTCTTCCAGCTCCAGGTCTTGAATGAGGAGGAGAACCTGAGAAAAAGGCCAGGCTGTGGAGTGGACACTCATCTCCGAAGCAAGACCTGTTTGGGACAGCACTGTCCCGAGAACATGGAAAAGCAAGGTGTGCTGCCATTGTGTCCAGAGGTCAGACTGTGCCACAGGCACAACTAAGGTTTTACAATGTGGAAAAGGAAGGCAGAAGCAGGCTTGGCTCCATGGGCTGTGTTAAAATGACCCCAAGTCCCAGCCTGCCCCCGTTGTAATGTGGAGAGGACCTGGCACCACATTCCCCATGGCAGAGCTTGTCTATACCAGAGAATCCTGGGGGAAACTGGAAAGATATTTTAATAACCTAAGTATTAGTTGCATCCCCAGTCCTCTCCTTGAGACTGATGCTGGGCAGTGAGGCTGAAAATTAATTGCTTACAATTTTTTAATTTTTTTCATTATTTCTTCCTTTTTCTTCTTTTCATTTGATTCTAATCCCGACTGTATTAAACTTTAAATCAATAGAATGTGGAATATACAGCAGGGATTCTGCCAGTTCTCTTCTGCTCTCCTCCACCTCAGTCCCAGCTCTGTGGGTCAGCAGCAACATTTGCTGCATGCAGCCAAGAGCCTGTGGAGAAAACAAAGCTGGGAAGAGTCCAGTTTGTGCTGCTTTGTTTCCAATCCTGCCCAGCAATGGAATAAACTCAAACAGGCACTGTTTCAATCAAGTTAGCTTCTGCTGAGTCAGCTCCACTTAAAACTTGGCCTTTCCAAAAAACCGCAACTCTCAGGAACCCCGGCCAAGATTCTATGGGTAAATATAAAATGAATTAAGAGGCAGGTTTTTAAAATAAAGGATTGCTCTTGGAATCCAGGGGTAATAATCATTCCTCAGGAGAACACAGAATCTCTTAATCTGAAGCCCAAGTACACGCTCAGGAGCCCAGTGGAGGTGCTGCTGAGTGGGAATGGATTGAGCTGCTCTGGGACACTTTGGTGGACACTTTCCCCTGTCCTGGCCACTGGCACAGAGGCTGCTGCTCAGTGTGGGCACAGCTGGGTTGGAAGGGGACCTGTTTTTGTTTTCATTTTGCCTCTCTGGTAGCAGCAATCCTCTGAGCCAGCTGAAAAACGTCTCAAGGCAAGTCTGTGCACTCAGAACTGGTGACTCAACCTCACCCCATCGTCTGGAGGGGAGAGATTGGTTTCATTGTTGTTTTCAGCAAGGACATTATCAAACAGGTTTCATTTGGAGGGTGTCATTTCAGCTTGACTGTGTGGCGTGGCTGAGATGCTCCGCTCCGTTTGTGCTACAATCGAGTGCTGAAAGAGATGAGAGGAAAAAAGAAAATCAATTTTGAAGTGTTTCTTTACTGCAAGAAAAATAACCCAAAACGTTGACTTGTGCCCCCAGTCTGCTACCAAATCAAGTTTTGTTATCTTGAATCTTCTCACAAGCCAAAATGTCTGGGATTTGTCCAGCCAGCTGAAGTGATTGCTGCAGGATGGTCTCACTTTGGGCAATCCAGGAGCTCCAGATGTGTTGAAAGCACCACAGGGGCATGGAGGGGGTGCAGCCCTGCTCCAACACAGCCCCCTCTCCCCATGGATGTTTGCCAGCCTGTCCCCAAACAGCATTTGTGTTTGTAGTGACAGAGCCCCTCCACCTCCCAGGTAACCAAAGCCTTGCTCCACGAGCCTTTTTTGTCCCCAAGTCTAACCTGATTTCTCTTGCTATAATTTAAGCTGATTATTTCTTGTCCTGTCCACCATGGACATAAAGAACAGATTATTCTCTTCCCCTTAGCAGCAGCCTTTTAAGCACTTGAAAACTGTTATCACATCTCTTCTTCCATCATCTCTTTTAGGCTAAATAACCCAGTTCTTTCAATCTTTCTTTGTAGGTCATGTCTCATAGACCTCTGATCATCCTGTTTGCTCTGTGCTGCCTACAGCAGCGCCACCTCCTTTCTGATACGAGCTGCCAATACCAGAATCTACTCCAGTCTAGACCTCACCAGCCCTGAACACATAAGAAAGATGATTTTGTGAGACTCCTAGGCCACACTGCAGCTCATATATCCCAGGGCTCTGTCTGCTTCTTGAAGCGACACAGATACTTCGTGTTCAGCTTGTGACCCGCTGTAATTTGTAGACCTTTTTCTGGGGAGCTATTGCTTGTGGGCTTGGTGTTTCCCATGAGGCTTTGAGGTGAAGATCAGAAGATAGGAATGAAGCGTCTGGAATGAACATTGTGTTCTCTTGTGTTTGTCAGTCTCCTCCAGGTCCTGATTTTGGTGTATTCATGCATTCAAAGCACACTTTTTGGTCAGACTTTTGGCTAGGCTGCGTGACACCTGGGTTAGATGTTACTCTGTCCGTGCTGAAGAAGCTTTATTGATGATCCTTTCAGTGGCTGACTCCCATTACCTCATAATTCGCAGTGTTTTATCTCTCTCATGCATGTCCTTTCACTGCCTAAGACATGCTTGTGTTTAGCACTGGTTAATCAGTATTTTATGAAAAAATATGAGATTTTCAATTTTCTGCACCCAACAGAGCATTGAAAAGCCAGTCTCCATCCCTCAGGAGCTGTTTTTAAAGTGAGCTGAGCCTTTTCCCATGACTTGACTTTTTTCATTAGGAACTGGAGGTTTCTGTTCAGAAGGATTCTGTGGTAAAAAGCTGAAGGCTGGCCCCTGGGGCTCAAACCTAAAGGGACTCAGAGCAAGGACTCCAGACGATCCCAGGGGAAGCACTTGAACCACCCAGCTGTGGAGTCAGTCTCCAGTGAATATTTAAATCATTTATGCACTGTGGACAAGCCCATGGCCCAGAGATGGGGCAGGACTGGTGCTGCTGCTCGGTGATCCAGGGAGGGGAAGGAACCCCCCGTGCTGCAGGTGAGCATCTGAGCCTGGGGCAGAGCCAGCCTGTCAGCAGACCTGCCTGACTGCCTGTCCTCCTCCCCCGGGGCCATCCCAGCATCAGTTTGGCTCTCCTGCAGGCAGCAGCGCTGGAAATCCCAGTCATGCGAGAGGTCTCAAGGGGAGGGAAATGCAGGTCACTGCTGGGACAGGCGTTCCAGGCAGGGGAGCGATGCAGAGGTACTCGGGCTGTGATCGTAATTAATGTGGACACTGCTGGTAATGGCAGAGCTGGTGCTTCAATAAGTGCACAGAGGCAGGAAATGAACCCCATCAATTTTTAAGGTGTCAGCTGTTTCTTGGGGCAGCTGCACCTCGTTTGTTGGGCAGGTTCTGCCCACAGCTGGCAGTGGGATGCAAACACACTCCTCCCATGGCTGGGGTGGACCTGCCTCGCTGCCTGCAGGGAGAGGGCCCTGGGAAGCTGGAAATGGTCCCAGTTCAGCGAGTGTGTGGGTGACAGTGGGATATCCAACATTCAAGCAATGGGTGAGTTTACAGGGTGATGGTTTACATGAGGGTCTCTGTGTGGCTGTTTTGTATTCAGTTCATGCTTGCAATGGGTCCCAGTTCAGCAAAGCACATTTGACTGCTGCTGATGGCATTTCCACACCAAACCCTTCTCTGGGAGTGGTAGAACCCCTTTTTTTCTAGGACCTGAGTGATATTTCTAATATTTGGGAAACAACCCTGTTCCCACTGAAAACCAGGTGTCTCTTGTCCCCTGTTCCCGCAGTGTCAGGACAGAGATTGTCGCAGAGTGGGTGTTTTTATGGACTGGCTGCTCTCTCTCTTCACAGTTCTAATTAAGTTGTATATTTTGGAAGTAAAAATGTCCTTTTTTCATTATATCGGTCAGGAAAGCTCTCCAGCATCTCCAAGCAAAGGGAAGGGAAGAGGCAAGTGATCAAAGGGAGGCTGTAATGAGCTATCAGAGGCAAGCCCAAGGTCAGTGGGGGCAAAGGGGCCGGTGTCACGCTGGCTTGTGATGCTCAGCTGGTTCCCTGCTCCTGCACACTCCCATCCCCATGAGCACCAAGCTGAGGATTTGGGTCTCACTCCCTAAACACACTGATGGGGAGAGACGGTCCCTGCCACGTGGGCAGCATGCTTTAAATACAGCGGAGAGGAGGGAGGCTCACCTCGCTTTAGGGATGGGACAGATGCATGGCGATACCAACGCCCTTCTCCCCGCAGGGGTAAGAGCATCCACTTGCTCTGGAAGCACTGAAAGCCCTGCAGGAGTCGTCTGCCGGGAGAGGCACTGTCTTGGCAGCAGGCAGAGATCTGGGGCACTGATGAGAGGAAATCTGGGGCATCAAAGAGCAGAGATCGGGATAATCAAGGAGAAGAGATCTAGGGCATGGAGGAGCAGAGATGTAGGTAATCAAGGAGCAGGATCTAGGGCATCAAAGAACAGAGATGTGGATAATCAAGGAGCAGCGATCTAGGGCATGGAGGAGAAGAGGTCTAGGTAACCAAGGAGTAACAATCTAAGGCATCGAGTGGGGTTGCTGTAGGACATCAAGGAGGGGGGATCTGTGGCACTGGGGACAGTCATGCAGGAAGGTGGAGACAGGACTAATGTCCATCCCTGACCAACATGTCATAGTCCAGAGGAGAAGGGAACAAAATTCCACAAGAAGTGTGGCATAGTAAACTCCCAGGGCTGTTCAGGTCAGCTGAGCCTCGACTGGCAGCCCCAGGCTACAAGGGGAAACCATGGAGTTGATTCAGCCAGAGGGAGAGAGCCTGCCTCCACATCAGCAGGCAGCAGTAAACATGATCTGTCTGGAAAATAGAGCCACGTTAACAGTTATTGATCTATAACTTTTAACCAATTTCTTTTTTACAATATTGGATTGCGTACTAATATTAGCTTTTTATGGTTGGCACTAGGCAAACTCCACTCCATCAGTGAAAAACAGCTCCTGTGGGCCAATCTGCACCTCCCATTGAGCTGAATGATAGAGGACTGGAACAATATTTTTTGACAGATCAGTTCCTGTTCAGGGTAGCAGTGGCCATTATGCAAATCGAGCTATAAGAAGTTTAAAAGTCTGGAACCATTATATTTCTTTATTTCATTAACATCAATGCAAGCAGGCAAGTTAATACAACAGAGTGATCCCATTGCAGGGCTTGCACAAAATGGTCCCCCCATCATTTAACAGGACTGGTGATTTCCCCTACAGGTGCTCCCAGCAGCTGTACTGGGGCACTGTGGCATTTTTCGCATCATGCAGCTGGGAGAGGGGTGGGTGACGAATGTCTGTGAGCAGATTAGCACACAGGAATCCTCTGCCTGAGCTGGCAGATGGCTGGGAGGGCCCTGCTCCTGGCAGCAGGCGGACATCCAGGAGGATAGGGGACAAGTAGGGGATCTATTTCGAGGGCCTGATTTCCCACTGGTCCTTGGGGATCTGCACACCCACCTCAGAGCACCTGCACAAAATCTCCTACGTGGTTCCCACACCCCTAATTCTCTGCCTGGGCCAGGAAAAGCTCCTTGGGCAGAGCTGCCCTGGAGTTACCGAGGGCACAGAGGCATAAGCATGTAGGATTCAGGTTTACAGGGCAAGGCAGCACGAGAACACGGTGTTAATGGGTGTTAAGCACATTTCCTCCAGCCCTGGTGCTGGACACACATTTTGCCAGCACAACAGCACTGTGAGGAGCTAGGCACTGATACAATACAGGCATGATGCTATAAAGAACAGAGATTTGTGCTCCAGAACATGCCCTGACACCCAGGTGGTGGCCACCCTCCTCCTCCTTTATCCCTGGTGCTGGACCACAAGCACAGGCCTTCACAGCCATCCCTGTCCTCCCGTGTCCCTCCACCCCACCGAAACACAGGTGCAGTCACTGAAACAGCTTTGCAGAAGGGCACACATCCCACCTTGTGGCCCCCTTCAGCTGAAGGCATTGGCACCTCTTTACAAATAGAACATTAATTCACGTTGCTACCACAGCAGCGAGGAAATTTTGGGGTCCTGGGGCTCAGCCCTTGCATTAGTGTCTTAGGGAAGGGAGCGGGTGATGCCTGGTCACCCACAAAAGCCAGCAACCCTGTGAGAAGCTGATTCTGTCCCACACCCTCTTCCCATCCACTCCACAACAAGAGACACAGCCACGTGCACTCTCGCACATATTTGCATAAATCTGGAAAATAAAGATCACAGCGTGCCACACTAATGGATCCCAGCACTACCATAGCTCCATTATAAATGGCAATGTCTTGGAGCATTACTGCTAAAGACTCTACCTTTTAGTGTTGAAACTTTTAATTGATTTTAAAATACACAATCAATCACAGTTAATCAAGGAATCATGAAGAAGCTATCGTACGCAAATACACAAAGACAGCATATAAACTACAATTAATGACCACTTAAACAATGGTGGGAATGAAAATAGGATTATTTATTAGTGTTTATCAACAGTAATGGATAAAGTAATGAAGCAGTAGCATGGTGGTGTGTTAGAAGCCAAAGTTGGTGATATTTAATACCAAGTGGCCATAAGTGACTTTTTAGTGAATGGGTCAATAGCACAATTTAGAGCAATCTTCTTCAAGGAAGATTCCTCTAAACATTACCATGGCCCTGCAGCTGCTGGTGGAGGTGATCCATCCTGAAGGAAGGACGTAAAAAGTAATTGCTGGGTTCTCACCACAAGCCCAACTCTGTCCTAGGGCCAGTCAAACCTGTCAGGTACAGCTTTCCTCCGTGGCAGGGGACCTGTAGCTCCCTGCCAAAAACCCCTCTGGGCTGCCTTTAGCCAAATGCCCACCTGCAACCTGCCAGGGAGCTAGACAGCTCTGGCCTTGGTGTCCGGGGGTTAAAACCCAGCTGGGTGCCCTGTCCCATCCTTGGAGAGCCAGTTCTTTGTCTCAGGGTGGCAAACAGCCTGATGGGCCAGAAAAGGGTGAGTAAAACAAGGACTGGGGGGTGTTTAAGCCTGAGCCAAGGACAGTGAGCTTGGGCAGGGCAAAGGAGGTAAATTCCATGGATGCATCTTGAGGCCCCTGAGGTCTGTCCTTGTCCACAGCTCCGGGTGGTCTGTCCAGGCTTTAGCAGAAAAGGCTATTTTGTCTAAGCTGGCTTTATTCACACCCACGTAGCGAGAGCCTCGCAAGCCCAGAGCCAGGCACTGCCGAGGCACACACTGACACAATCCTGCCTGGGCTGCCTGCAGACACAGTTTGCTCTTTGCTGAGCAGGATCAAGACCTTCCTGTGCCTCCAAGCGATGCCTGCTGTCCCCAGGGACCGTGGGTGCGGCACTCAGACAGTGACAAGGTGACAAAGTCCCATAATACAGCCCTCGCCTTCCTGCTGTGCAGTTTGCAGCTTTGCAGCCAGAGCTGTTCAGTTCTCTGAATTAATAAGCAGCACCCAGGTCCCCATTCCTCCCTGACTGGCACATGGTGAAAGGGAAAGACAGTGATGAAACAACTCTGGGTAAGGAAAAGGGGAGAATCCAGAGGAAATTTGTCCTGTTGCACCATTCCTTCGAAGGCCAGTGCAACCTCACTCCAAAACAACACCACCAGCACAATCTGCTTGCTGGTGTAGAAAGGTGGGGACTGTGTGAGTCCCTTCTTCCCTCCTGGGGCAGGAGTGTGGTGAAATTCTTTTGCTCAGACCTTCCTGCAGTGAGATGGAAGTCTCATGCTCGACCGAGGGCTGCTTTTAGCACCGGGCTTAAACTGCTATTAGTCATCTCAAATCTCTGAAAAGGAGCTGACACCAGGTCGGCCCCCATAACCACATCTTCCCTGGGGCTTTGGAGGGGGCTGAGGATGCTGCAGCCCCTCTCTTCCAGCCCTGCCTGCCAGCAGCCTCCCTTCCCACAGTGCTTGTGCTCGCTCGCATGGATCAATGTCTTCCTCTCCTCCACCGTCTCTTTTATTGCCTTGCAAGTTGGCCCCAGGATGTTTTATCACACCACAGCACATAATACAAATGAAAAACAAAGGGGAAAAGTTTGAATCATTTTTTTAATATATTCATCTCTGTGCTGGGGAACAATGATCCATCTGATTAAATCCGCATGCTAGAGTTTATTAAACCAGGTTGGCCTCTCGCTTTCTCTCTCCTTTAGGCAGGGACAGGCTCATTAAAATGAACATGCTCTGCTCCCTCCCCAGTGCAATCCTGCTTCACACAGTCCCTGTGCTGCTGCTATCTCGGAGACATCGCCAGGAGCTGATGAATAGGGCTCTGCAGCTCGGTTTTCTCTGGCAGCAGCACAGCAGCTGAGCCGTGGCGTGGCTTTTTTGGCAAAGGGCAGGAGATGCCTTCAGCCTCAGGCTGCTGGGAGCACACATCCAAGGAAAGGACCCTTAAAATTGGAGAGGTGGGAGGGCAGGGACTGACCTCCTCACCCCAGCCCTGCCCCAGCACCTGGTAGGTCATTTACCTCCTCCTGGGCTCCGTTTCCCATCCATAAGATGGGTTTCATGGGCACTGCTTCCCCATTAGGATAATTAATGGCTATAAAGCACTTTGGATCCCACACTAAGAATAAACCCATCAGCACTGACAAGGTGACTGGTGGGCATCTAAGACACTCTCTCCCTGGGACCAGGTCCCTGTGTGGGCTCCTGAACCTGTCAGCAGCTGCTGTCCCTGCAGCTCCAGCTCTCCTTGGGCTGCCTCAGGGGGGTCCCAGCCCACGCAAGCACCCTCACCAGGAGGCATTTCCAGCAGGCTGGTATTTGCTGCAGCTCCTCTTCCTCAGGAGCCCTTCAGAGGCAGCCTAAGTCTGTTCCACCCCAGCAATAACAGTGGCTTAGGCCCTGTAATCCCTCCTTTACTTGACTTTGGGTTATTTTGAGCAGGAGATTAAAGGAGATTATCTGCATCACCTGAGATGCTGCACTTTCTATCTCTGCCCCCTTCCCTCCATCCCCAGGGGCTCACCCCATCCCAGGCAGCTAAACCCCTCCCTCCTTCCCATATCCTCTGCCACACTCCTGTCTCAGGACAGCTGTCTGTCCACAGGGTGCTGCCATGTGGTGGTCCATCATCAGCCTTGCTTCCTAGATCCAGCTTCTCACCTGGCTGCCCATGTGTCCTGCCTCCTGAGCCAAGTCCAGGGATGCTCCACAGGAGGGAAAGACAAAGGAGGGCACCCCAGCACACTGTAGCACTAATTGGGATTAGGTCTGCAGGCTTCTCGAGGAGGAGGTGGCAGCAGAGAGGATAAAGAAAGTCCTCTTTTGGGCCCTGGGAGCTTGGCAGGGTGTGCTGGGTTCAACAGCAGATATTTACTGCCACAGCCAGAGGATGGAGGAAGATTGTCTGTTTGGGACATCACAATTAAAAAAAAAAGAAAAATAAAAAAAAAGAAAGAAAAAAAAAGAAAAAAAAAAAAGAAAAAAAAAAAGAAAAAAAAAGAAAAAAAAAAAAAAAAAAAAAAAGAAATAAAAAAAGCAAAAAGAAAAAAAGAAAAAAAAGAAAGAAAAAAAAAAGAAAAAAAGAAAAAAAAGAAAGAAAAAAAAAAGGTAAAAAAAAAGTATCCAAATACCATGGGAAAAGCATTGAAAAATGTCTGTTTCATGCCCAAGGAGGAATCCCCATCACCTAGCAGCACTCAGCCATGGGCAGGGAGCTCCTTTCCATGTTCTGAAAACCACGTGCTGCTCTCCAGTTCACTTCAGCTTGGATTTAGCAAAGCACTTGGTGCTGGTTTGAATTCCTCCCGAACCCTTGCTGAAATCAGCAGCTTTGTTAAATGAAGGTCTAAACAGGCAGAGCTACAAGCAGTGACCAGAAATGTTAATTTACCTTCCTTTGTGACTGAGAGATGCTCAAACATCCCAGTGGGGGAAAGCAGGTACTGAGAAGTGATTGTTCCCCTGGGAAGCAAACTCACACATGGCATTGCACCAGCATGTGTGACCTGTGCACACATTCACGGCAAGCTCGCACCTTCACGGGCTGTTTTGCCTCATTTCAGTCTACACCAGCCTAGAATCCATCTGCCACCCTGGAAATTAATAGCAATCATTAAACAAAAAGAGCTGGCAAAAAGAAGCCTGAGGTGAAAAGCAGCTATTTCTGCCAGAAAAAAAATTAAAACTATTTAGACATACAGAAAGTCATTTATTACTGTGAAGTCCTCCCTCCACCTGGGGTTTAAATCTCATTACAGTTTGTCCAAAACAGATGTTACCCTTTTAGCAGTAGATTATTAACAATAAACTCCAATCCTCCGAAGAGGGTAGGTGTTTTGGGTTCACTTGCTGTTTTGACTTGGGTAACCTCCACAGGAAATGTTTATGAAAAGGACGGGCAATCCAAACACTGGCATAGCTCCCTGCTTCTGTTGTCTTAGAATCCAGAGTTTCTTTCCACTTTCCATATCTTCTGGACAAGCAGGGAAACAGAGGCCCAGAGAGTGGCCACAGCCCTTGCTGAGGAGCAGACAGGATGTTGAGGAAGGGCTTTGTGTGCTGCAAGCCCACGCTAACACACCAGCAGCTCCTACTGCTGCTTTTCCACCATCAGTTTAGTACTGACCACGTGTCCTGACAGTTTTTCTTGGAGTCTAGAATGTGCACAACCCACTTTTTCCAAGGTTTTCTGCATCTGGCCACACACTTTTGGGTAGGAAGCTGTTTGGTTGAGCTTTAGGCTTGCTGGCACCATAAAGGAAACCCAGAGGAGTCCCCTCATATCCTCTGTGGGCAAAGATGGGCTTTGCTTGTTCCCACCAGGGCATGGGAGTACAGCAGTGGGAAATCAGCTAGTCTTGAGAGAAACACTGCCTGGCACCATGTTTGACCAGCCAAGCCCACAGTGGAGTATCTTTGTTCTGTTTAGATTTACCATAATAAAGATACCTGCTCAGGAGTCTAGGAGCCTTTTAATCATGCTGTAAACATAATCAAATGAGACATTAATATCACCTCCACACACATAAGGCCATCTGGCTGCCCAGCCATCTCCCTGACCATCTCAGGTAGCAGGAAGCACATTCCCAGTGTCCTCCAGAGACACTGCTAAATAGATGTTCTCACAATGCCTCTCAGCATGCCTGCAAAGGCAGTGAGAACCAGCTATTTTGGGACTGCTGGTGGTGAAGCCAGCACCAGCATCTCAGGGCTGCCTCAGAAAACACTTTTTGCTATCAGTACAATTTTTCCTGCATCCCAAGGGAAGCATCATGAACCCTCCTGGGCCATGTATGTCTGTGAGTACTTATTGATGGAAGAGAATCTTTCCCTCAGCACGGCACATCTCAGGCCTTCAGGCTTTGCAGCTTATACCCAATCCCTTCATGGAGCCCTGAGGGCCCTGAGAGGAGCCCCAAGAAAGCAGTGTACTCACCTCCCTACGGGTGCAGGGTATTCTTGGGATGAGTCCACGGCACGTTCTTTCAGGTTGTGTCAAAGGCATGATGGAATAACTGCAGGGGTTGTGCTGGTGGGAAGAAAAGGCTGTAATTCATGGCTGAAATTAAGCCATTAAAAAGCAGATGAGGTGAATAAACACACACAACCATCTTGTGAACTCTGCTCTCTGCCAGAGGGTACAGTCACTGCTGTCTCACATCCCTGTGCCTGCTCCTGTGCTAATCTGCACCAGCCCTTCATCCTCTCCCCTCCATCCCAGACCCAGCTGGAGCACAGACCTGCAACATCCAGTCCACCACCACCAGGCTGGGACCACTGACCCACCTCCCAGATATCCAAATAAATGGATATTTGTTTGTAGCATGGGTAACTGACCCATGAGGAGTGTCCTATTAAAAAAAAAAAAAAAGGTGAGTGTGTATTCCCACTGCTGAAACAACAGACCCACAGCCTGGTGAAATGTTTTTCTGTAGAAACACAGCATCTGTTTGGGTTAAGAGGGCAGGGTTGGAAACGTTGATGAGGACCTGAGCTGACCTAGGGAAGGGTCTCCTCCAAGAGCAGACAAACCTGAGCTGCTCCTGCAGAGCCACCTGCGGGAGCAGGGCCGTGATGGGCAAGCTGTACGTGGAAGGTGGTCATGCTTGGTTTCCTCTGCAATGCTGTTATCCTGAATAAACATTAGATTGGTTTTGGAGGGCTGCCCAGATGATCATTAACCTTCTCCTGGCCCATGACAAGAAGCCAGCCTGCAGCACTGAGCTAAAATTAGGCTTGTAGGGCACTGGGGCTTGCCAGATATAGCAATATCTGGGCAGAAACTCCCTTCAGAAAGGGGATAGCCTGAGGGTCCAGCCTTAATCTTGGCTCCTCAGCTCCAGAGGACAAGAGCTACATCATTGAAATCACAAGGTAGCTTGGGTTGGAAGAGGCATCTGAAAGTTTCCAGCCAGAAAAGCAGGACCAGCTTCCAAGGTGAGCGAGGCAGTGAGAGGTTGGCAGAGGTGTTTACCTACAGCACAGACACAATTCCTGTGTGCAGGACATGAGCTGGTGGAAAGGTGAATTCTGTTCTGCCTACCCAGAGATCACAGACCATGACCATGGAGTCCTTCAGGAGCTGTGTATTTTCTTGTCCATCTCTCAACACTCAGCACACAGCCCACCTAGAAACTGTGCTGTTGCATTGGCCAGAGACCCCTTCACAGGGGAAGGGCAGGACAGAAGGGGAAGTGTTCTTCTGCAAATACAACCACAAAAAAAAAATCAGAGCAAACAAGACTCTTGCACCTCTAAAAATAATGTCTGGCAGACTCACCATTTCACAGATGCATCACCAGATTTCCCCCAATGTAAAAGTGCATTTTCCCATCTGGGAGGCAAGGGGTTATGTGGGCCTCCTGCGAAAATAAATTAATGAATGAAAGCAGTGAGACCCTTTTCCAAACAGCAGCAAAGATCTGAGCGAGGATGACAATGCAGCAGAGACAAAGCTCAGCTCAGATTGTCAGTGCTGAGGAACACCAGCAGCTCCACTTCCCAGCATGGGGCTGGATCCCTCCATTGCATCGGTGCTGGAAAAACAACCTTTGATCTTCAGCACTATTTACAGGGGAAAACGGGAGTCTTGCTTCCACACCAGACCTCTGCTTTTCCCCAGCCTACCATCAGCACAACCATCCCATAATGAAGCTGTGATTCAGACTGATTATTTCTAAGGAAAAATCCTATCAGGGAAGTATTAGGCTTTCTCCTATGGAAACAAACCTTTCTTATTGCTAGGGTCATACCTGATCAGAGTTCTTACTTCTCTACATCCCCTAAAATCTTTTCCCTCTTCACCTTCCTCAGACTCTGTCCCTCTCATCGCACTCCTCAGCTCCTTGAGGGCTCAACTGTGCTGTCACAAGCTGGGGCTGATGTTTCATTGCTGCTTGTGCCGATGTTTCAGAAGGCTGGTTTAATGCACAGGTACCCCAGCTGGGCTTAAGAGGTTGCTCACCAAGAAGATAATTTATGCATTTACTTAAACTGAGCAGAGGCTTCTGCTCAGTGGCCCACAGCAGCATGAGATAGGGTTGTCATCTCAACAGACCCTGGGAGCTAAGCAGCATGAGATGGATGTAAATGACTCCAGACTGCAGCTGAGCAACAGGAGAATAGTCTTGTTTTCTGAAATCCCAAGAGTTAACCTGTCTCGAAAATATTGTCATTTTAAACCAGAATTTATCTTGCCATAGAAGAGAAGGTTCTTAAAAAGGTTTGTGCAAACAGATCTGTTCTGGCTATTTCCAGGCTGCAGCTCTGGCCTATTCCTGGCTCTTGGAGGCAGAGTTGCTTTGAACTAGGGCTCCCCTCAGACACTGCAGCACCCAAATTTACTGATAAATTAGATGGGATTAAATATCAACTTCCAGTAAAGATCATAACTTTTCCAATCAAGGTTTAAATAGGAACAACCCAAGGAGAGATTGTCCCCAGCACCATACAGAGCCCATGAGTGTTGACATAGTGGTAATTCTAATGTCCCTGTATAGACACCAAGAGTGTCATTTCTCTTTGTTTCTCCCAGTGTCTCACAGAAAAGTTCTCTCTCTTTGCCATCCCTCCCACCTGGATATTTGCCATACAGTCTGTGACCTCCCAGAATCTCAGTAAAAGCTATCCTGGATGCAGTGCTGGGCACTTCTCTCTCAGCCTCCCCTTCACCTCTCTGCTTCATTCCTTCTTAATCTCTCCTCAAACCTCAGTGGAAAATATATCTCTTCTCCCTTGCCTGTTTTTCTTAAATAATAAATAATAGCAGGAGAGAGAATAGAATTGACTGGAGAACTCTATTATCTAACACTGCAAGGCATTTGGGAATAAGGTTGGCAAGCACAAAAAGCTGCCTAAACCCTGTCAGTGAAGGATATTAGGACCAGGACATCTGGATATAAAATGAATTTGAATTTTACAGGTCTGAGCATCTTTGTTATTCAGGGAGGTTGTGATTCTGACCAACATCACCCAGCAGAAATCATGGAGCAAAGACCTGGACTATGAACAAGGAGAAAAGCCTGCCTGGAAGCCTTTTTTCCCCACCTGACATATACAGGATGGACATTAGCCATCTAGGGGAGATTTCATCACTGATAAAGGTGTTATCTGCCATCTTGGAGCCTCCTCAGATTATCTTACACATAATGAAGAGTCAAGGTTAAAATCTGGTGCCTGTTAGCCAAATTTTCCCTCCCCCCCTCTCTGAGTGACTAAACACTCATGTTTGTAATGCACCACTCCCATTTTCCTCTTGCCCTCTGTGTAGTGGGGATCACTTTTTGATAAAACAGCCCAAGTGGCTTTGGAAGGGCATCTAAGAGAAGCTGGAGATGGAGCATCTAGGGAAAAGGAAGTTATGGAGATGCAGAAATGCCAAGGAGAAGAGCACTGTTGTGTGTATACACACACACGTGCATGGTAATCTTGCGTTCCCTCAGTAAATGTAATCCACAGTTGGAAATAACTCATTCAGTGGAATAACAAAATTAGGAACTGAGTGCCAGCTCCCTTCCCAGCCCCCACGGCTGCTTTGTTTGCTTCCTTGCAGCTGCTGCTCTGGCTTAATTTTCTAAGATGCCGTTAGTTGGGAAATGGAAGGAAAACTTCTCAGCCAGCTTGCACTGGTTTTTGAAGCTCCAGCTTTGCCGTTTCCTTTCCATCTCCCTTGCTATGGGTTTTCAGCCAGGATGAGGATGCTGCTGCTCATCCAGTGCAGCCTGCAGCTTCCTGGGCATCTCAAAATTCCAGCCGTGCCTCTTTGCCGCTGGGTTGTTGACAGGAACCAGGGCTGGAGAAGCAGATATGGGTAGGAGGGGAGCCTATCACAGTCAGGGCTGAGGATTAGCAGGGAGAAGCATGGATCTGGGCTCCAGCAGAGATACTGGATATCAGATACTGGATATCAGAGGCAACGTGCAGGTGGAGCAAGGAGTGAGGGAGTTGTCATTGCCCTTTGCTGGCCTCTTAGCCACAAAAACGCAACAGCATCTCAGCTGGTCCAGCCATTCTGGCTCCTGAGAGCAGAAGGAAAAGGAATTACAGCAGTGTCTGCAGGGCACAGGTAACTTTGCAGGAATGGTATTTCCTGGGTGGCTGCCATGGCCTTGTCATGGCTGTGGCCTGTTGTCATTGTCACCGTGGTGCCACACTGTAAGAGATCTCTGACTGAGATTTATTCCATCATTCCAAAACATTTTTATTGTTATTCCACACTGTCTTCATTCCTACCTTTTGCTTTTTTCTCCAACTGTGAAGGAGACCCCCAGATTTTCACTTTCCTGTTGTTTCTCATGTGAGAGTTTTGGTGGTTTATTCCCGGGTTTTCTCAGGCAGATCTGTGGAGGTTCCGAGGACTGGGAAAAGTGATGTGCAATTGTGTTACTGGGAGAATAAACTCAAGACAACTGGGAAAACATAAATCAGGCAGGCAGGAGAGTTAAACCACTGTAATGACAAACTGTAACGAGATTTAAACCCTTGCTGGATGCTCGGTGCCAGTGTCACTCAGGCACACACCCACACCCACCATGGGCTGCCATGGAGTCTCTCAGAAGCCAACAAGATGAACAATTATGCCTTTAGTGCAAAACAACAAGACCCACTTCTGCACTCCCCAGTCATGTCCCAGCAATCTAATAAAAAGGGAGATTAGCCCCTCTTTCCTCTCTCACATCTCCTTAATGCTGTCATTTTATTCACACTTTGTAAAGCAAATAAACCAGCAAATTGCTTGCTTTAATGAGCTGAAATTAAACTCAGGCTGCTGATAAAATGCCATTTCTCCTTTCTGTTGTTGGGAAGGACTTGGCTGATAGGCAATGTATGGGAAAGAAGAGAAAACATGCAGTGGGAGCCTTACTGAACATGTTTGAGCAGTTTAGTGCTGCTCTTTATCCCAAACACCTCCAATGAGATGGGGGAGGCACATGGGCACATAGGGGAAGGCTATAGGGGATCAGCCTGGCAAACCTGGCGAGAGTCTGTCTCTGCTCTTTGCTCACGGATGGTCCCACTGCACTAATGCCCTCTGGCACAGGCTGCTGCCCACAGCCTCCCCAGGGAGGAGTGACAAGAACCTTCCTCTGCAAGGAACAGGCTGGTTTGGCTCTGCAGAGCACTCCCAAACACAGGTTTGCCCAGAGAGGGTCACAGTGGGAGACAGAGGAGATAGAATATGTGCTTGATGAAGAGAATATGTCAAAATGCATCCCTCACTGCTGCCTGTGGGACATCCCTGGAATCTGCAAGTCCATGGAGGAGGACAGGGAGATGCTGGCACCAAGGGCAAGGAAAGCACCCTCTGTGCCACCCCGAAGGGACAACTGGGGCAAGCCATTGCTTATGGCTCTGCAGGCCAGGCGTAGCCACCTCCCACACCTGTAGGGGCCATGTGCCTCCCCCCAGGATGCAGGAGGGGCTGGGCACCTGCAGGCTGCTCCTGTGGCAGAGAAGGGCACACCTAGAGAGAAAGTCCCCACCTGCAGCACAATGCATGTGCTGGGATTGTCATCCCAACCAGAGGAGCTCAGGGCACTTTGCTTCAGCCTCCCACCACCCCGTGAAGTGCTATCATTATCTCACGGTGCAGGAGAGGAGGCTGCAGTGCACAGAGGTTAATTGAGTTGTCTAACACCAGAGGGATGCAGCAGCAGACGCGTTTCAGTCTGGCACTGCAGCCCGTGTCTCGCTGTGGGGGTGGCAAGGGGGGCACTCACCTGCAATCTCCTGGGGAGCACAGTCCTTCTTCCCTTCCTCGCTGGCTCCAAGGACTCAGCTGTGTTAAAATGGACTTCCAAGCACTGGCAGAGCATCCCAGGGCAGTGACAGCACATGGTGGACAAGGTGGCTGGGATGACATGTGCAGAGAGCTGATGTGAGAGAAGGTCTTGTTATTCATGTAATGGAAGCCCAGCTGTCGCCAGGGAACAGACTCATTGCTCAAAATCCAACCAAATAAACTGTTTAACTGATTATTATTACTGGCCAATTTACCAAGGTATAAACTGAATGGTGAACAGGGATCTCTGCAGTGAAATACAGTCTCCTTCCCTGCCTGGAGGGTATTGTGGTATTGCCAGCCCCTGGTATTGTGGCTGAAAAAGAATCTGGTTTTCTTTGGGACAATGGTCAGAGCATGGCATCTGCCCCTAAAATCAGCCCCGCATGATTTTCAGGTGCACAGCACCATGAGCAGTCCAGTCACTGCCTGGGCACTGTGAAATCATTTGGAAAACTGTTTCTGGGTTTATATTATTTTTTAGATTTAATGAAAGACAATTTGGATGTAAAATGTGGGTCTATCTCCTTCACAACTTCCCAAAAACCCTCCAGTTCTTACCAGCTTGGTTTTCAAGGAGGATTGGTGGTGCCTTCCCTGCCCTCGGACAAGGGGGATGACCAGAGCTCCCGTTCCCAACAAAAGTTCCAAGAAGGATTTTTCTAGATAGGCCATGATGATTTCTCCCCATTTGTGGGCAACTCCATCTCTGCCACAACATCTTCACTGCATCCATCCTAACAAGCCTACGTTCTGTTTGGCAGTAGAGATATCCACAGATGATATTTTCAATATCTTGTAGAAAAGCATGACCCAGGAGATGCTAGTGCTTATGCATTTCTCACCTCTCCGCTTTTGCCTTCCTGTTTCCCTAAGAAATTAAAAAAGAAAGTAAGAGCTGTACATGGATATTTATGCTTAGTCAAGAATTTACGGGAAAAAACTGGAAAATGTGAGCCAGGAATGAGTTTTCTGTGGGAAGTGAGGCTGCTGGCAGCCCCACAGTTTTGTGTCCAGCGAAAACTTTTCCCAGTCTTCAAACAGCTGTTTCTGGCTGGGGAGGGAAGGTCTTGTCCCATCCTCTGCAAATGCTCTTGTTATGCCACTGAATGTTTGCTGGTTTTCCACACCTCTGCACTATTTCACCTGGGAGGGAGAGAGAGGCCTTGGAGAAAGGCAACTTCACAAAGAGTGCCCTGAAACTCCTGCTCAGATTCCCAGAAACAGGACAAGCGTTTGATGCTGGGCTGTGTCCCAGTGCCACATGGCAGCGCAGGCAGAGAGACACGGTGTCCTCGACCAGCAGCCCATCCCTGGGCACTGCTGCTGCGCACACCAGCACATGAGACAGTTAGGATTCCCCTCAGCAAAACGCTGCAGCATCAAATCTACATCAGAGCAAGTTGTCTAGACTTCATCTGCTCTCAGCGGAGAGGAACAGACACTTCTGGGGCATCACTCCTCTCCTCCTAAGGTAGACACATAAATAGGTCAGACAAACGGTGCACTAGATGTGCTTTGGTCTCTCAACTGCCAAAAAAATGACGCTGGACAAGGGCTCAGAGGGCGACCTCAATGGTCAGTGACCACCTCCCCTTGTGCTGCCAAATAGTGCTGGTGGCAGCCAAATAAACCAAAGGCTCCTTGAAAGGTGGCTGCCAGAGTGAGAAGGCAAGCGCCTAAGAGGGGAGTTGGATGGATCTCCAACACCTCTGAATGCTGACTGTCTTTCCTTTGTGCTTAGTTTGTGTTTGTGTTCTGTTTTGAGCAGGTGAGCCGAGGGTCCAAGCGGGGACAGCCAAACGCACGGAGGCACATGGAGATGGGGACCAGCACCGCGATGGGCAGCAAAAAGAAAACGAGGAGAAGTACTATAAAAAATGAGAGGAAGGCTTGTCTCTAAGCCTGAGCAACTCCTCTGCACAGGCGCTTAACTTCATGATTCCCTCCTCGAGACGCCAGAGGCCTGGTGATGTGGGACCAGCCTCAGCCACCAAGGCCTTGGTAGCAGCCCCTGGCTGCTGGCTGCCGAGTCCCGTGGGCACCGAGGTCCGCTTTCTCCACGGACGCTTCCCTCCCGTCTCCGAGCCATGAGGAGAAGGGAGAGGCAAGCAAAGCTGCCGAAGGAGCACTAGCCCTCACCTTCCCAGCCCCTGTCCTGTTCCCCGCTTCCAGCAGACCAGGAACCCCTCCTCTGCGCTGCCCTTCCAGATGGCAGGTCGCCGGTGGGCTGCGACGTCAGCCCTCTGCATGTGCGTGGCGGCCGTGTCTCTCCTGCATGCCGGCGGGGTGCGGGCGGACTGCTGGCTCATCGAGGGGGACAAGGGCTTCGTCTGGTTGGCCATCTGCAGCCAAAACCAGCCCCCCTACGAGTCCATCCCCCAGCAGATCAACAGCACCATCGTGGACTTGCGGCTGAACGACAACAAGATCAAGAGCGTGCAGTACGCCTCGCTCAGCCGCTTCGGCAACCTGACATACCTCAACCTGACGAAGAACGAGATCTCCTACATCGAGGACGGTGCCTTTTCAGGACAGTTCAACCTCCAGGTGCTGCAGCTGGGTTACAACCGACTGAGGAACCTCACCGAGGGCATCCTCCGGGGCCTGGGGAAGCTGGAGTACCTCTATCTCCAGGCCAACCTCATCGAGACCGTCACCCCCAATGCCTTCTGGGAGTGCCCCAACATAGTGAACATTGACCTGTCCATGAACAGGATCCAGAGACTGGACAGCAACACTTTTCGGGGCCTAAACAAGCTCTCTGTCTGTGAACTCTACAGTAACCCCTTCTACTGCTCCTGTGAGCTCCTCGGCTTCCTGCAATGGCTGGAGGCTTTCACCAACATGACACGCACCTATGACCGGATGCAGTGCGACTCCCCACCCGACTACATGGGCTACTACTTGTTGGGCCAAGGCCGGACTGGCTACCGCAATGCTCTGAGCATGCTCTCTTCCCTTTGCACTGGTGGCTCCTACACTGTGATCCCTCGTTTTATCCCTCCCAGGTACCAGGTGACCACGGTGCCCTCCGAAAGCCCCTGCTCTGAGGAGGAGTGCTCCTCTGGCGACGGCACGACGCCGCAGTTCTCCCTCTTCACGCCCATCGGTGAGACCGAGGTGCGCCCCAACATCCAGGTGAAGCACCTCAACCACAACTCGGCCGTGCTCACCGTGCAGATCCCCTACCCCTTCAGCAAGATGTACATCCTCTCCCAGTTCGAAAACGGCTTCTCCTCCATGATCACCAAGCTCAGGAAGAAGGAGGAGAACATCACCGTGAGCAACCTAGTAGCACAAAGAGATTACACCTACTGCGTGGTCTCTGTTCACCAGTACTCCAAGTACAACCACACCTGCGTCACCATCACCCCCACCAGACCCAACCGCAAGGAGCCGGTGCCCACCCCTTCCACTGCCACCCATTATATCATGACAATCCTGGGCTGCCTCTTCGGCATGGTGATTGTCCTGGGCGTGGTGTATTACTGCCTCCGGAAGAGGCGCCAGCAGGAGGAGAAGCACAAAAAGGCTGCCGGCAGCATGAAGAAGACCATCATCGAGCTGAAGTATGGGCCAGAAATGGAGACCACCAGCATCACCCAGCTGTCCCAGGGACAGATACTGGGTGGGGAGACAGTGACCCGCATCCCCTACCTACCTTCTGCTGGCGAGGTCGAGCAGTACAAGCTGATTGACAGCAGCGAGACCCCCAAGGCCACCAAGGGCAACTACATGGAGGTGAGGACAGGTGAGCAGCCTGAGAGGCGAGACTGTGAGCTGTCCCTGCCACCAGACAGCCAGGGCTCTGTGGCTGAGATCTCCACCATTGCCAAGGAGGTGGACAAGGTGAACCAGATCATCAACAACTGCATCGATGCCTTGAAATCCGAGTCCACCTCCTTCCAAGGGGTGAAATCGGGGGCGGTCTCCACGGTGGAGCCTCAGCTGGTGCTCTTATCAGAGCAAATCCCCAGCAAGCACGGATTCCTTTCCCCCGTCTACAAGGAAAGCTACAACCACCCTCTCCAGCGACACCACAGCATGGAGGCGGCCCCCAAACGCTCCAGCACCTCTTCCAGTGGCTCCATACGGAGCCCCAGGTCCTACCGTTCCGAGGGATCGGGCCACAAATCCGAAGCCAAATACATCGAGAAGACATCCCCCACCACCGACACCATCCTCACTGTGACTCCGGCCGCGGCCATCCTGCGGGCAGAGGCGGAGAAGATCCGCCAGTACAGCGAGCACCGGCACTCGTACCCCAGCTCGCACCCCGGGGAGCAGCACGACAGCATGGGCGGGCGGAAGCCCTCCATCCTGGAGCCTCTGACCCGTCCTCGCCCCAGAGACCTGGCCTACTCCCAGCTCTCGCCTCAGTATCACAACCTGAGCTACACCTCCAGCCCAGAGTACACCTGCAAACCCTCGCACAGCATCTGGGAGCGCTTCAAACTCAACCGCAAGCGGCACAAAGACGAGGAGGAGTACATGGCAGCCGGCCATGCCCTACGCAAAAAGGTCCAGTTTGCCAAAGACGAGGATCTTCACGACATCTTAGACTACTGGAAGGGCGTCTCTGCCCAGCAAAAGTCCTGAGTCCTCACACAACTCGTGACTTAACACACTAACTGGACCAAAAGAAATCCGCAGCAGCTATTTTTATTCAGACTGTCTTTGAAACAAAATAAAATTTAAAAAAAAAAAAAAAAGAGAGTCAATTAAAAAAAAATAAAAGAGAGAACAAATAATGAAAAGAAATCTATAAATATTCTATATAATATATAAAGTGAGATATTAAAATGTGCTCACATTGGTGAGACATGCACCAAATTTGAACACAAACTTTGCAAAACAAACTGTGGAGTGGAAAAAAAAAAGTTTTGTTTCATTTTGTTTTTTAAAAAAATATAAGAAAAAAAGAAAAAATTGAATATAAAATGAAAATGAAAGAGCGGGCAGAGAGCCGAGGTCTGGCGTTTCCCAATATTGCATTGCATGAGTCCCTATTCCGTGATTTTGTGGATTCTTTGTGAACAGTTTGTGTTCTTCCTTCCTTCCCTTCCAAAATCAACAGCGACAAAAACAGCAACAAAAACCAAAAAGAGACCAGAAGGAGCTCCATCTTTTGGGCTGTTTTTGCAAACGGAGTCTTCCAGTTTAGACTTTTACCCGGTTGAAGGCCCGTTCACATTTTCACTCACTAAAAGATTTTACCACACATTGCATTGGAAACCGAAGTCGTTAATTGTACAGAGAAAATTTCTATATTTGCAATGTTTGCTGTATAATGAGAAAGAGAGAGGAGAAAAAAAAACAATACTACATCTACTAAAAAAAAAATATATATATATATCTATATTCACCTGTTTGTACCAGGTTTTAATCATGGATTTTAGAGAAAGAGATGGAGTTTTGTTTGAAGGACATTTTTGTTGGTTGGTTGGTTGGTTGGTTGATGGGATATTTTTTGGAGGGGAGAGTGTTTGGATTTCAAAGTGTTTGATTTTGATTTCTTCCACCAACTGTCTGTGTCCGAGTTCTCATCACTTCCAAGTGCATTGAAGCAAAAAGGGACATACCCAAGAATGTAGAATCCCTCACCTTATTCCAGGAGGGAAACCATCACCACCAGGAGCTGGGAAGGGGGTGAGAAGTGAAGGGCTCTTGGTTGGGCAGGTGCCACCATGCAATGGGATTTCTCCTGCAAATTAAAAGGAATTTGTCTCTGCCCCTAAACAGAGGTGTCTGGGCAGTGGTGGCCCTTGGGACCAGCCATGGAGGGGTGGGTTATCACCTCACCTTCAGGATGAGTTAGAGCACAAAGCCTCCTGCTGCTCTGCGCAGAACGATAGAACCGAGGGGTGTTTTGCTTTTGAGGTGAAAGACACTTGGCATTCACAGCTTGCCCACCCTGGGAGCCACTGACCAGCCCTTGGCACTCAGACTGCAAAGGCAGGTGAAGGCTCTGTGTCCGTGGCTCCACCCAAACAGCCATGTGCCCCTCAACCATTGCTGTCCAACACCCGTCCAAGGCCCCAGAGCTTTTTGCCCCATCTCTAAAATACTGACAGGTCGTGCCTTATTCATGAGGTGTTGGAGCTGTGAAGGGACTCCCAGGCCACGCTGGTGGCCAAAGGACTCTGTTTTGTCCTCATCAGCTCCAGCTGAGTCACAAGCCCCTGTGTCCCACCCACACCACGGCCATCACAAAACGGGGCTTCAGGAGGCTCTGAGAGCTGCTCTGCTCCCAGGTGAGAGCGTGGGAGCCCGGGGAGCCAGCACAGTCAGGTGCTAAGCTCCCCAAACGCAGCCCTCTGAGGCCCTGCTGCTTGCCAGAGTTCTTTCCCTCGCATCCTGCTCACAAGTCGCTTTGGATGGACATCCTGAGTCCTGACGGATGAGCACTAGGGCCCAGGAGCAAACCATATCCCATCCTGTTATTTCAATATCTCAAAGCGATTTTGACAGGTATTCTTGCAAAAGGTTATGTTTGTTCAGAAAGGAGCTGAGCCAGGAAGACACAGAGCAGGCTGGGAAGTGCACGAGTTCATTCCCCGTGGTTATTTGTGTAGACAACAAACCATTAGCAGGATTTCATAATAAAAGGCAGGTAATTTCTCTAAGAACACATTCACTCTGCCTGAGCAAAGGCACATTCCTCTACCTCCTCCAGGTGCCCCAGATCCTGCCCATGGCACTCAGCTCCCCAGGGCTGTGTCTTGCTCACCAGGCAGTGAACAGGACCTGGAGGGGGGAATTGAGGGTCACCCCTCTCTTGTTCAGTGCCACCATGGCAAGTCCCTCCCCCAGTCTCAGCCGTAGCACCTGGACCAAAGCAAACCCTTCAGCTGAAACAGCCTTTCTTTGCAAACACTGAGTGCCTCTTCACAGAACCCTACAACAGTCTGGGTTGGAAAGGACCTTAAAAATCATCTAAGATTATAAAAAAACCATCATTTAGTTCCCACTCCCTGGCCATGGGCAGGGCTGCCCCCCACTAAATCAGGTTGCTCAAGGTCCCATCCAGGGCTCCCATCCAGGAGAAATAAGAGCTGGTCAGCAAGGATGGATGATGGAAACAGTAGTGGCGCCTCCGGGCACTGTTTCAGGGTGTCACAGGATTCCTTACCAAGAGGCTGGGGCTGTCCAAAGTGGTGGCAGCTCACGAGTTAATTTGGGCTCAGACGCTCCAGCGCTGACAGTCACTGATAGATACCCAAAGAACTTCCTCAGGTGATCCCTGCACTGAAACCATTCCCACACTGGTTTGGAAATGGCATCATGACCATCTCCAGGAGCAATGGCTCAGCCAGGGGAGGGTGAGGCCTCGCTCTGGAGGCAGCAGCCAGCTCAGCTCTTCAGCTGGGGCCACTCATTTTGCTCCTCTGCTTCTGCTTCCTCCTCTGCAAACGCTTCCTTGTGGCACTGAGGGCACAGGCTGGCTGGGGAGGCTCAATTAATTAATTGCCAGTCTGTGAAGCCCATTTAGCTCCTAGAATAAAAGCTGCTATCGAAATGCAAAGCTGTTAGTGGTGTAAAACAGCAGGGGCAGATGAAATCAAAGCTTGATTCTGTTTTCACACCAGGATTTCACTGGTCATAAACCAACAGAGACCGACACAGGAATGTGATACAGCAGCTCTGGCCTTTCGAAATTAAACACTTCCCACATGCAAACTGTCTGCAACTTGAAGAAAGGAGGATTAGAAAATGTCCAGGCCCCTCTATCTCTGAGGTATCTCTGAGACATCACCCAGTACCCCATTGTTGGTGGGGCTTCACCACAGGTCTCCAGATGCTCCTGGGGTGATGAAGCACTGGCTGGGCTGCTGAGCATCCTCAGCCCCTTGCCCTCCCTCCAAAATAAGGTGCAGTCCTGGCAGCTGTGGTCTGCATCCCTCGGCAGGAGATGCCATAAAATGAGCTGTGAAAAAAGCCAGACAAGAAAAGGGAAGAGGTCCCACTGTCCCCAGGGCCACCACCCCATGGATGGAGCTCCAGGGGTGCCTCTGCACCGGGCCTGGAGAGCTCTGTCCACAACACCCTCCATCCCTCTGGGGCAGCTGCTTTACAGACCCCTCTGAGGACAGAGTTTGGATTTCATCACCTGCAACCTGCTGGGTGCTTCTGTTCTTCGTTTTATCTCCTGTTCATCCACCAAGACTCTCAAGGTGCTTCTGCAGAGAAGTGATACCTTGTCCAGCCAGGCTGCTCCTGCTGCCCCAAACTCATCCGAAGGAAGAGGGCTCCCCACCAAGCAGAAAGGAGAGGGCACAGGAAAGGCATGTTGGAGTGAAGAGAAGGGGAGGCCAGGGGAAAAAAATCACAGCTCCCTGCAGTACAGTCGTAGCCCTGGGGCCATGTGGAAATGCATTCTGCTGATGCCCTTTCTGTATCCACAAAAATGCTGTTGTCTAAACCACCTGCCTTCAAGGGCAAAACCGGGGCAGCACTAAAAATCCCTCCTCTGATCCCTCCCCCAGCACCCCAGCAAGGACAGCTTCTTGTTGGAGAGTAAATCGAAGCCCACATTACCCATGAGTCAATCCTCACTCTAGCCCAGTCTCAGCAAAGGACCCTGCCACGTGTTACAAAGTCTGGGTAACACCCAGAGCCTGGATAGTATTTAAAAACCCGTAAATTAGGACAGAAACATCCTTTTATATAGACACGCACCATTTAAGCCCAGGATTCCTGAGGGCACCTGCCCTGGTGTGCACACCGGGTGTGTCCATCTGTTCCAAAGCATGGCCTGCGGGCAGGGCCATGCTCACGGACCCCTGGAGCAGCACAGGGTGGCAGGGGTGGCACTGCCTGCCCAGCCACCTCCCCCGTGCAGCAAAGCACCTGAGAGGGGAGCCTTCTTCTCCGGTGATTCACACTTCTTCTGGGTGTTGGCAAGTGTGAATTGCCCCCGTCCCTGCCCAGCATTTGAGCCTCCTGATGGCTTCAGCTGAGTTTGCCATGAAACCGCGTGCAGATCCCATATGACGGGGCCCTAAGGAGGGAAGGGGCACCCATACACCACCCTGACCAGACAACAGCCAGACTGCATTGGCTCTGCCCCCAATCCAGCATCTGCAGTGCTCCCGGGGTGATAGCACCTTCCCCAGGGCTGCCCCGGAGCCATCTCTGCTCCAGCCCATTGATGCTTATGGACCGACCATCAACACCTGGGTGATGCCCAGGGCCGCAGGAGAGATCGAGGCACAGCAGAGCCCTGCGCTCCAGCTCCTGCTCCTGCGTTCTCCCTCACTCCCAGCAACCCCAGCCACCTCCCCTCCAAACGCTCCCCTCTGCCCATGCTTGATGTCAGTCCTTCCCCCAGTCAGGGCTGGGTCTTGGCGAGCCAAGAGCTCCCGTGCCCGAGAGCCCCAAAGCCATCAGGGCGGTGGAAGCGGCTCTGCAGGAGTCGGGAGCAGTGACACACTCCCCTGGCCAGGCGCCGGCTGCAGCCCGGCTGCCTGACGGGCTGTGGAGCAATAAATCACCTCGTCTGCAGGGAAGGGGGTCAGCAGGGGTGGAGGACAGTGCAGGGGAGGTGGTCTCATCACACAGACGCTCTGGGCGAGGAGGGGTCCGGCGGGGCAGGGGAGGGCAGCGCTGCGGCGCGGCTGGACCGGACCCAGGAGCGCGGATCGATGAGGGCGATTGAAGCCAGCGCGCACTGCGTTGGGCTATTTTTAGTGCAGCCAGCAGCGCAGGAATTTGGGAGCCCAAGTCTGAATTTATTTGCATCTGTGAGTGCTCTCCAGGGGAAGGACTAACAACAACACCCCGCCTGGCTAGAGCAGCGCCCAGCTGCGCGTTTGGGGACCTGCGCACCCCGGCTTCAGCTCCTCTGGTGCACATCGTGTCCCTCTCCTCTGCAGTGCCCTGTGCGGACACTGCCACCCCCCAAATCTTGGAGCTGTGAGCACGTGAATGCACATGGACACAGGACGGGGGTAGAGCAAAGGAGAGAGGAGGGGACGGACTTTAGGGGATGAAGGGTTTATTTGGGAAAAGCACCGATCCTACCTTAAGTGTGTAGGGCGTGTGAACAGGTCTTGTAGCATGGCTGCAGCACTGCTATGGCGAGGCAGGTGTGGACTTTGCCCCAGCCTCTCCTCCAGCTCCTCTTTCCCCATTTCCTCACCACAGGCTTCCCACCATGGGGCCCTAGGTCAGTTTTTCTGGGTAATTGTTCTGAAATTAAATTGCTCGCCAGAGGGAGATGTACAAAACTTTTCCTTTCCTTCACCTCCAACCTTCTGCTGCCAGCGGTGCCCAAGGCACTGAAGGCAGTGACGGTGCTGGTGGGCATGGCTGGTGATGCTGGAGAAACCAGCTCAGCTCCTTGCCTTGGAGCACTGACTTTGGCTTGTCTTGAATTTACTTAGGCTCCAATTTTTCATATCTCGTCTGCGGCACAGCCTCTGTTTTACCCCTCTCAGCCAGCTCACCAGCACCACCAGAAGGGTGGTAGAGATTATACAAATGCTGCATTGAGAGTTTTGCTCATTCCTACCTCCCTCCCTGCCCTAAACTTAATG
The DNA here is from genome assembly GCA_013400915.1 of Pardalotus punctatus. Taxonomy (NCBI): domain Eukaryota; kingdom Metazoa; phylum Chordata; class Aves; order Passeriformes; family Pardalotidae; genus Pardalotus; species Pardalotus punctatus. The sequence goes on along the minus strand of VZTX01022997.1, from coordinate 359,819 downwards.
GAGGGAAACCATCTGATCCAGAGTGAAGCCAGTTTTCTGGACTCAGTTTCCTCTGTGCAAGGGATGAGAAGACACAGTAGTACCAGGGGTGTGGATTTTCATCATGTGGGGAGTTGCCAAGCAGGATGTCAGTTTTTGCTTTAGTTTTGTTGCCCTTTCCTTTGGTTCAAATTGGATGTGAACATGCCTTTTTCCATCTCTTTGCAAATTCCCTGTCCATGCAGAGTAACCAGAGGAGCCTGCCAAGTCTCCAAGTTTGTGTGTGTGTGCCTTTTCAATAATTCAGTGGGAATGTTAATCACAGGGTTGTGCTGTTGTTCATGTAAGAACCGATCGCTTCTCACATCCCACCAACATCTGTTTTTTCACACTCAGCTCAGCTGTCTGGCAATAGCCATTTGCTGCTCACCTTTACTTGCCTTGCCATTAAAGAGCTCATTAATGTACTCCATCCTTGCTTTCTTTGGGACTAAAAGATTTCCATTTCTGTCTTTTATCAGCTTTCATATGGCTTATATCCTGTCCTCCCTTCACCATGCAATGCCCTTTTCTAATGAGCTCTTCTCTCCTGCTCTGTCTCATCCATTAAGATATGTGAGTGCTGTCCCCTGCATTGTCTTGTTCATCTCCTGGGCTCTCCTCTGGGTCTATCATACTCCTCAGTGTTTTGAGCTGTGAAAGGAAGCAATCAGCCCCACACACAACATCCACATTTCCTCCCACCTCACTCTCCTAGCAGCCCTCCAGTCTGGCTCATCCCACCACAGCATCCAGCCTTGCAGAAGCCCCTTGCCCTGACCTGCAGAGATGTGATGGAATGCCTCAGTTTGTGTGTGGTGCCTGCAGCTTCTCTGCTGAGGACATCTTAAATCTGTGCCTCTCTCTCAGCATTGCTTTTCTGCAGCAGAGCTCTCCTTGGGCATCTCCTGCTTTGCAATTGAGAGCTCCCAGCCCATCCAGACACGGGAGGCCTCTCTGGGTACTGCCAAAGCTCCTCTGTGGTCTCACAAGTAAACACTGGCACTCTTCATGTGATGCAGCTAAATTAATTAATCTTGTTCCACCACATTTGGAGCCAAGACACAAAGGTTCCCATTCCCTGAAGCTGGAGCTTAAAGTCTGCTTCTCCCAAAAGTACTCTCCTGCCCCACCTGGGATTTGTGTTGCAGTAAGATTGGAGGAGCAGGAGCAGAGCAGCTCTTGGGAATGGCTCCAAGGGGCTGGCAGAGTCAACAACCCCCTGGAGAAGTGGCCATGGGCACAAACCATCTGCCACCACCCAGCTGAAACATCCTCAGCTTAGGCTGACAAAGAGCTCGTGTGTACAAAAACTGTTGCGTTTCAGGTTTTTTCCCCAGCCATCTCAGGTGCTGCAATTTATTACCTCTCCATACAAACCTTATCTCAGTTCTATCCTCAGATCATTCTGGCTGTACCAACACTCCCACCCACCACAGAGGTTGCGCATGCACACATCTGTGCCTGGGAAATCCCAGGCAGAAGCGTGGCAGCCCCACACACGACAAACCTGTCATGCGCTGACAGCTGACAAGCCCTGAGCTGCTCCACAGCTGCCTCCAGCCTTGCAGGGTGATCACAGCTCCTAAAAGACAGATCCAGACACCAGGGCTGTGACATGTGCCACGAGGCTGGGGAGGGCAGGTGCCGGGCACGGCCACTCCAAATGTGTTTCCCTGGCAGGGAGGACAGTGAGCTGAGGGGTGGGCTGGCTTCTGATCTCCCACCATCTCACACTCATGTCCTAAAGACCACACATGTCCCAGCAGAGCTGTCAGCAGTGGGGAAGCAGAGATGGAGGTGCTAGAGCAGAGCTGGGAGCTCCAGAAACCACACGAGATGGTCGAACCCTTTTGGATAGAGTCATGAGGCTCCGCTGGCTGAGGTGACTGAGAAACCTCTGCCTTTGGAGAACAGCACACCCAGAAGAGCCCACCTGTGGCTGGGAAGGACTGGCCCATCCAAGGCTGCTCTGAAGCTGTCAGGAGTTGGACTCACCCACTGGTGTGAAGTCTGAGCCAGTGCCACCCTTCTGCAGAGCCACAGACATCCACGGGCAGAGATTCCCAGGTCTGATGAGAGAGATGGGTTGGCAGCACAGCACAGAGCCCTCACAAAGAAGGAAAAACCAAAACATCTCAAGATGCCAGCAAGTGGGAGGAGACAGCTTATCCAGGGAGCCAATTTAGCTGGAAGGAAAGGATGCAAGATGTTCCCCTATTAAGGAAGAAAAATAACATGCAAGAGCAAGGAGCCGGAGGTTGAAATGCCTGACAGAAAGTGATGTGGATGCATTTGAGTTTAAGAAGCCAGAGCAGAGCTGGGACAGATGCTGGACCCAGAACAAAAGCTGTTTCTGCCCGGGCTTGAGAGGCAAAGGTTAGGATGACACTTGCAGAGACCTGGAAGCCACTGAGGTGGGTGAATTGTAAGTGGCACCATGTTTAATCTGAGCAGAATGCATGAAACCAGATAATATAATTGAAAGGGTTATTTAAACTGAGTATTCAGAAGGAAAAATAAAGCATTGCAGGGAAAATAATAATACTTAGCACTTGTAATGTGCTTAGCATCTTCAAAAACTGGTCAGCCATTAACTGATTGCTCCTCTGCTCAGTCCAAAGGCTAATAAAAAGGGATGGTTCATTTAGTTATTTCACAGCTGAGCTTCTCAATAAGGCATGAGGAAGTGATCGCTGCTCTCCAGCATGTTGGTAAATAAACAGTTGGAAGTAGGAAAACACAAAATCCTCTCAGCACTTGGTCACAGCTTCATGCTCGGCTCCTTCCTCCAGTTCGTCCAGACCTGACCTGTGACAGGGAGCTTTGTCTGGAGGTCTGGCTGGGGAACACATCATGGATGGGGGCCAGGCTTCCAGCAGTTCCAACACTTGGTTCTCCTGCCCAGGAACTGCCCCTGAGCTCCACATGAGCGGGGATGTGGAGTCTGCAGGGCACTTGTCTGTGGGTGGATGGGGTGGGTGATTTGGGCTCAGGGAGACCCCACCTGTGCAGGCGGGTGGCCTTGGCAAGCGCAGAGGCTGAGGGAACCAGGCAGCCTTTTGAACCGCAATAAAGAGGAAAATATTTTATATTTGTTTTACTTAAAAAGCAAACAGTTCCCTTTGTGTTTGATGAGCAAGCGATTTCATAAACTCTGCAGAGAAAACATGACACAAATGCACCTTGGTGATTTCCAGCCTCTTTTCTTGGCAGCAGCACTGGAGGAGCAGAGAAGTGCCCAAGCAGCTGCCCCACACACACTGCCCCAGCTGTCTGGGGGTGGCCAAGGGTCTGGGGGCTGCTTCTGGTCAGGCCTAAAGGGAAGCAGCAGAGAAGAGAAAGCTCTTGTCAGGTTGGAGCCATTCAGCCTCACACATGTTCAGTCCCAGCATCGATGAAAAACAAACTCATCACGTACTGGGTACTGCCAAAGGCTCCACATTGTGCCCCAGGTACAGTCATGCACTCAAAACAACTCAGCCACTGGTTTTGCACCCACTTTGTGATGGTGTCTGGCCTTACCAGCTCGGTCACCCTCTAAAACACTGCCCTCACCGCTCAGAGAAAGGGAGCTGCACAGATGCTCAGCTGCCCCCGTACAAGTGCCCAGTTTTTGGTGCAGTGATGCTCCAGACCCTGCCCCAGCTGTCTCAGCCCCATGCCACAGGGATGTCTCCACAGGGCCCCACTGGACTGTGCAAGGTCTCTCACCCCGAGCAGCCAGGATCGCAACCAGGAGAAGGCAATGGTTCACCCCTGACCTGCCCAACCCCAGCAGCAACCCCTAGAAGATGCTGGGGAGTTATCTCTCTGCTTCACTGCTGGGTGATCCAAGAGGGGTCCTGGTGCTTTATAGAAGAGATGCATAAGAATTCATCTCTGAAAGCATTTCTTGGGATAAAATACAGCCCCCAGGGCATAGGGCTGAACTTGGCTTTTCTGGGACATGTCCAGCAGCAAAAGGGCCGTCATCAAAAGCCTTCGGTGGAGACAGAGGTTGAGGGATCTTACATTTCCCTGGCTTTTTGCCCCAGGCACTGCCTCCTGCTCTCTCAGCCATGCTCACGGGTTTTGTGCTTTCTTTCCGTTTCTTCAGGTTTTCTCCTTCTTAAGTGAAACATTCCCCCACTCTGCTGTGAGCACGGCCCTGTGGACCCTGGGCTGAGAGGATGAGCCAGGTGAGAGCAGGAGGAGGTGAGCAGGGACTCCTTACCCCAGTGTCACCCTAAGTGCCTCTACCCCGAGGCAGCTTTTACTTGAGTGAGGCATCCAGGTCAGGACCTCAATGATTTTCAGTGCAGGACGTGTCCTTCTCATCATCTGGGGGAACCGGGGAAAGCACTGAGCACAGGGACAGCAGAAGCCTTGATGGGTTGCTTAAACACCTTTCAGATGGGAGGAAATTTGGGCTGTGGCGTGCCAAAGATGCCTTGTTAACTTCTGCTGAACGCTCACGTACAGGCGGGCAGCAGCTCCACGATCCGTGCAGGCTCTGCCGATCCTGCTCTGCCTGCTCCTGGCATAACGAAACCCAACGGGTGTGTGTAAACAAAGCAAGCATCTCTCTCACTGGACCTCATGCATCATTTATAGCCAGCTTTTCCGTGGCACAAGAAACATTTACATATGCCAGCATTAATTCCGAACGCCACTTCAAAGCCATCTCTGTCTAATGAACCCCGTGCGCTGTGCACAGCAAATTCCACCCGAAAAATAATTAGCAACACACGCCACCAAAGCCTTACAAGGGGAATGCAGCACACCACCTGCTGAAGCAAAATGAATGCCTGATTTATTTATTTTTTGCCACTTTTTAGCAATATTCAGGCACTGACTCAAAGCTGTGCTCTGTTCTCAGCTTTATAGGGCCCCGGGAAGCGTAATGTTCCCACTCTGCCTTCCAGGCTGAGGGGTGAGTGATTTGGGGGGGGTTATTTAGAACTGTGGAAAGGTTTGGGTTGTAAGGAACCTCAAATATCATCTGGGTCCAATCCTCTCCCATGGGTGTGCGCAGGACTTACGTTTTCCTTAGATCACAACTGGACAGAGCTGTGCACGTCCCTGCTGATTTCTCTGTGCCAGGGGTGCCAGCTGGGATTCAGGGTACAGGCAGCTCCGTTACCCTTTCTCTGCAGCTGCACAAGTCCCAGGCTTTTGGGGTGCTGTCACCTACTGACAAGTCATAGACCATCATCTGACCTTCCCATGGAGCCTTTAACCCCTGAATAGGATCAGCCTGACTGAGAAGAAAGGAAATTGGAAATGAGATCAGGAGATGAAGGTTTTGGTGTCCCTACCAGCCATGGTGCTCCCAGCCTGTGCTGGGCTGGAGGCAGCCCTGCTCTGAACAGCTCAGGGGACAGAGCTGGGGACACTGAAATGATTTCTTTAATCTGTGCTGGAGCTGCCCAGCCCAGCTCACAGCAGGAGGAGCAGCATGTTTAGCTCAAGGCCTGATGTGGTGGCATTGCCATGGGAGAGCCAGGTCACAAAGGACCATGGTAGAGAGAGGGAGACCAAACCTGGAGGTGGCTGTGAGCACAGGGGGACCAACGGTGCCAGGATGATGCTGGGATCCTGGATTCCCCTGGTTCTGTCCTCCTGGATGGAAGAAAGGTGCTTTGCAGGGCACTGCTCTCAGCCTGTGTGTCTCTCCAGCATCAAACCATGGAATTCAAATTGTCAGTCTCTGCCTTGTTAGGATGCAAGGGGTTAAACTGTTCTTCCTATGCAAATTAAGCTTAATTAATCCTTTTCATCAGTTGCAAATATACCTTCTGAACCCTATTAAAAACATGAATATGCAAATTCAGACCTTTTTTAATACTCATTTTCAAGGACTTGGAGTCAGGCTTGATTATTCGATTCCCGTTAACAGCCTGTAAAACCTGGTGCAAAATTTAATTTCCATTTTAAGTTACAAAAAAAAAAAGAATCTGTTGGTAATTAAGCTAATTACAGTGTTACACTAAAGAGGAGACAAACAAGGAGGACAAGATCATTCATTACATTTAACACTGGTTACAGGACCTGGGGACTGTCCCGAGTTAACTGTGAAGCCAGGAAACAGCAGTGATGGAAGCAAGGGGTGTGTGAGGAGGCTGTGGATTTTGGGGGCCCTGTGTCTTCCTCACCTTGGGAACAAACCTGCTTCAGTCCCATGAGCCATTCTCCTCTTCCTGTTAAAGAGAGAAGCAAGGAAGAGGAGATGCAGCCAGGCTGGAGGGGTTTTGTAGGTGCCGTGGGGTCTCTGCACACATCAGGAACATTCTTGGGGTTGGAGTTTCAGGGCAGCCTGTAGAACCACCCTGTCTGCCAGAGCTGAGCATCCTGTGCACGTGGGATTTCCATCCTCCCTGAGCACTTTCTCTGTGTGTGGGGTGCAGAGTGGAGGTTGCTGACAACTCCCTTTGCACTGGCAAAGCCGTCTGGGGGGACACGAGACTCTGCAGCAGCATCTGCAAACTGCTGCTCCACAGCCATACTGAGGGGCAAAAGAGGACAGGATGTGCCCCCCTATTGCTCATGCCCACGGCCAGCACATGTTGGGAGATGCCAGCCAAACCAGCTCAGCCCACAGCACCCAAACCTCCCTTGTGCTCACCCATCAGTGCTGGGCAGTCAGTGGTGGCATCTATTCCGCACTTGGTGCTTTCTAGTGAGTTTGCAAAGCGAATTAGTGCCTTACCAGAGCTGTAATCCTCACCTCGGGATGGCAGCACGGCCTGGTGGGCTCAGGTGAGGAGTCCCATGGTTGGGGTGGCTCACATCACACAGGTGATGCTCTGCCCACAGGAGGCTCAGTGCCAGGATGCTGGTACAGGACACTCCAACACTGAACTGAAATGTTGGCATTACCTACAGACTCACCCAGAGACATCCAACAGTGGCAGGATGGACCCACCCAAGGGATTTGTGCTGGCTGGGGAGCTTTTCTCGCTCCTCCTCACCTCAATGCAGCTGCCAGGGTGAGCGACTTGGCTCCCTGTGGATTTGGTTCATTCCTCGCCATCGCCTCCTCTCCAGGGCTGTTCCTTCCCCTGCCAGGACTCACGGGGAGAGGAGCTGTCACTTCAGAGCACGCCACTCACGGGCTCTGCCTCGGAACGGCGGCATCGGAGCAGGAGCCGATCACGTACGCGCCCAGGGGCTGGAGCGTGACTCCCAAAACGAGACGAGCAGAGGCACAGGCACATGGAGGAGCCAGGAAAGCCGCGCTGGGGAGAAGGGGTGAAGGAGGGACAGTGTGATTTGCCATCACTCCATCGTGTACAAGGCTGTGCACGGTCAGTGGGGAGTGGGAGGCACCTCCAAAATGAAGGAGCCAAGGGACATCCACATCTGTGTTTCCTTTTAGGAACGCCACTCCTTGGCAGTGGTTGTGGGGCAGCCTGGCAGATGAACCAGCAAAGTGAAGTATCTGCCACAGCACAGCACAAATGTCACCCAGCAGATGCTCCTGGAAACAGGAAAGGTTCATCTGCCAAACTTCAGAGCCTTTCATCTGAGTGGAGAACATTTCCCACCAGGCTGATGCCAGAAGTTTCTGATCACATCAATGGAGTGTGACAACAGAGATGATAAGGGGAATGCTCTCACCCTCCAGCCAAGCCCTGTGCTTGGCACCTGCTCCAGCCCTTTGACCTTCCTGGTGCCTCTTGTTGACTGTATCATATTTTGGGGGGAGTCAGGGATGCAGAATTACCTTCTCAGTCCCTGCAGGCAATCAACTTGCTCCCCAAACCATGAGATATGATTGCCCTTATTACTTCAGCTTGCATAGCAGTGAGCCTTGTTAATGGTCATAAAATTATCCAGTCCTTATTTAAATCCTACAGCCGTCTGTGTTTCAATGACCTCCTGATGGTCTCTGGCTTTCCTCCAGGCTGAAGAAGCATTAGAAGGACCGGGAAGGAAAAATAGGCAGTGGGAGGATTAAAGAAAAAAAACAAACAAAAAAACCCAAAACCACAACAAGCAACAGTCAACAAAGAGAATTCAAAGTGAAACGGAATATTAAAGAGAGCTCAATCAGTCAGCTGGAGAGCTCAAAAAACCATAACCTGTCATGAAGAGAAGGAAGCAGCATCAGGTAAAATTAGCAACACTAATAAACTCATCAGCACTGGAGCCTGGGCCAGGAAACAGCACAGGGAAGATGAAGGGGTCGGTAGAGGCTTGATCCCATGTTGGGGAAGCGGAAGAAAACTGACACAACCTGAGGGAATGTACTTCGGTGGAGGAATTGGTTTGGCGGCGACCAAAAACATTGGCTGCTTCCGAGACCTCCCGCAGCAAGAAGCTGCCTTTGTGCTCCTTAACCTACGTGGCAGCATTTTCTTTAAAGTGTATTTTTCTTCTGTTTTGTTTCTTCTACTTGCTCTGAGGGAAAACACGCACAGAAGGAAGGCTGGAGACGCAGACACCATGGGTGGAAGGAACAGCAGGTGCCGCTGGGATGGCCTGTCCAGGGCTGGGCTCTGCAGCAGTCCCTGGGTGAAGGCTTTGGCCAGTGTGATCTTGCTGGAGCAAAAATCTCCTCTTTCCCTTGGATAAAAGACTGTTCCCCTGTCCTTTCAAGTAACGTCTGCAAACCCCCAGAGTACCAAAAGATTTTACAATAATAATCCCCGAAAAGAGAAACAAGAACTGGAAAACCCCCAAGCAGCCAAGAACTCTTTTAATGTAACCAAGCTCCAACACAGATTTCCATCAATTTTGCAGCAAACCTGAGTCATGAAATTAAAAGTAGCATCAGCATATTTCCTATTAGCTACGGTTCCTTTTTCAGAACAGATCATACATTCCTACCCTATTTTTCTAGACACTTGTGTCAATGCGATATCATCAGATGCCGTTCAGTCTTTCCTCTTAGCCTGAAAAAAGCTTTCCTGTTGGGAAGGATGGGATTTTAATATTTAAAAAAGACTTCGTGAAAAAGCTTTGCTGATTTCTTATTTATTTATTTATTTATTTAATATCCCTCCCCTGATCAGAGTGGGTGCGTTTTGTAGCTTTTAAATATCATGCAAGTTTTAGCAACGCTGCTATTAAATCCGAATCTGCTGTCACAGCAGGCAGTGGGAATGTGATTCACACCAGCACAGAGAGCTGTGTTCCGTCCTCCCCAGCTCCTGTCGTTAGCTACAGTCACCTGGCATCAGACACCAGCCTTGTTTTCCCAACATCTCTGAACAGCTAAAAGCTCCCACAGAACCAATCCTGCCCTGGCTGTGCCCTGTCCCACCCCGAGCAGCACAGCCCGCCGGGCTCTGGCATCACCTTGGAGATGTCCGAGGACAGCTCTTGCCTGTCACCCCCTGGGGTTTATTTTGACACGTCTGCCCATCAGCCCAACTCACAGCACTCTCAGCTGCCTCTGAGCACACTGCTGGGCTGCGAAATGGAAAGGGCAGGTGCTGCTCAGTGTTTCTGTGGAGCAAGGGGAGGGGAGCAATGGAGAACTGACTGCAAGGCTGGCACTGCTGTTCAGAAATGGAGGCTTCTCCTTCCATCCAGCGCCCTGTTCTTCCACCCATCCCCTGCTCTGCTCCTGCCCTTCACCCTCTAGGTACCCACCTCCATCACAGCTCCATGCTCTTCTCCCTACTCCTTCCCTTCCTCCTGTCGTGTTACACGGAGAAGATCCAAAGCCAACATCTCCAAACTCCAAACTTCTCATGGCTCATCCCAAAAGGGTTTCCCTGGCTCCTTCTCAGGCATCACACACTTCCAGGACAAAGCAAACAACACGTGATGACACCAAGAGACACAAAGCAGGAGCAAAAGGCTCCAGGTTCAGAGATGTGCCCTTGGGAGAGGCACGGACCTGGCAAGACCTGGCTTAGCCCAGAGCTCGGCTGCTTTCAGGGATTGCATGGCAGCACCCGTCAGCTCCATGGCTGGTTGGTGTTTGTGTATGGACACAGGACAGGGCTGATTTGCAGAGGAGCAGAGACTCACGAGCAGTTTGAGTGAAGGGAAGCTTCAGGCAACACTGCAAACAAGACGGTGATCCCACACACACACACACACACACACACACACACACACACAGAATCCTGCAGCCGTGCACCAATAAATCATATTTTACAGCCTACAGCACATAAACCCAGCGAGCATGCACAGAAACCCAGCAAGCACACACACGCTCATGAGCGCTCCCGCCTCTCCCCTCCAACCAACTGCAAATTTATTACCCATCTCCCAAGGTTTTCTAAAAGGATTTTCCAAAAACAGGGATGGAGCTTTGCAAGGGATGAGCTGAACCCCGATGGGACTTGTGCCCTCACCACCTGGGGTGGTGACAACTGGGATCTCAGTTTCCACTGCCCCATGGGGGGCTGCACCCATGCAAGGGGGATGCAGGGCGTGGTGAACACGGTGGCAGCGCCTTTGATGGGCTGCTGAGCCCATGTAGCTCATAAGGGAGGAAGCAATCACCGTGAAATTCAGTGTCAGTTACTCCTTGCCTCTCCCTCATGGCTCAGACAAGCAGGGTAATGACAGTGGCAGAGATGGGAGCTGCCGTGGTGTCAGGTACAGCCATGGGGATTCATCCTGCATTCAGTGCAGGAACTAGAAACTGTGGAGTCCCAGCTCATCTTCTCCGTGTCCCACAGGTGGCCCAAGTGGCTTTGCAAAGGTCACACCTCCACACGAACAACTCCCAGGCTCCCACGTGTGAGCCTTAGAGAAATCAAGCTTCCCAAAAGTCCCAGTTTCACACAGTGCCCTGTGAGCTAGCTCACTGTGCAGCAGCACGATGCCATGAGCAGGGCAGGGATGCTGCTGGCCAAAGCAGGACAGTCATCCAGCAGCTTCCCAAGCCATGGACAGCTGCTGCACCACGCCAGCACATCCAGCCAAGCACCCATCCTCACCACACACCTCTCCCAGCCATGCTGCCGTATTAAACTTAGTTGAACAAATCAGTCTTGCTGGGAAAACAGGGAGCAGAGCAGTAATTCATGTCTCCTCCCCACCGGAGGCATCTCGGAAGCCTACTGTGTGTTCTCTCCCAACTTATTATCCTTTCACTCTTGGGAGGCAACTTTCCAACGGGCAGAACGTGTTTTCCCTTGTCGCTCTCCAGCATCGCTTCTCGCCTCACCTGTGTTTTGCTAAGATAGAGGGTTTATTGTAAACTTATTAATTACTTCATTTCTCCTGCAAGGAGCCAGGAGAAAAATTTTCCGCGGCAGCCAGGATCTGCTATTGTGTTGGCGGCGGAGCTGAATGCGGCTGACGTCATGATTCATTTTCCCCATGACTGGGGAAGGCGACTCTCTGTGCCACGCCGTGCATATGAATCAGGCAGCCTTCCCCTGGCACAGCATGCCCAGCAATTCATCTTCCACCAGGACTTCTTCAAGCAGAAGAGAAAATGACAAACTTTTGCTGTTGCACTTCCCTGCAGAGAGGAGGGCTGGGGAGATGGGGGCTGCAGCCTCCCCAGACTTCATGCTTGTCCCTCCACCTCTGATCCAGGGGTCTGTAGCAGATGCTTTCCGTGCTTGCAGACACATCAACAGGTCTCCAAGTGACCCCAGCAACCCTGGCCAACCCTGTAGTCACTGGAAGTACCTCGGCTAACTTTCCAGCCTGCTCACTGCTACCTTTTCTCCAAGCTTAGGGAGTGTATTCCTGCTGAAACCAGGAGAAAATCAGTGTACACAGAAGTTTATAACAAACTAATTTGTTTTAAGGCAGCAGGAGTTGGAACTAGATGATCTTTAAGGTCCCTTTAACCCAAACTGTTGATGATTTTATAATTCTATGAATGAGACTTGCCTGGAAAAACAGAGATAATGATGTCTTCTCTTCACAAAGCACCAGATCACTGACGGACAAATCACGATCATCCTCCACATGCGGGAGAGCACAGCAAGGCACAGTGCGCATCCCAAATAAGAGTCATACACCCAGTTTGGGAAGTGACACTTTATTCTTATGACAGAAGAGCTATATCCATTAAACCACAAAAAGTCAGACTTCTGGGGATGTTCCACCCTCCATGGAGGGGAGGAGGAGGGAGACCTCCCAAAACAGATACCCACGGGGTGGTGGCGGGCAGCAGCCTAAAGCCACCAGCATTGAACAGTCCCCAAACTCCTCCCTTCCACTTTCTACAGTCCGGAGATAACCAAGAGCCCTGAAATCTTGGTAAGGAACCAAAAGCATGGCAGTGACTGAGCCACAGAGGTGTCAACACAGGTCTAGGGGCTTCACATGGCCAGTTACACTTGTGCTTGTTTGCTGAGTGATGGCAGATGCAGGTCACTGATATCTTAAAAATAATTTCAGCCTTGCTGAATGATGAGCTGTTTGCAAGAGCAAGAGACTTGCCCCAGGTCTCTGCCCTTGGGGCAAAGCCCTTGGCTCCCATTAGAAGAGGACAACCATGGGGCAGGAAACCCCAGCCTCGTGCAGGTTTGTCTTTTAGCTGGGGCCCAGATTTGGGGGATCCTTTTGGGAAGAGCTGTGAATGGTGATGCTGGGGCTCCTCAAACCAGCAGTTCCCACCATATTCCTAGAAGGATGCTGAGAATCTTGGTAGTGATGAACCCATGGCCCAGTTCAAAGGCAGGGATTAGGTCTTGGCACAGGAGAGCCCTGGGGTGGAGCTAGATTTGCCCTCCCACAGGAGAAAAATCATATTTTTCAGAGGAGTTGATGGGATTTGTAACTCAGCATGAAAGAAGGGGGAAGAAGGAGTTCCCTGCAAAACAGAAGCAACCCAATACCACAAATCAAGGGTGGTAGACACCAGAATTTCTCCTCGCTACCTCAAGTGTCCTGCCCTGGAGGGCCAAATGCTGGCAGTGGAACACTAAGCAATGGTCTGGCGGCTGAAGAGGTCGAGGGTGAGGGCACTGAGGAAGGCTGGGATGCTGTCCTGGCGCAGCAGGTGCAGTTCGATGAGCTCCCCGATGGTACGTGAGAACTCCGTCTCCAGAAGCTGCATTTTTCCACCAGAGGAGCTGGAGGCCTAATGGGAAAAAAAAAGAACAAGCCCATTAATACCCCAGGGTTTTTTAATTCACCTCCCGTGCCACAGGAGCAGCGTCACCCTGAAGCCTCCTTTGGCACGGATCTGCCTGTCACCAAGGACGTGCCATCTGTTTGACACACGGCGCTCCTGAATCCTGTATTCCATGCAGGACCCCTGTGTCACCTTCCCTGTGACAAATGTGGAGACGAGGGGTTTGACCATCCTAGAAACAGCCTGTGCTGCCAGAACAGGGGTGCCCACATCAGGGTCACTGTCACCAACACCACCCAGGGCAGCAGGAGCTCTGCACAAGGGTTTTCTCTCCGTGAGAACACTTATCCTTGAAGTCATGCCACTTCTCTAGGAGGAAGCAGACCTGTTCCTAATTAACATGGCTCCTTCCCAATGAGTACTGATCCACTCTGCGTCCCTAAAGTGTTTAAATCAGCCTGGCAGCATGCAGCCGAAATCTCTGGAGGAATTATTCCAGAGATGCTCTCAAGAAAATAAGGAAACTCAACATGTGGGAAGACATTACAAATCTCCTGTAACATATAAAACAAGCAAAAAAAAAACCTAAATGCAACAGAAATAAGGAATGCTTGAAACCTCTCCTGCCCCCGGAGGCACGAAAGCGGCTTGTTTATTAATAAACAGCAAAAACATCACGGTGCAAATGCTAATTTTTTTCCCTTGCCATTTTCCTCTTCAAAATACTCCCATTCCTAATTGCTTTGCAGCTCTGCTTCCTGTCAGTGCCCAGGTGGGACAGCACGGGTGGTGCCAGGCACAGCCAGCAGCCCCCTCCTCAATAAAAGGATGTCAAAATCCCAAGCGGAGGATTGCCATGTGGGAAAAACATGGCTTTACCTGCTGAGAGCCCCAGGGAACCTGATTCCTTCTGATTTCATTTTCTCAGGAGCCTGGACACATTTGATTATGAACTTTCCATGTTTGGGTCACTTTGGATTGTGAGGACTGAAAGGTACTGAGGATGCCTCTACCATCCTCGAGCCAGGCAGGGAATCGAAACAAGGCTTCCATGTGGAGACGCAAATTAACTTTTGTTCAAATCTTCATTTTGGCTGGGCTGTTTCTCAGCAAATCCTGTGCTTTGATCTGCTGCTTGCTGGAGCTACCTGATGCCTCCTGTGCACCTGAGGAACCACTGGGCCAGATCAAAGAGGGAAGTGATGGCAGATGAAGGAGCAGTTGGGGGCGTGGGGAAGGACGTGAATCCCCAGCCGATGCAAAGCCAGAGGTGCCACGCGAGGCTGCAGCAGAGCAGCCGGTACAGGAGCTGGGTGCCGTGGGAACAGCACAGGTTTTATTTTGCAAATCCTCCCTGGATTCAGCTGATGGGAAGTGCCAGATCTGGAGGAAGGTCCGAGTATTATGAATGCATCACTTGTGTCTCCAACTCTCTCAGCGCCGAGTTGGATTCATCTGAAATGGGAATTCAAGCTCTGTATGAAATACACAGCCTCCCTCGCAGATTTAAAACACTCTTTGGGCACAGAATTAATTTTCTAAGAATTTACAAGCAAATCCATTAATTGGTTTACTAGTTTAATTAATTAAAGTAAATTTCTTAAGAAATTTAGCATCCAGTGCCAGACCATTTGCTTGTGTTTTATGATCTCAGAAACAGAGCAACATAAATGTTTTAAATTTCCTTTACTTTGAGCTCACCAGTGTCGTGGGTGAGAGCTACAACTGAATATCTTCTCTTTTTTTATGAGATTAATGGTAGTTTCTCTCTACTATTCTTTATAACCAAAGTTTTCTCCTGCAGGAGAGGCAGAAGAATAATGTTCAGAGGAAGTTATGCGGACAAATATGAGCTTCTGAGAAGATTGTTATTTTCCATCGAGTTTTCTCAGCTGTCAAGGGAGGCACCACCTTCCCCCTCACCCCTATGGCCTCTGTTTCCCCAGGAATGCCAAAAAAATCAAAGAAAAGCCCCAAATGCTTCCAAACCCCAGATATCTCACCCAGGTTTCTTATGATCACTTCTGTAACAGGCACAAGGCAAGAAGGCAGCCACTTGGAAAAAAAACCAATTCCTCCTCTGCCAGGAGATGTTTACATGTGAACTTAGAGGATGGATGCACTTGCAGTGCAGCTCATTCAATCTCACACTGCTTTTAAAAAATGGAGAAACTTTTTTTTTCCCTAGGAGTGTTTTAAAATTGCTATCATTGTTACTTTTCTTATTATTTGTTTTTATTGCTTTTTTTTCTTCACCCATCTGTTCATAATGTAGTATAGACTGGGATATATAGATAGATTTGCTGCTTTGGGTTCAACAGCGGGAGTACCTCTGCAGTCTGTGCTTTACAAATAAAGTGATTATATGAAATAATAGCAATATGTTCCCATTAATTCACAGGATTTCTTTTCAAAAGGCAGCCTGCACCCTGCCTGGTGCACTTGCTGGCAGAGAAGGAAGAGCCCGGAGCAGGAAGGGGAGCAAGCAGGGATCACAGCAAGGCAGGGGCAGGCACAGGGGTGTGCAGGAACACCAAGAGGGAGGACATGGGGGAATGCTCTGCTGAGGGAACGCTGCAGGGTCTGGTGTTTCACACAGTCTGGATCAATGCAGAGTGTGCCTATGACTCCAGCTCTAAAAACTGATTTATGAAAATGAGAAAGATGAAATTTCCAGTGGTTCAAGGGCACTCGAGTCCTCTGCTTCACCATTCACAGCTAGGATTCCCTCCACCCATTTTTAATCAATTTTTTTTTAGTTAAAAAAAAAGTCTCAACCCTCAAAGGCAAACTCCTGGACACAACTCCCGATGACAAGAACTTGCAGGTGCCAGCACAAATCAACTATTCACAACACATTCCATGTAACACAATCACCACTCACTCTGCTGATGCATTCCCTGAAATTCTAAGTTTAGGTGAAGCCAACAGCCACCCTGGCCTATCTAGATAAAAATAAGAATAAAATGCAAAGCTGAGAGGAGCATAAACTGATCTGTGGGGTCAGTCCATGAGTGGGAACGGGGTGAGAGAGACCAGAGCATGTTCAAACCCAGCCCTAAGTGCTCTGTGTCCATCACTACTGACATTGTTAGAGTGTGCTGTTGCTTTTCAAGAGAAGAGGGAAAGAAAAAGCATCAACATTTAGAGTTAAACTGAAAACATGGGATCAAAGGAAAAGATGGGCTGGTGAGTATCCTCCACCCCAGAGTCAATGCATAGAGGGGTCAATGCAAGAGGACATTTTGGGGATCACCACCACACTTCACTCCCCCCTTCCCCTCCGTGCTGAGCCAGACAAGGGCAGTGCTTCACTAAAGATGTAAATATTCCCTCCTCACCCTCAGCTTCCCTGAGCACACAGCAGCCTGGGCTGCTGAAGCTGAGCACTATGAGAATACCATCTCTCAGGTAGGCTGCACATAGCCCTATATTGGTTTCTTCTAATTCATGGGAAAAGTCTGTCTGGCTCACTAAACTACAGAGATTCAGGTCTCTGTTATGTTTTATTCAGATCTCAAATACTTGCAAAAGGAAAGATTTCAGCTTTCGCTAAGCTCCGTTGCCAGTTCAGTCTGATTTAAGGACTATGGGGACCTTTTCTAGAAAAGCAAAGGAAATCACTCTTTGCCCAGCGTTACTGCACACCCAGCTCTGCTGACTCTGGTTGTAGATTTGAAGGGTGACACACTGTTTGTCTCCTCGCAGCAACCAGATCAGGGGGCAGATCTCTCTCTATTGTAAACCACAGCAACACTGGTCTGTTTAGCAAAGAACAACATAAACTTGGAGTAGCTGCTCTGAGAAAGGAGCTGTTAGCACAACTGTTTCTTCAGGGGAATCAAGATCAGCAGCCTCCTGCCAGAAGGAAACATCATAAATCTTCCTCTTAACCCTGGAAACTGGTAAATTATGCAAGGCTTTATAGTTTAGATATACATGTAAAAATCTCCCAAATAACCACCAACATGGTAGAAAAGCAGGTTATTCTCCGCAACAGGGATCCCCTCAGCAAGGAGCAGACAATGCAGATGATGTGGAGGAGCAAGAGGCATTGCCAAATGTCCCTGTTGGGGGATGGACCTGCAGCTGGATGAAATGGGCTTGTAAAACCACAACATTTGGACTGTAACAGGCTCTCTCAACTACTGCCACTTCAATGTAACACATCCAGGACTTCTGTCTGCACTGGTCCTGCTGAGATGGCTCTTTGCACCCGCACCGCTGTTGCACACAAACCTTCCCTGAAAGCCAAGACCCAGCATTTCCTCCTCTGCTTCGTCTAGCAGCCAAGGGGAAGCTCTGTGAAAAGTGTGACAGTATCTCCTTTAGTCACTTACCAGCTACCAGATGGTTCAGAAGTGCATTTTCAACTAGATACGCTCAGGTTTTAGTTCTTTGCACACCCATTTCCTCTTCTCTCTGACATATTTTGGTAGCTAAAAACAATGAACCCAAAAGTGCCATTGGCTATGAACTGGCATGCAGCATGACTTTAATCACACAAAGGATGCTTCTTGAAAAATACAGGCTGGCCTTAAGACCCGAGGTCATGTAGACCTTCAGACACTGGAATAAGACTGAAAAGAGGGTGGCTGCATTCCCCAAGGAGAGAGCTGACATGGGGATGTGGTATCATGAGAAAGTAGGGAGTAAAATGCAGCGACAGGGAAAAGAGGGCTTCAGCATTCAATACAATTTGAGATTTCAACACGAAGCGAGGATTTTCTACCTCTGATTCCACACTGAGAAAGCACAACTGCCTTTGGGGATGCAATCCATGCAGGACATGTGTTCCTGCAACTTCAAACACACATCTCCAGTGCCGCAGGTGGAGTTCCTGAATGGGTTTTGGCAAGCTGACAACAGGGCTGGTGAAGCTTTGTGCCAGGCACAGCAGGCAAGACAGTTGTGTCTCAGCTTGGGAACAAAGGAGGTTCAAACACCTCCACAGTGTGCAGAAGGATGAAGTCCAGGGCTTTGGCAGGGCTGCCAGAGCCACTGCTTGGCGTGGTGACAAACCTTTGCTTTGCAGATGCTGCTTGGCCACGCTCTATGGTAGACGGTGCTTTCCAAGGCTAAGATGTATTAGGGGTCAGAAGGAGCAAGTGAATCATTGCCCGCTGACATTTACCCAGTGAATGTATCTTGAAGGCCCCATCTCATCTGCTCTGCTCCTTCCATAAATCACTGTCTGTGCCGTGTCCCCACGGCCAGCGGCTCTGAGCACACACAGCTCGGTGTGAGCCGAGGGAAGGGGCACCATGGCTTCACACCCAACATTTCACACAGAGCTTCTCCCTGCTCTGTGCAGGTCCACAGGCTGCTCCAGCACTGTGTCCCAACTCTCACTGCCCTTTCCCTTCTCCTTGTTGTGTTCCCACCCTACCTTGAAGCACACTGTGCCATCTGCTCTGATGTGGGTTTTGCCCATCTCCCCACCAGATCGATCCCTTCAGCAATTTCCCTTCATCACATGAATCCCTCAGACCTTCTCTTCATGTGGGGCAGTTTCCCTCTTCCCAAAGCCTTCACGTGTCAGCAGAAGCCCTCAGGGGTGGCTGCTCCACCCCATCAACTCCCAAAGCCTCCGCAGCTCTATCGCTGTGTGTGCCTTGGAGCTTTGGGAGCACTGGTGGTCCTGAAATCCCTCAACTCCCTGACACCTTCCCCATGGCACCCATGGCCTCCCTCAGCACCCACTAATACCCACAAACCCTGCCACAGCCCAACAAACCTCTCTGAAAATTTCCTTTAAGAAGCTGCTGGCTCTGACCTTTAAATGAGAAAATCCTTTTGTTTCTGCCTCTTGCTTCAGATGCTGAGATTTTTCTAAATGTCAAAGGCCGCCTTGTCCACGTGCAGATGTTGAGGGGGGGAAGCAGTGATGCTGAGTGGGCTGGCACCCTCTCTCTGGGTCTGCACAGATTCTAAATCACCACTTCTGATCACCCCAGACAGACAGACAGACAGACACAGGGCAGCACACACAGAGCCAACCAAAAAACTGGAGTGCCCAGAAAAAAAACAGGGAAAATACGTGTGTGTGTGTGTGTGTGTGTGCGCGCAAGTAGAAACTGCCTGCTGAAGTTATAACAACCCAAACATGAGGTTTTGAGATTTAATTGCTCGAACTTGGCTCTCTTGGGTGATGATATCATTATCAAAATACCCCAATTGAGTTATGCCTCACCAATCAATCTCTCCTAAGCATCATGCACTGCTCAAATACCAGGTCCCCAGGTAGCCTCTAAATCACTTTAATTACAGGCCGTTCATTTAAAATTAGGGAAATATTAAGGAAAGAAAAAAAAACCAACAGAAAATTGAACCACAAGATGTGCTTATGGCTGGAAATATTTATGAGGTTATTTAGCAAACTGTTTACTGGTTTCCTTCTTTTTTCAATAGTAACTGGCAGGTTCCAGCTGGCCTGACAGGACACCTGCCCATGGTGGCTCCCGCAGGATGTACAGCACTTAATCAATCAAGCCACCTCCCTTTCACAAATGACCATTCCTTGTCTGCAGCAAAAGCTCCCCCTCTCTAATATCCTCATTGTAACCCAAGGAAGAAGAACACTTCTTTATAATAATTGTCTCTTGCCAAGACCTTTGACCTCTGTGTCACCAGCTTGGTATATAAAGTGAATTTATGAGGCAGACAGGGATGGATGCCTGTAAAGGGCCTTCCAGGAAATGTAATGAAAAAGCTGCTTTTAGCTGCTGAGCAAAGAAAAGCAAATGCCTGGCAATGCCAAGAAGAAAATTGAATGCTGGGATGGGGTAAGTGAGAAACAGCCCTGCGTGTGCTGAGATTTATAGCAAACATTTCCTTTCTCTTTCTTATTATTCAACAGCGAGATGAACCACAACCCCAGAATGTCTTTGGAACAAGAGGTCAGCTCGTATACTTCCATCTTAATCAGAAACACAGCCCAGGCACTGTGTACACGAGTGGCAGCAGGGATGGGGTCCTGGGTGCTGCACCAGCTCAGCAGCAAAGGAACCCAGAGCGGGCTGTGCTGCACCAGCTTCTCCCTGCAGCTCCCTGTTTTGATCTAGGTGAGCTCTCCTGCACCTCACGTCAAAAATGAAACATAAAAAAGAGTAGGGATGTGCTGAATGGCTGCACCCCTCTCCATGGGGGAAACCTGCTGCTGTTAATCCTGGGGGACAGTGCTCTGTGCAGCAGAGGGGGTGTCAGCACCTTCTTTCAAAAGGTTTCTCCTACAGGTTAATGCCCTTTAGACTGTCAAATGCGATGCCATAAAAATAAGATCAAAGGCTTTTAAATAAGGGAAGCATATTTTTTGATTCATACTATTACTATTTTATATCTGAATATTCCTATAGAGCTTTTCATCCTGGAAGACAGGTCTTTGAACTGCTGTGATTTCACCTATCACTGAGGAACAACCCCCAGGGTAAAATGTGACAGCTATTATCAGGGTGCATTAATGTTACTGAACAGTTCAGGACAGACAGAGACAAATATATCCAATTTAAATCATAGGTTTGAAGAACTACTGCTCAGTGTGGATTAATACCCATGCATTTTCCAAAAGTGCTTTGAGAGTTTTTAGAGAACAAGTGCTGAAACTAAAATTCCCTGTCTCATCTGTGGGATTCATTCAGGCTCCCACCATTATGCTGCAAATTGAACATTGTCAAAGAGGGAAGATGGCAACGTAAGTGATTCACCCATAGTATCTGCTTTTGCTTCCACAGATCCTGATGGGATCTCCAAACCAGCCACCAAGGAGACTCATCACCCTGTGGAGATTTGCTGAGGTGATACCTAAAAATGGGTTCACTGAACACATGGCTGGTGAGAGTAAATCACAGCAGACTACTCACATCACAGAGAATGGAAAATCACATAGGATGTCACTCCAAACTAATACTGGCAGCTGGCTGTAGTCAGAGCTTGAGGTCATAAATTATAAGTTTTTAACAGACTCAGATCTGCTAAATAGTGTTCACCAGCCAAATATGCTTATAAGCATCAAGCATGATGGAGTAGAATGGGAACAAGGCACAGGGGTCACAGAATCTTTCCAACCCCATTCCATATAAATACCCAAACGATGACATTAAGCCTTTAAAGCCAATACCTCAATAAAATCTCAGGATCTTTATCTCTCCTTGATACGCAGGGAAGCTGTGCTGATCCCGCAGCCTGAGCTCCAACAAATCCCTTTGGAAAGAGCAGCCAAAGGTGCGTTATCCCAATGGCTGTCACACCACGCACGGCAGGGCTGCACCGCTCCAGCACCAGCCATCTGCGAGGTGACCGTGCTGGACTGGTCAAGCTGCAGAGTGAGGAGCTAACAAGCATTAACAACATCTAGCCCATGTGTTCTGTCTAGTAAAATGCCAACCCATCTGTCTGTAACATCAGCGACTCCGTAGAAGCCATATGCAGCAGAGACATAAATTAGGGAGAGAAAAATCTCCCGTTACTTTCTCTGCAGTGACTCTGCAGTTGTTGCCGGGAATGTGAGGGACTGGGTGTTTTTTAAGTTCTGTTTTCCTAGCCAGATCTCAGGCTCACCAGCCCTGCCATCCAGAGGCAGTTTCTGTTCTGCACCTGACCCCAGAGAACGTGGCTTGGCACAAAGGGAAAAGTAGGTGAAACTCAGACCAGGTTCCAAACTGCTCCCCCAGGAGAGCCAGAAGAAGACAGACAATCTGAGGGAGATATCAGGGACTAGCAAGTGAACCCAGCACACAAGAATCCCTCAGTTAGTGAGCTCATTAACCAGCCAAGCTGCTTATCACATTCCTCTCCATCTCCCTTGCTGGAAGCTCTCCGAGCTGGAAGGAACAGAGGAGCAGTAAACCAAGAACACGGAGTTTCTGGAACATGAGAAGGAAGCACCTATGGGAGAAATGCAAAAGAACTCATCTGTGTGGGCTGTAATTAAGACGGCCTGTTCCTAAGGAAGGGAGATACTCCACTTGTGAGCTGCAGCTGGGAGCATGAGGTCTGTAAGAGAAATTTGCCAAACCCTGCACCGGTGAGAGACGTCTGGAACCACGGAGAATTTCAACAGCAACTTTTGAAGCTGCAGCGTTGCCTTGGAGATGGGCACCCCCTCGCCAGAGCAAACCACTGCTCCCCAACAGGCAGAGCTTGCTGGAGCCTTCATCCCTCACTGAGTCACACCAGACACACGCCTTCCGCTGCTTGGCTGCTCCTGCATCATGGTCCTGCTCAGAAGCATCTGCTTTCCTGTCTCTGGATTAGAGCAAATCAGCAGGAAAAGCCAAGGCTCCCCTCTGAAGTGCCTGCACATGACACAGGGTGAAAACAGGTCATACAGACTTCAGGACTCACCAGCTGCCAACTGGAAATGAATCCCTGAGTTTGGGAGCTGGGCATCTCACCTTGCATAAGATGGAGGAGGAGTGCCTCGGGCTGGGAATGGTGAAATGAGCAGAAGACATATGCCTGGGAGGCACATCTGGGGCGACTGCTATTCTGCCACACTGTAGACACCACCGTGTGATTAATACATTTATCCTCATCATCTTTCTGGTATCCTTCTGGAAGCCTTGCTAGAAGTGGGGTGGATGGAAGGCTAAAGAACTGAACAAGATCCTGTGACTGGTAATGGCTCAAGAGACTGTAAGTGATAAACTTAATGACAAGTAGACAATTAGACCTTAGCTCTGTGGCTGAGGGATGGGACAGTATATGGAGCATGCCCGTTCCCGGCTCATTGAGTTTGCAAGGCTTGTGGGGGAAGGAGTAACAGATGGACCTGATGGCAGATTACAGCTGAAATTCTCACCATGTTTATTCATTACCCTCTTCTAGCTCTTGTTTGTCATAGTCTGGCACCCTGGGCTAAAATGCAGGTTCAAGCCTTACATCAAGGAAATTGGTGACACGTATTAGTCACCTCTGCGCAGAGCCAGCACTCTGCATCACACGCTGCACAGACCAAAGCCACCGCTCCTCCAACAGCAAGAAGAATTGATCAATAATTACCCCTTCCTGGGGGACCGTGTGACTTGCTCACAGTTATGATCTACCAAAGTGGAATTTAAGTGTTGGCTCTGGGAATAACATCAGTGGCCGTTGCAACATCAATAAGCAAATGTCACAATGTTAGCGTGAGTTGAGGAAGGTGCTTTTACTGCTCTTGCTTTTTTGCTGGCTCACATTTTCTTCGTTTTTCTTCATTTGAAATTGCTGTCATCAGCATGGCTGTCAGAAGGACCAAAGTAAGCCTGAGTTGTCACTACCCAGCAAGTCAAAGAAGAAAGTTGATTCTGAACATGCAAAATTATTTTCTTGTGTCCTCAAGAATGAGTTTTAACCCCTAACAGCTCACAACCCCACTGGGGGGAAGCACATTTCTCAGACTGCATCTACCGCAACAAGCAGAAGTTTATACTGAGAATAAGATGTTATTATTTTTTAAATGTCAGCATTTCTTTCTCAACTTCAAGACTTCTGAGTTCGTGGAGCTGATGCTTACCAGTAATTCTATTTGTGGAGTTACTCAACCAGACTTTTAGTCCACAGGCAGGAAACGTTGAAGAACAAGATAGTAAGGAAACCAGTCAACTGGCCTGTGCAGGTTGGGTATATCCAACCTTCCTGAAATGGGCTTTTAATGGTAAATGTGAATGTGAAACAAAGAGACAGAACTCCTCTCCTTGAGCAGGTATGATCTCACCGTAAGAAGAAAGCCCACAGCTCAAGAGACAGAGGTTGCAGCTAAGGAGTGAATAAATAGAAATATTTCAGTATTCACTGAAACAGCAGGAGAAATTCTACTGTATCCCTTGGGGGGACACTGAGCCCTTTGGGCTACGACGCATTTGCTGAAAGCTCCTGCTGTTGCCGCCTGTGCTGTCATTTGGCACTAACCTCCTGAAGAACATGGCAAGACAGCACTGCTGGTTCTCATGTCTGGATGAACATGCTCCTCTCCCCGAAGGGAAAAGGAGAGGTTTTCTGTTTAGCGAATGCACCGTGTTCGAGCAACCTCCGAGGAATCTGCCTGGGGCCCTGGGCCTCCCCATCTGACACACATCTGACTGGTTGTCTCTTCCTGCTGGTGTTCTCCCACTGATGTGCTGCCATCCGCCAGTCAGCTCCCTTTGCTGCAAGTGCAGGGGGGAAAAGATTTATGCAGACACCATGTATGCAATTATGAAAACAGAAGACAAGACACCCGGATATCACACAAATTGATGCATTTTTGCTGGCAGGCTTTTTGCATGATCCGGTAACAGCTGTCATGCTCCAGCTTCTCTCGTCTGAGCTCCGCTACCACTTCAGCATCCTTCCACATCCTTTCGGAGGGCTTCCTTCCCTTCCTGGTGCAGCTTGCTCCAGATGCCACAGAAAAGTGGGCAGTAGCGTGGGATGCAATGGGGAGACAGCATGGCTGCTTTTCATAGCAGCACTAAAATGAAATGTTCACTTCTTTAGGCAAGATGCTGCTCATTAGCAATGACCTTGAGGCATGCAAGCTGCTCAACCAGCAATCTCTCCCACTCTGGAGCTCTTTAAAATTTGCCCTTTTCCTGTGCCAAGTCTTTCGGCAAGCTTCCCTAAAGCCCAGTAGTGATCTGCAGAGATACACACACATTGTCCAGTGCTTTCTGGACAAAGGTGGTAATGGGGAGCTGCTATGGAGCTTGGAGTTCATATCTCGTCCCCTACTCAGCATAGCATTAAGGGAAGGAAAGGACAAGCCTATAAGTTTCCCTGCCAAGTCAGTTCCTGCTGTGAACTCTAAAGCCTGGGAGGCTGTTAGTGCCCACATCCTCCTGGTTTTCAGCACTCCATGCTATGTTTGCTTTTGTAAATAGATTTAACCTTTCTAAAATTAACAACAGAAGAGAACTTCTTTTGGCAGAACACCAGTTTAAAAAAGATGGAGGAACACAACATTTTCCAAACACTTGAAAACTGCAGACTAAAGATATGTGTTAGTCTCTGCAGTGCATGCTGGTTTTGCTCATTATTCTGAATGTTAATACATTAATAGATCCTCTCCTGATTAACGGCTGCACTAGGCTCTCTTTCTAGGAACACATATGGCTCCTTCTTGCCACAATATTGGAATAGACAGCCAAAATATTTAAACACTGACACTAATAAAAGATTTTATCACCCCCACCCTGATGTAAATAACTAAGGCTGGCGCCAGCTCTTAGCTCTATATGCCTATCTTTCAAAAAGTTCTTAATCAAATATGAATGAACTGGCTGAGGCCCATTTGAAGTAATTGGGCTGTCTGTGGTTACAACGCTGCAGCAACAAAGCTACTGTGATATCCTCTCATCCCACAGGATGCTCTGGGGCTGGCTGAAAGAAGCACATGTTAGTTGGGGTTTTAGACCCAGGTGTGCGTGCAGGGTCTGGTTCTGCCTGCAAGAAGGGGGAACACATTTTTTCCTTCCCCATATCTGCAAGGTTAAAATACTGTCCTGAATTAAGATGACTTTCAGGGGACTCCAAATGCTTCTCTCCCAGATGTCCAGGCTCAGCAGCATTTATCCCACCTGCTGAAGGACATGGGAATTACACAGCACACTGCCCAGAGGGTATGGTAAAAATTCTGGTAGTGTATATCGGGCTTGTTTGGAGCTGTAGGTCAATTGCCAATACAGAACTGCCTAAAAGATCTGTTCCTCCCTCATTTTTTCCCATGCTGTGCCATTACCTTTCCTCTCCGCCATGTGTCCTGTACTAATCCTACCTGTCTAATGCCATCAGCTGCTAAAATAAACAGCAGTTCCCACTTTGTGCTGCTTGCCATGCAGCTGATCAGACCTGTCACTGGCTAGGAGTGACACAACCTGACTTCAAGCAAACCCTGAAATTACAAAAAACCCTCTTTTTACATTTCAATGAGTGAGACCTGCAAGAAGAGAGACTTCAGTGTACTCCAGAAAACACTTATCACTACAGAACTGAAACATGGTGTGAAAATAAAGGTTCTCAAAACCTGCTTTCACACATTCCCCAGTGTGCCCAGAGGTGTTCCTGCTATGACCCACCTAACAATGCTCTTGAGAATTGTTTTCACAAGCAAAAAATACAAACAAAACAGCAAAAGAGTCAAGAAGTATTTCCTCAGATGTCTCAGATCTAGGCTGTGCTCTAAATACACACTGTAGAAACAGCACTAGCATCTATTCAGGTATCACAGAAGGCCACAGGAAAAGACCTCAGCAAACACTGACCTGTAATATGGAGCAAGTTCTGACTAAGGTGCTGGGATTATTTTAGATCCTGACCTGGGATTATTTTAGACACTGACCTCTGTCCTGCTCAACCAGACTATTTTACAACTCAGTTACACTTATTTCTGTATATATAGATATATATGAGATACTTATATTCTTTCTTGTGCAAAAACCAGACAGAAAGCAGAAGATGCAGATGAGAAAACAAGCGGATGAGCTCCCTAGGAGGTTTCACGGACAAAGATGTTTAAATGAAGTAATTTAAAACCAGAAAGAACCTCACAAACAAAGCACTTCTAAGCATCTCATTTCACTTGCTTGTTTTCAACTACATTTGAAAAAATCCTCAGAGGGAACCAAACCACTTTAGCTGCTGCTTCCTCACTCCTGATATCCTCTGGAGAACATCACCAACCTTTTTTCCTACCAGTTACACACCAAAATTTCTAGAACAAGCAACTCTACAGCAGTGAGAAGAATTGAAAAACATTATGTAGTCATTGCTTGTCACACCTCTGAAGGGCAGGGATGCACCAGCATGACCTGAGACTGACAGACAAGAAGAAACTTGACTTCCTACACCAGCAAGGCAACACAGAGCCTCGCAAAGGGCTCGGCGCTCGAGTCCCGTTTGCCTCCTTTGCTGCAGAAACCAGAGCTTCCCCAAAACATGGGCGTGCAGGGAACGTGTGAGATGTGGGACTCAACTCAGCAATAACCAATCCCACACTGGGTGGGACGGTGCAGGAAGGGGATGCCCACAATAAAGCCAGCAGTGATGCCGAGGCACCTGCAGCATCCCGCGGGCACAATCCCAGCCAGCGCTCAGCCTGCCTCGGGAAGGGCCCTGCAGCGAGCACAGGGCTGTTCCAGCCCGACAACCAACCCATTCATCCCCATGACTGCTCCATTCAGGGTGAGCTGACACATCCTTCCCACAACAGAGCCCCGCAAATGACTTTATTTAACCAGGAAAACAGATTTGTGTTGTTTCTAAAGACAAATGAATGTAGTTTTGGCTGCAGAGGGCCGAGCTGGGCTCCCCTCCGTGCCAGTAAAAGCATCGGGATTGTGGAGGACACTTAAGAGACTGTGTTTACTTTCAGTCTCCCATGGATCATAACTGAACAGAAAAAAAGGGCTCACACAGCACAACAGATCAGGCTGCAACTGTAAAGGACTTCAACACTTTGGAGGCTGTTTCTCTCAAGCTCTCAATGATTTTTTTAGATTTAGCTAAAGACTTCTCATAGTTTACTGGTCTGCAGTGAGAGTGGGGCATTTTGGGGAGGGGATGGTGAAGCAGAAAATGTCATAGAATCACAGAATAGTTTGAGTTGGAAGGGACCTTGAAGATCATCTAAATCCAGCTCATGTGGGATGCTGCCCACTAGATCAGGTTAGTGAAGGAAGATGCTATTCTTTATTATTTTGTCACTTTTCACATACATGGTCCCAAATGTGGCTGAGCTCTGCCCAAAGATGCAAATATAAATATTTCTGTGGCAGAGACTCCTGCCTGTGGGCTTCAGACAAAAGGGGAATGGGGAAAGAGGTTCCCAGAGAAGCAATGAAAAGTGCCCAGGATCACAAAGCAGATCATCAGCAGAGGCAGGAGCCACACACAGCTCCCCCCAAAACACCCAGGCTGTGGGGCCTCTCTGCACCCACACAGCTGGGAAATCTCTGCTCTCTGGTGCAAAGGCAGAGATGGATGTAATGACATGGATTTATCCTTAAGTTGCTGTGCAGGGACGCACAATTCTTTGCTTTTTAGTGCCCAGTTATTTAACCTTAATGCTCCACTGACATTATTTTTGTATGGAATGTTACATATGTGTCTGTGTACAAATTTGCAATGTATAAATAGCACAGATCAGAGGTGACCTTTAAGTTTGTGCATGTGGAGATTCATACAGCATGAGGGCTAGCTAGGAGGATGGAGTCATTAAGATGTGTTCCCATCTAAAGTTACTTATGAATTATTTGTATGCTATTTTCTCACTTATTTTGTTATAATACCCCCACATACTCACTCACCAACCAGCAAAAATAGCTTACCAGTGAATATATGTTTCGGAAGTCTGTTTGCCTATTTTTCCTTTGTGCTGCAGCTGCTGTTGCCATGCTGTTGTTGCTATGTTTTCCTTTTTCTTTCTTTTTCTTAGGAAGGGAAAAGGAAAAAAAAATCTATTCCCTAAACATGCTAGACTCAGTTCATGGAACAAAATACCTGAGGTAGTGCCTAGAGGAATATAATATCATCTGGCTGAAAGAGCATAGTTTATGTGTAGAAGAAAGAAGAAAGCCTTTTTGACACTAATATACAGATTCTTCTCTGATAGAGTTAATGAAACTACAAATATTATTTAGATCAGGTAATGATCACTAACAAAGAGTATTAATATAGTTAGAAAATGGTCAGGGAAAGGTAAAACTCCATGCTGAATAGGTTGACAAGGAGGTAGAAGGAAAAACAAATCAAAAAGAGTAGATGCGGCCAAGTCTCATGTGGAAGACAAGACAATGAAGTTGCTCAGTAAGTTTGTTAAAACAGTTCTTAAAGCTTAAAGCTGAAATTTGTCTCTGTGGGACAGCCCTGAAAAATACAAATGCTCTT
Organism: Pardalotus punctatus; assembly: GCA_013400915.1. NCBI lineage: Eukaryota > Metazoa > Chordata > Aves > Passeriformes > Pardalotidae > Pardalotus > Pardalotus punctatus. The sequence continues at coordinate 330,973 of VZTX01022997.1, read as the reverse complement.
TCCAAAGGCTGCAAAAGTCCAAGGTGGAAAATTTGGCTCTGGGTTGTGGGTCCCAGGTTGCCGCCTTCTCCCTCTGGTCCTTGGATGAAGAGCAGGCAGAGCTTGCCAGACTGGGGTTGGGGCTCAGCAATTAAGGTAGGAATGGGCAATTTGGTTTGCCTGTTCCTCCTTTGTCTCTCAGCTCCAGAGGAACTTGGATGATTCTCCCATCCTCATCCCCTGGCAGTCTCCATGGAGGATCCTGGAGAACAGTTGGCACCATGATGACAAGAATCGATAATTTCAGCCCAACAACTGATGATTTGGAGCACAAACCCCCGCTGTGAGATGGCAGAATGACTTGGGCAGCTTAGGAGTGTGGAGAACTGTGAGGGACCAGGGGATCTGTGAAATTTGGGTCACTGGGCAATGCTACAGCAGAAGAAATTCAATACAGACAAGCGCGATGTAGCGCATGTTGCTCTGCCAATTTAAAGGACTCTTAACATGCTGATGTGTTGGAAACGATGTAACCTCTCAGAAAAATAAAGAGCCAAGTGCCACTGTGGCCAGCTTCAAGACAATTTCTTAGTGTACAGTGTCACTCAAAACATCAAGTAAAATGTCAGAACAAAACGTGTTTGAAAATAAGGCTGGGAGTACCATGTCATGGTTTTATACAATTTGAGAGCGTGTCCTCTTCTCCAGAGCAGTGAGTCAGCCTTGGTGAATTCAGTACAACATGAGGGCAAAAGATAAATTATGTTTCCCTTGTCTGAGGCATGTGCTGTTTAACCTGCCTTTCTTCTCATCACTGACTGCATCCCAGGGTCACTGGGAGAAGAAACATTAAAGGCTGCAACATTTTACTGCAGAATTAAGAAAGGCAACAGTAAACAGAGGATGGGCAGTGTGGTGAGTGCTGAGTCAGAAGTTACACTAGAAAAGAGACTTCCAGCATTTCAGGTATTCCTCAGCCATTACCCTCCTTGTGTCAGGTGGGTGAGAGTTACAAAGTGCAGCTAGATTCAAGATGCCCTTTTATCTTTATGGAGTTTGGCTGCATCAGCTGCCATTTTTCTTCATGGAAAACCATGTTTCCATAGGTCAAAAAACCTCCAAGCCCTGACCTGTGTGGGGCAGGGGTGCTACCCCTGACTATAACCTTAAAGCACAGCTCAATCAAGAGCAGTTCTGCCATTCACTGTGTATTAATTCCTCCTGCCTTTACCCACATCCTGTCAGCCCCAGACTTTGGAGTCTGACAAAAACCTCTTTCCATGAGGACTACCACTTCCAGCCGAGCCAAAGAAATCACACAGAGCTACGTAGTCCCATGATTAAGAGCTGTGAGTCAGGAGCTTCCAAGTTTATTCCTCACTTTGGGTCCCAGCATGAACTACATAAGTAGCATCATTTCTCTGCATCTCAATATCCTCACCCTCCACTAGAACTAATAACAACTCCTTCACTGAGCAGGCCTGCTGTGAAAATCAATTGATATTTGTAAAGGCCTTTGAGAAATGTAAGGCACAGTCTGTATGTGAAAATTATTGATATGATTCATTACCAGGCATTCATATTCTATTTATGCGACTCCCAGTCTATTAGTAAATATATTGTCCATTTGAATATTGAAATCACTGCTGCTAGTAATTTCTGCTAATGTTACACTGGTCTTTCAGACGTAGCTTTTTTGACTTGAATGGGAGAATTGTGGAGGCAGTGAAAAGGGGAACAAATGTCAGAGGAGGAATTAAAAAAAGGACAACAGCTCTGTGCAGGCTCCATGGAAAACAATAAAAAATCCATTTAACAAATAATTTTGTGCTAACAATTTCCTGATTCCTCTTCCCATGCTCTTTTTTTCTCAGCTGAATTTGTGTGAAAATCTGATGTCCATTAGCCTTTGTCTGCAAGACGAAAATGAACAAACCTGAGTGCGTGCTGTCTCTCCAGACAGGCCACCTGCTCCTCACTCCTGGCTTGGGTGATGTCTCACACCCTCTTTGTGACCATTTTCCTTTTCAGAAAGCGAGGATGTTCCATCCAAACCATCATCCTCCAACCTTCAATCCCCAGCTCCAACTTTCCCCTGCCTTTTTCTTTGCTGTGCTGCTGAAAACAGCAAAATCTGGGACTACTCGGAGAGTTTCTGAGAAGAGAGAGCATATGTCTATACATTATATATTTATTCACACACTGAGACATGTTCTCACTCCCGAGACACACACGGTATGTTCCGACTTTCTCACTCCAGCATGTTTTGCAAATCTCTTCTCCACCCCCTCTATTCCCTTGTTTCACTTTATCAGTATCTTGTTTAAGGGAAATGCTGCTTACTGTAAACTGGAAACGTTAACATTAGGTCAACAGACCATTTATTAAGATGCAGCTGCGGGAGAGGGAGTGATGGGACACAGCTATTTTCCTGGCTCAGCTTCTTTTTCTTCCAGTTGGAAAATTTATTTCCTTGCTGTGATCCTTCTACTCACTCTTGGTGCTGACAAAATGTTGCCAATCTCCGTGGTGTGGGAACTCAAGGACGATCGATATTTCGTTTGAATCAAATACAATGATTTTTTTGGTTTTGTTTTCGAAGTTCAACATTTTGTAATTAAACATGTCAAGACATAGGGAAAGTTGATGTGGGGGTTCTTTTGTGAAAGGCAGGAGGGAGCAGCACAGAAGTAGAAACCAGAGCAAACCAGCAGTGAAGCCAATAGAAATCTGCTGCATCTTTTCTTCTTCTTAATACATTTTTTACGAGAAGTGAGATCTTTGATTACATTTTTGATTAGGAGAGACAGGCATTGCCCTGCCCAGTGCACAGTCAGAAGGAAAGGAGCCTTTCATGTTCACAGATATCAGACATCAAAACAGCCATTCCCAACTCTTAAAAGGATCAGACAAAACTGCAGCTCAAACTGTGCCAGGGTACTTTGGTGCAGGCAGGTTCCTGGTGGAAGGCATTCTCAGAGCTGTAAGAAATGCTGTGGGTGCTGACACTCCTGTTGAGTGCAGGGAGAAATACACGAAATTTCTCCCAGAGAAGTCCAGGACCATTGTAAGGGCGTTTCAGAATGAGCAGACAGAGAGCCATGACAGCCAGGCTGGAAGGAGGGCTGCCAAAAAGGGGCTCCTGGTTGTAAAGAATGAGTAGGTGCTCCAACAGAGGGTCCAGGTAGGACAGCTCAGCAGGGAAAGCAGCCAGCAGGGCACAGCCAAGAGCAGGACTGTGCAGATGAATTCCATCTCTCCTTCCTGAAGACTCACGGACTTACTGAAACTCCCAAATGTGCTGATGCCCAGTTGCAGGACAAGAGCACTGAGAACCACGTGCACCATGCAATGCAATTGGTCTTCATCTTCAGAGCTGCAGAGCCCCCATGGCCTCCCTGCTTTCAAGGTCACCATGACACCCTGACAACCTACAACAGCTGAACTGTGTGAACAAGACATCAGAGCTCTGATCTTGCACGACTCCAGATGAATACTAACAGTGGCAACACGGTGTCCTGGCTTATCCCTCACTGCCACAGCAAATGGGTCTTCACCTGGCTGTGGGAACAGCAAAAACTCAAAGGCTGAAATGAGACAGGATAGCAAATCAAGACACTGATTCATTCAGAGTTCAGTTCAGCCTGGATTCAAGCATCTTCTCCTGCCACAGCTTGCCAGCATGCATCACGGATGCAAAACCCCAAATCCCTGACAATTTTTCAAGGTCCAAAGCAGAGTTTGTCTAGGTTGGCGGCAAACATGACACCCATCTTCCTAGAATTTGGCTCAGCTATGCAAACAGATGTCCTGAAAGCATCAGCTGCACCTGAAACTAACTTGGATGCTAATTCAGAAACCTGAACCTTCTCCACGTGTCCCCAGTGCTGAATCAGCCCTCAACCATTGGATGGACACCCTGGTGCAGAAGCAATCCAATCTCATCAGGCCTCCAGCCTGTTTCTAATCTTTCTTTAGAGAGGAGTGTCCTTTAAAGCCTTGCAGCATCACTTCACCTCTACCACCATCTTCTGTGTTCCCTCTAAGTCAGGTTATCACATAGAGAGAGTGCTGGGAGCGCACAGCCACGACACCAGGACACCGTCCTGTCCTCAGCCTGTCTCTGCCTCTGGCCTCCATCCCTGGCAGCAGTGATCCAAATGGCATCAAGCTGAGTCCATGCTCAGACTGAAAATACACATGCTGTAATGGACAATTGTTCCTTCTACCAAGGCTGCTGCAGATTTTTATCCTGTTTTTCCCTTCTAATACAGCAATAATGCCAGACCAAGGGAGTCTGGAGGTTTCCACAACTCACCCTCAGCAGTACATTGACACCCAGCCCTACATCTACATTAAGGATGAGCAGAGTCATCACTCAAATGCCGAGCGCCAGGGTAAGGTAAGTGTGTGGATGACAAACAGCTGCCTCAGCTCGGGACAGACACCGCAGAGCTGCTGCTGGAGAATTCAACCCCATCTTCCACTGAAGTGCCATATCTATCCAGGAGATAAATAGCCTTTATTTCCTTCTGCACACACGTCTGCTACTGATACACACCAGCAGCGGCTGTGAACATCCCTTCTGCTGCTCTGACCAGCCAGGAGGTCACAGCCTCTGCACTCCGACGCAGGCTGAGCTCGTGGGATCCCAGGCTCTCTTCCCGAGGGTGTAATTCACAATCACACTTCCCAGTTGGATCAGCTCGCAGCAGCTTGTCCACTTAGCACAGAGGCAGGTGAGAACAAGCTGTACTCCAGTGCCACCTTGTATCGGCTTGTCATTAAACAGCAGATACGCTGCCATTGATTTCAGTTAGATTTCTGTTCCCAGCAAACTCTCTAGAAACACTTATCCCAAAGCCTGAAGTGCTCCTGAACACACGCCCTCCTTGTTTTCTACTGTTTATTGATGCACTCAGTATCTCTCGGTGTGGCAGGCAGACTGGAGGAATGCTGCAATCTGATTTCCTCCCCAACATCACCAATGGGATCAAAGCAGCAGTGGGAGCACAACCGTTCTGTTGCTCTTGTGGCTTTTTCCTCTGTGAGACACATAGACCTTTGATGGTGTTTGAGGCTTTGATTTCACTGGCTGCACTGATTTGATGACACCACCAATTGTCATTTTTTAATCTCTACCGAACAACAGTGAGCTGCTGAAGCTCAAGCACAGCCCCATGCAGTGATTAGCTGCATGGTGGAGGAAAAGTAAGATTCCCCCAACACTGAAGCATGAATAACAATGAGGTAGATTAATTTTTCTAGGAATGCCTTCCTGCAAAGCAGCCTTCAGAAAAATCCAAGGGCTATTTGGTCCCCTGGGTGATGAGAAGAAACCACAAAACAATGAGAAGAAACCACAAAACAGCTCATTCTGCAACCTGAAAAAACATTCCTGTATATGATCTCAGGGTTAGAGGATGAACTTGAGGTATAGAAACAAACAATATGTGCCACGGACTTGTGCAAAAGTCTCCTCCCAAGTACAGCTGCCTCCTGTAGACTCACCCACGTGCCATCATAGCACACCAAAGCCAAGAGCCCAAGCTCTGTGCACAGCACAGCTGTCAAAGCAGGCTGCTCTATATTCTCATGCTACAAAAAGGGGGAAAGTGAGGGAAAACAAGGAGCAAATGCACATATCTAGATATCTATAATATGTAAAGGGAACTTTGCTGGTGAACAAAGGAGAGAGGCAGGAATGGATGCAGAACCAGAGAGTTAACAAGCACTGGCTGGGCATGTTCAGCTAGAACAAGGATTATCCCAACAAATTTGTATGTAACTACCATAGCTGAAATGCCACATAATTTAAAACATCCAGGAAACAAAATAATGTCTCCAAGGTCAGGTAAGGCCAGCTTGTTAAGGGCAGGACAGTTTTATTTCCTGCTGACTTGCCACCCATACTAATGGTCCCACCACAAGAGCATTGTCAAGGTGAAAGGAGCAGTCCACAATTCCAGACTCGAAACAGCCCGTGATGTGCAACCAAACCACTGGCAGCTTCCTTCCCATGGCTCGTACAAACAGCCCAGCTCCCAGTCCCAAATGCCCACCTGCCTGCAGGGGCATCTGTTGAGTTGGAAATGAGAACAGAAGCCTTTGAGAAACGCTTCAAAATGTGAGCCTGTGATTCCCCTGCTCTCCAGCCATGGATCTGATGGTGGGTGGCAGGGGAAGGGACATCCCTCGACAGCACAAGGACACTCTGAGTACAGGGATTTATAAACCACATTGGATGCAAATGGCTTAGGAGTCCCTCTACTCTGGGCTTCTGTGGTGCTGCTGGCTCACACCAAAATGCTGGAGAGGCTGGGGACAAGAAAACTCAGTCCACTGGCATCGAGGGACAGCTGGGATCTTGGGAGCAGCATGAGCCATCCATGGCTGTGCAGCCGCCTCCCAGTGCTCTCCTTCCCTATTCACCATTTCCTTAAAGACTGAGAGATCAGAGAGAAGAAGGTGCCGAATAAAAGCTCCACAGCGTCATCAGGAGACAGGTTCTGCACAGCCACAGAACTGCACCTGGTAAGCAAGCAAAGCCCTCAGGCAATGCCCAACCTGATTAAAATAAAGACATACTCCTCCACATGCTGTGCTGCCTTGTACTCATGCTGTTCCTCAGCTTTTCCAGTTTGTAAAATAGAGGAATATTTGCTGTACCTCGCAACAGTCCTGGAAGGCTTAATTCATGTTTGTGAAGTGCTTTCAGATCTTAAATTGGAAGGCATAAGAAAGCACAAGTTGTTATTATAATTGCATTATTAAGTGCTGTAAAAAAAAAAAATCAGCCTATGTTTTGTAGAATTCAGGTCCTTCTTCAGACTAGCTTTATGTCCCTTGACACGTGTATTTGACAATAACCCAAACAGCCTTGATCTTTTATTCCCAGCAGGGTTTTCTTTATACCTTAATGAGGTCTCTTCTTAATCTTTCTTCCGAAGGATAAACCTCATCTCAGTATAACCAAACTCTGAGCTGCTGTGTGTGAGCCTGGTTTCCCTCTGCCAATGTGCATCTGCTTCTGTAACACCAGACCCGAGCTCCAGACTGGTCAGAAGGAATATGGGTGGAATGTCACACATCCCTCACAAGATGCCATGACACACTTGCAGATTTGCATAGGATATCTATAATTTTTCTGACAGTTAGGACCCTCCTGCAATACTTTACTGCTCCTGAGAGCAGTGCCAGGTTTAGTCCCAAATACAGCAGTATTTTTATCCCTCTTGTCCATAACTCCCAATATTCAACCTTATTTCTGTTGCGTAGCAGAAGAGGCTTCCGGGATATATTCCTGAGTATATTTCTGTCTCGAGACTCCAATATTTCACTTCCCTTACCCTTATCATTACCATTACCAAATCGCCCAGAGATCTACAGCCTTGTTGATATTGACTTTCTTCTCTCCTCAATCCTTCTCTCAGGTTTCCTTTTTTTTTCCTCTCCTATCATCTGCAAATTGCATCGTTTTTATCTTTTGCTATGCTGGAAATCTTATCATGAAAGGGAGACTTTTCTTTTTTCTTTTTTTAATTAGTACTTGGTAATATTACCAAGCTGTGAGTTTATGGCTTTGTAGATCTTATATTTTTGACACTAATTACTCACAGAGGCTTTTAAAGCAGCATTTCAACATAGCAACTGGCATGACTGTAATTAAGTAAGAAGCAGCAAATTTTTTTTACATTTCAGAGAAAGTCTCTAGCATTCCTGCCCTGTATCACAGTTCAGCCCCTGGTATTGCTGCAATGAACGAGACCAGATGTCGAAAACATATCACTCCCAATGCACACACAGCTCTCCCCACCCTCACCCAAGCCCTCGGCTGATGTATTAATAGTGCTGTCAGCACAGAGGATCCACAGGGATTCACCACTTGCCTATTGCCAATCTGAAGGGCTTGGCTAATTTTAGGCTTGTGGTTTCTGCTACTTGTGGGAGAGCGCTCTTCCCCTGTTCAAACCTCAAAGACTCGTGTTGTACCGACCACATGACTGCTCTTGATTTATTTCCTCCCCATCATATCCTCACTGGGACCCAAAGGAACACAGAGGGATGCACTGGTTTCCATACTGATGCTGGATGTGCTGCCTGGAAGGTGCCAGGGCAGCAAGTGCTCTCATGATATGTTTGTAAACTAGCTGTTACGGAGATGATCAATTAAAGGCGTCTCAGTGGGGAGAGTTTCATTCCACTGGCCTAATTCATTTTCAAATTACTCCAGGATGCTGCCTTTTACTATTACATTATTTGTTCTGAAACTCCAAATTAAGATTTTATAGCGCCATTAATTTTTATGCAGAAATTACCATTAAAATCAATGTTTTCTGCTTAAAAGTTGACAGTTGGAGATGACTGATTGCCCAGCCTGTTTCCTACTGCTTTACTGCCTTGGAAGTGGATGGCTCCATCCTCATGTGCTGCTAACTCTGAGCAGTGTTTTCACTGCACCCTACCAGCACTTCAGCACATCCACCTGAGGCACCTGGGATCTCCAGCATCACAGGTTGTTCCCAACATCACAGGTTGTTCCCAACACCTCCTGGAGGATGCAGATCCTCCTTCTTGATGCCTTAGGACTTTAGCTTCTGTATTTTTCTATGGATCTATAATCCTGTAATTCTTTTAGTGCGTAACTCTAGACTCCGTATAGGGAGCTGAGCTGCTGTTCTCTCATTTTTAGAAAAAACAATTCCTCTCCAAGCTCGAACCTCAAGGACATCTCACTGTCTCAGGCCCAAGATATGTGAGCAACAGTGAATTGCGGGGAGCAAGCTTGGAGTAATTGACATCACTACCTGAAGCTGTAATTGAAGGATTAAACCCTGACACGCAAATGGACAAAACTTATAAAGTATAAAAAACGTGTGACCCATCATCTGTTTTGGGTGTGGCCCCTGGGGTGACTGCCCTAAACGCACCAGAAGAGCCTTCAATAAATACAACTGCTTTTTTATTCTCCTAACTTTGTCTAGCCTCTGTTTTAGGTGAGCCCATCAAGCCATCATTCTGCTAACGAGCCAAGGGCAGTGATGGAGCCAGGTCTCCAGTGCAGGTTGGAGTGATGCTCTCCCTTCTTCTCTGGCAGGCAGAGCACAGGGGAAAGGGCATCCCTGGCCATGCCAGCTGCTCTTGCTGCACCAGAATAGCCCCCAGGCAAGGTCTGCACCTGGGGTATGACCCTGGCCAGGTTGGTGCCTCCCTGCTCCGTGCTGTCCTTTTAAGTCCCTCTCCTGCTCTCGTAATCCCCCTTTAGGTACTGGAAGGCTGCTATAAGGTCTCCCTAGAGCCTTTTCTTCTCCAGACATTTTATTTATTTCAAGACATCTTTTGAAATAAACAAAAAAATATTTACCCATCCTGTGGCAGCCAGAGGGAAACAAAAGGATAAAACAGAGGGGAAGAAGTTTGATCCTCTAAATATGAAGCATATTAAGCAAAACTGAATGTGATACGTAGTGAGTATCTGTGACAAGAGCAAACTGATCCTGCTGTTGGAATATTCATGCAAATAGGAGCAATTTCACTATGATTAAAAAGGCAATTAACTGAAAAAAAAATGCCAGCAATTTCAGAAGCAGCCTGTGTGTCAGTGAGGCCTCCACGCAGTGCTGAACTGACATTTTGCTCACTTTCATATTCCATCAACGAGATACTCACTACTACAGCTTGAGAGTGCTAATTACCCCAACTGGAGGCAGATGCTCTTAGAAAGACTCCAACAAAGTCTCCACAAGGCACTTCATAGGTCCTGCACAGAGAGGGGGTTGCGCCAGCATCCTGCCCGTCCCACCCCCGCTCGCTCCGCCGCTCAGATGAAAGGCACCGGCATAAAGAGCATCATCCACTGAAAGAACGGGCCCAACCTCAACATTTTCAGCCTGCAACACAAAAGCATTCAGGGAACGGAGCACAGGCAGAATTGGAGCTGCTGCCTTCTCCACTGTCTGCTGGTGGGATTGAAAGCATTTTCCTTTCTTCGGTCAGATGCAGAATAGGGAGATACTGATGACAAATCTTCAATTGACCATGTGATAATCTGCATAGGATGAATGTAATAGCCAATAATCACCCACAAAGCAGAGGGATTTAGAGATAGCATCTGCTGTTGACACCTGGATGCCCAAATAACTTGCCCCCACTCCAGAGGAAGGCTGAGACCAATGCACTGGGCAAAAGCGCCTTTTCAGAGCCCTTCAAATCGCAGACCACCAAGGATCTCCATGGGACCACCACATATCCCAAGCATCTGGTGAACTAAGTGTCCAGTGGGCTGGCTGTCAGCTTCCAGAACCTGCAATCCATCCCCACCAGCACAGGCTGCCCCACACACACCAAGAGGCATCAGCAAATTCCTCTGCAGCAGCTGCTGCTCCATCAGTGCTCCAGCACCGCACAGGCAGAGCCACTGCAATATGCATGAGGTGGCTTCAGACTTGATCCCTGTGCAAGCTGAGTGTCCTCTGCTTGTCTTTGATGATTAACTGAGCACCAGGCTCAACCTCTGCTCAGGACTTTCTGTGGCTGAGGTATTTCACAGCTAGTCAGAAACTCAAACATATTTCCTGTCCAGCAGATACTGTCTACTCTTGAGAGCAATTTTTATTGGATTTCTAATCCCCTTTTCAGTTTTTTCTCTCCCCTTTTAATATTGTCTTTTAAGCCCTTTACCAGGAGTTCACTTTTGGAAGGCCAGCAAGGAGCAGTGGACAGAGCCTTTCGGTTTAAAAAGGAATATGCACAGAATGTTAATGCAAGAGAAATAGGCTGCACTCTGACCCCTTTCAATTAAGGTGTCATCTCCATCACCTTTAGCTGTCCTCAAAACTTGGATGTGCCCTGAAACAAACAAAGAAAAAACCCAAGAAATCAGTGCTATGAGCTGAACCTGAGACATTTAACCATTTACCTCCCCAAATGACACGTGCTGTGACTGCCTTTACTTACACAACCTCTCCAGATGAAAGTCAATGCCAAGTCCTCATCAAGGGCAAGCAAGAAGTAAAAGTGGAACTGTTAAATAGAAGAAAGATGCCTCTTCAGATCCTGAATGGAAGCTACAGAGAAGATGGGCAGGGAAAGAAAATGCTGCTTTGTATCCACCACACTGTAGGCTGAGAGGTCACAAAAACACAGGAGAGCAAGAGCAAACCTCGCACTTTTCTCCAAAGGAGATGAGGCCTCTGCAGAGGGGAGGATTGTAGATACCTTTGACAGGTTCTCCAGCCACGTGGGACTTCATTAAAACCAGGAGAGGGAGGAAGGAGCAGCAGCACACGCCCAAGGCAAAAGGCTAAGGAGCAGACTTGGTGTGAAGCTCTTGGGAAGCATCCCTGTGGTCCCCTACTACAACATGTCCTCTTTGCCTTCAGCTGAACAAGACAAGACTTGAGGCCCACTAAAGGCAAAAAAAAAGGTAATTTTTAGACCACCCTAGCAGGTGGAAATACAGGATTACAACTCCTTTGTATCTCCAGTCAGAGTTTGGATGAACCAGACTTCCCTCCTGTAATCAAGGGTTTTGTGGATCTCTGGGGCTCCTGGTGGAATGTGTCTCCATCCCTGCAGCTCATCTCAGTGCTGAAAAGCCCTCTGCAAATTGAGAGGCACCTGAGGTTCACCAGGGTGCCTCAGCCCTGGCTTAATTAAGAGCAATGACAAAGGGAACAGCGTTTCCCTGGCTTGCCAGTCTCTGGAGAAGAGTAACTGAATGAAGTGATATGTGGAAATCATTCTGTCAAAAAGGAAATGGAAGAAACTCTTTCCTCTTAATTAGCACCACCAGAGAGATTGGGCTGGTGAGGTCTTCGTGGCTGCACTGTTGATCGTGGCCCTGTGGCCTGGAGCCTGCCCTGGGTGCAGCAAAATAACCCAGCACGGATAACATGAACTCCATCCTCCCATGGACACATCCTCTTTCCACCTGTCCTTTGCTGACCATTCCAGTATGGTCTCCTTTACAGGTGAACAAAAGCTCCTCAGGTTTATTTTTCATGCTGTCTTTCTAATTCCTCATTTTGGCACCGGTCTCCCTGTATGGAGCAGTGAGCAGGATGCTATAGCCTCCCTGCATCATTTTGCTTTATGTCTGGAAACATCTGTACATGCAATTAGAGGGCCAACTCCTTTTATGTCCCTAAATGAGTAGTCTTAATCACCGCCATAAGAAATTAAACCCTGTCTGGGCAGCACAACTCAGCACTAAGCAATCCTGAACCGGGCTGGCACCACCTGCCTGCAGGATCAGCCCTCGGGAGAAATCTCCCACCCAGGAGCAAGCTCTTCAGGCTTTTCTTCTCCATGGAGGCATTTTCACAAGTCTAATTAAAGGGAAGCAGTGAGATGCTTCCCTGCTGTGCCCAGTGCTTTTCATCGGCTTTCCAGGGCGTGGAGAGACCGAGCTCCAGGCGCTGGTGCTGCTGATGATTGGGAGCAAATGGCTGCAAGCTGGGGTTTGGCTGCCACACAGCAGCTCCCTCTGGCATGGCTGAAGGAGTTAGAAAGGGAACTGTATGATAAGATAATAAAAAATGGTGTAAGCAATGATGCCTGCATTCCTCCAGAAACACATCTCTTTTCTCCCCTCTCTTCACCTTTGGCCTCTCCACAGCCTTTGATGCCCTGTCCTCTTTTTTCTCCTCCTTTCTCTGTCATTTCCCCATCACAACAATCTGAGTGCAGACCCTCACAACAAACCCAGGCTTCCAGAGGCTTGCTGTCACCTCCTTTGGCTGAGGAATTATGGATTATCCTGAGCTGGAATGGACCTGCAGGGATGACTGAGTCCAGCTCCTGGCCCTGCGCAGCACAACCCCAAGAATTCCACCACCATAGCCTGAGAGCAATGTCCAAACTCTTCTCCAACTCTGGCAGCCGTGGGGCCATGACCACTGCCCAGTGGAGGAGAGCTGGTCCCATGTCCAGCCCAGCTCTGGTGCTGCAGCATCGCTGGGTTTCCACCACGTCCTCCTCCCACCTCTGCCTGCTTCTGCCTTTCTTCCACCCTTCCTAGACTGGTCTCTTGCTTCCACATCCACTTTCCAAGCAAGATTCCCCCCTGAGCAACCTTCAAAGTCCATAAGGCCAGAAAAAGTTATGGCAATACAGAGCATTTAGACCAACAGTGGGAAGCATTTTGTCCCCTGCAAAGGAGCACAGTTGGTTTGATTTGTGTATGTGCAAAATATATTAACTCCATTTTCCACTTCATCGGCCCCAGTGCCTGCATGAAGCCTCTGCCTGTTCTCAGCACTCGGGTCTCGAGGAGTATTTTGTTCACCTTGCCATTAGATTTTATGGCATGCATTCCAGTGACCATTTTGGATTCCAAAGGAGTGCTCAAAATACGCACAGTCCTGATTTTTCTCCTTTAGATTTATGATCTGCTCTTCCGCTATGTAGCTTTAAGTAATTTTATTTCAAGCAGGAATATTTTAAAAGAGTAATCTGTATGTGCATGTCAGTGAAAAGAATTAATTATTGCTCTAATTAAAAGGGCACTGTTGAAAATAATCTCTCTCTTTTCCTGCTGATTTTGCCCTTTTTCTGTAAGCTTTACATTTTTGCATGTATATGTTTCTCAAGTAGTTTAAAATTAACAGGGCTTATTTTATTTATGCAACAGTATCAACCAGGAGTTGTGCATCAGCAAAATGCACATTAAGCTGATGGCAAAGGCAAACATCAATGATTTTGTGTAGGTCCTAGCTAAGTAGTTGTTGTTATTATTATTATTGCTGTTGTTGTTGTTACTATTACATAAAATCCTGGATCCTTTAAAGAAGCCTAAAAGGCATTCCCTCTTCCCGAGGCTGCACTTCAGGTTTAAGACTCTGAAATGTGTCAATTAAATTTTGTGACTGCAATGTGCTTTAAAAGGCACGTCCCTGGAGAGCCTCCTCCTCCCTGAGCAGCACAGCTCGGCCGTCAGGGCTGCTTGGACGGATCCAACCACGGCTCAGTTCCCAGCCTGGGGACACCACCGGCTCGGGGTCCCCCTGCACTGCCTGTTCTGCTCCCTGTGTGGCTGGAAAGGTGGCTCTGGTCCTGTCCCCTGCCCGCCCCATGCCAGGGGGTCCCTGCTCAGCCATATGGGAATGTTGGCTCCGTGGAGCGCTGCTTCCACTGGGGACAGGGACAGCTGGATGGAGCCACCTGGCCCCGTGAGCTGCCGCCAAGCTCGAGCACAGCTATCAAAGATAATGTCAGCACAGCCTACATGAATCTCTGCCTGTTTTGCCTTAAGGGAGAAAAGGTTTCTTTAGCCACAGCTTTATGGTAGCGATAGGGAGAGATGGGAACGGCACAAGCAGGCAAAACACTAGTCCCAGGTATCTTAAATTAAGGAAGAAAAAACCAGATTAACCCCTGGGAAGATGTCATTACGCAAAAGTACCTGGCCTTCAGAAAGCTAATTAAGTCAGTCATTTGAAATGAAAAAAATTTGGAAATGCAAAGCAGGGAACAAGCAGGAGCTCAGGGTGGGATATTCAGAGTGACGCACAGAACCCCAGGATTATGTCACAGAATGGGTGAAGTTGGAAAGGACCACAGTGGATCACCTGGTCCAACCTCCCTGCTCAAGCAGATTCCCTAGAGCACCACACTCCGGATTGTGTGTCCAGACAACTTTCAAATGTCTCTGGAGAAGGAGACTCCACGATGCTCCATACCAACAGTACGGAAAGCCTCGACACACAGAAAGGCTTGCCAAGGTTTACATTTTAAATCATACAAAATCCAAAGTGTTCCACCCAATCTGAAAGGAAATCTTGACCTCCCAATCGATCACTGCAACTCTTCTTCCAGCAATACTTAAAGGAGAAAGAGAGAGAAGAAGAGGAATACCGGACCACTGCATAATTCAGTGTGTTTTGACAGTCACCTTCGGGGCATGTCACACTCAGCTGCTCATCATTCTCAAAGATGGATATGAAAGAGGCTGGAGAAAGGGACACTGGATGATATAATGAAGAGGCAATTAAAGAGCACAGAAAATGAAAAGACAAACCAGCTGCATCTTTCTCTAATTTATAGGGCACGGAGCAGGCAGTATGACTGATTCATACGTTTCTCATCTTACGGGAGGAGAGTATGTACGGTAAGAAATGATGCACGGTGTGAGGAGCACAAACTACGTGGCCTCTGTTGACATGTCACTTTGTGACACTTCTCCCTCTTCCCAGGCACATGCTTGTGGAAAACTCATCAGGGTTTAGCACTTTCTCCAAGCACGGATGGTTTAATGAGGCACCACGGCACTCGCTGTAAATGTAAACTCAATTTTTTGTGCAGAGCTCACAGTATCAGGGGAATGGCTAAAGGGTGCAGGGACTTCAGCACACAGACCTCCACTTGTAGGCTCAAACTTAAGTAAAAGTAATTTATAGTTCAGAGCTGGTGAAATACTGTCTGCTGGTAATTTGCAGCAGATCCTCCTCAGGTGATGCCTTGGAAGAACAGAGCTTTCTCTCATTTTCTCTTTCTAAATGTTCTTCAGGCAACTGTTCCTTACCTTATCCACTATCACCCCCTAGATGCTGACAGTTCACAGTCAAGTATGTCAAATACATCTGTCTTTCTAGGGTATTGTAGCTGTATCCTGACTGGCTTGATCTGCTGTAAAAATGTTAAAAATATCATAAACATACTGTTATACTTAACAAGGAAACAGAAAACATGGGGAAAGCCAAGGATCAGTGTGAAATAGCTTGTAGTGGAATATCTTTAGTGTTCTCTGCAAAAATATGGAGAGAAGAAACCATGCTGGAGAAATCTGGGTGGCTGCCCATAAATCCAGAAGAAAATTAAGTCCCCAAAGCTCTGAAAGTTGCCATTGCTCTCCTTGAAATGAGCAATTGGGTAATCAGCATTAATATTAAACAGCTTGTTGTGAAAAAAAAAAAAANCTTGTGTTGAAAAAAAAAAAAAAAAAAGACAATTCGAAAGATGCTGCCTTCCAGCACCAAGAGATAGTCAGAAAACCTCGGACTAAGAAATGGGACATTTTGCTTGCTCCTGAACTCACATATGTAGCTATGTTAACCACGATAATGAAATACCAAAAAATGGGGGTCAAGCCAGCATTGCCCATCCCCTTGCCTGGCAGCATCTCAGCTCTGTACGGGGAGGATTCCCAGGCTGGGGAATCAAAGGGCTGGGTCACCCATGGCAGCACTGCCTCCTGATGCAACCTGCTCACACAGCAGCTGCACCTTGAGCCAGGCTCCCTCCTGTTCTGAGTGTGAAACATCAAGTTAAAAAGAAACAGGGAGTCATACGAGACTGGATATTCCAAAACCTCAGCTTACAGATGCTATTAAGATTGGACAATTTTTATTCCACATATATATATCCATAGAAATGTATAAAACACGCACACACACATATATACATACATATAGATATAGATATATATAGACATACAACATATAGATATAGATAGATATAGATATATATAGATATATATAGATCTAGGCTTTCCATGCCAAGTTTCCCTTGCTAACTTAAGTCCAGAGCCTTTTAGAGACCATCAGCAAGTAGAGTTTGTGTAGATAAACATGTCACTAAACTGCAGTGCATTAAGTTGAGGACTTTCTAGGCTAGATGCAAGTTTTGAGGCTGCTAGAAAGCATCTTCTTTTCCCAACAGGATGAATATTTGTTTCCTGACAACTTGACACTAAAGGGAAGATTTAAAATCAGTCTGAAACAGTAAGATAGTCTATTTTGAGATTTACACAGTCAAAATTATTTTGGGGGGCAAAGCTGGAGGCATTGATGAAGCAAAATATGTTAAGAAGCGCAATTTTTGTTTGTAAAGTGGCATCTGCATGGCATGGCTGGAGCAGTCAGAGTATTAGCATGAGTCCCTGGGGAAAATCGTCAGGGAGAGCCACTGCATCTCTCAACAGACACAACACTCATTCCTACACACCCATGGATGTTCAGGCATGTTCCAGCTATCCGTGGCAAAACCAGGTGTTCCTGTGCATTTACCCTCAGATGGGTGTGACTCTGGCACGTGGGTAAACACAACCACACACACACAGTTCCCACTGCACTGGGTGGAGTTTGTACAACCACGGAGATGGACTCATCCTCTGCCTTTTCAGGGGTTTCCTGCTGGAACCAGTGGGGCTTCTTGGGTGGGTAGGGACAAACCATCAAAACCTGCCAACACATGAGAACAACCTCCCTGGGGAGGGCAGAAGGCTCGCTCTGGGACAGCACCTTTTAACAGGTGCTGGACAGGGAGGACAGAACAGTGCAAGCACAGCAAACACCAGAGAGGTGGGAGGCTGGAGCAGAGCCTGCAAAAACAGAGAGGTGGCCAGGATGGGCTCCAGGGAAACTGGGGGTTGAAGCCAGGAATGCTGGTGTGCCTGTGCCTTCCCCCGCTGCCCACAGCCCCACAGAGTGACACCAGCTGTCCCACAGCTGCCGCACACATCTGCCAGCTGGAGAGCTCAGGGAGGGTGCCCAAAAGGGTCAGAACTCATGGAACCCACTTAACCATGCTGACATGAGACAGAGATGCGGAGAGAGGATCTGGGTTCAGGGCAGATAGGCTACAGGACTGCTGCTGGAAAATCAGGAGATGCAGAGACCACCATCAGATTCCCCAAGATCCTGTGTTAAGGGCAGAGACACAGTTCCTGGTGAAACAGCATTTTGTGCCATTTGTATTTACAGGAAACCTGGAATTTACCTAGGCCTTTAGCAGCAGATTACAGCCTTTATCAGCAGATTATGGCTTCAGGGGCTGGACACTCCTGAACGTGAAATAAAAATATACTGACTTCTCCATCCCCTCCTTGCTCCAGTGGCCTTACAGTAGGTGCACTTATCCAACTCAGCTTTCTTGAAGGCTATTAATTTTTGGCTGCATGCACGGGCCTATCACAGGCCCATTGATAACCAGCCTGCAGAGTGCTTGTGACACTCCCAGCCACGTCCTTGAAAACAAAGGTCAGCTGCATCAGGACCTCTGAGTTCCCTGTGCACCACCATAATATGGCATAACACCGTGCCAGGGACAACAGCACTGCCCCATGGGCCCCTGAACCATCAGCCTAATAGAATCAAAGCAGAAAATGCTCCCTTCCCTCTCCCTCTTGCTCAGGATCCTGCATCCTGCTCCCTCCCTGCACCCCTGAGCTCCGGGAAGAAGCGCATGTGCAGGTCAGAGCCCAGCTCCTGCCTCCCCAGTTTCATTCACAGGCGCATGTCTCCTGCTCCTCAGGAGCCACAGCTCCTGCAAACGCAGCAGTACCTGCCTGGAATTGAAAAGCTGGACATTACCACCCCGTCCAGCTCTGCTGACTTATCATTTTGCTATCACCTATGCCTCATTATGATGCAGTTTCTTGCCGGGTCTTGGCTTTCCTAATACATCCCCCTGCTTCCTGGCTCTGCACCTCTCTCTCCCATTCTTATTAAACATGGGCTAGATGTTATCTCTCAGTCCTGCTCGATCATCCCCCACCTTCCCTCTATTGATTATTTCCAGGGAGCTCCTGCTGGCTGCTCCCCCAGCTCCACGTTTGACCTTCTCTGGGAGGAAACAAAGCCCCAATGTCAGGCGACTCTCGGCGACGCAGCAAAGTGAAATGGCCACTTCAGCTCACTCCCATTTCACAGACAGAGAGAAAAAGATGGAAAACTTGGTCAGAAAAGCTGCAGAGGAAAGAGATCAAAATACAGCATTCGAACTTAACAGCTCCTCCCTTGCTCAGAGCTGCCTTTGCATCACTGAAGCACAGCTCACTCCAAGTGTTTGCCATGCCCCAACCCACTTCCTTCCCTATTTTATGGAAATGGTGGAGCTTTTTAACTTGCACATTTGACTGGCAGAGAGAAATCCTGGCAGCTTAATGACATCGTGCAAATTCATCATCACTCGAGCTGCCAAGGACCTTGTAATGACCACCCCACATACTCCTGCAAGGATGACGTTGGCACTACACATTAAGGGTCTCGGGAATCTTTGGTTTGACTTGCATTTATGTAGCCTTCCCATTTATAATGCATTCAGAGCAGAGCACAGGGAAGAAAAGGAGAAAAAAAAAAGAAAAAGGAAAAAAGCTTAAGAATCACTTGGGTTTCTGCAAATCAGATGAGCTGGAGGGAAATATCCGGGACGTACCATCAAAGGAGGGGCAGGATCACAGCGGGAAGGGACAGAGCTGACGGCAGCCCAGCTCACTCACACTGCTGAGGTTGTGCAGAGAGCTCACACACAAAAGGAGGAACTTTAAATAAAGAAGAAGTGGATGCCGTGACATTGTTGCACGGCCAATCAATTCCAGCTCCGCCTCAGGGGTCACCTGAGAGACAGAGACCTTTCTAGTGGCCTTTTCCAACCCTTCCATTTCTCACCAGCAGGTCTTTTCATACTCGTATCCTGTCTATTAACCCTTAAAGCTTCCCACTTCTCCCATTTGTTATATCCATGCACTCCTTTAACCCAATGCTGACCTCTGTTTCTTGCTCCACAAACCCTCTTGGTCACGTCTATGCTGAGGGCAACCCGTGGTCTGCTCTTCTTTCAGTGATTTTTCCCTTTCTCACACTCTGTCACCACAATTTCTATGCCAATAATTGCCTGGTTTACTTCTCATCTCACCTGTTTTATCTCTTGGCTCTCTTGTTTAGACATCTCAAAGGCATCTCTCAACCATTTCCTTAAATGTGGACTCGCTGCTTTTGGGGTACTGAACTCAAAAGTGCTCAGAAAATCCCAGCACCTACCTTCATCTTTTTGCCTCCTAATCATTCTGTGTTCCTCTTCTCCATCAGCACTAATAACGACACTGTTTGGTTTGGGTTTTTTTCCCTGGAATAAGAAATATCCTAAATGATTAGCCCTAACAGATTATATATGACTCCTCCGAGATTCAGCTTCCTGTGCATGAGATGGACTGAGCTCAGTGCAAACAGCCTGTGAGACACAGACCTTGTGGGTTGCTCCCTCCTTTGGGCTGAAGAAGGGGCCAGACAATCTTGCTTTAGCTCTTTCCCCTGTCACCCTGCTCTAAGTGCCTACAAAATGTTGGATGGGTGGGTGGATGGATGGATGGATGGATGGATGGATGGATGGATGGATGGATGGATGGAACCACAAGCATTTACAGGCTCTGACAAACACCACACCAGGAAAACTCACAGCTGCCACCTTCTTTAGGGTAGGTGAATCACCAGTGCAAAAGCCACTTGTATCAGAAAAGAGCAAAAATTAATAATAAAGACTTCCCTGCCAAGCAGCTTTAAGCACCTTGGGACACATTTTTCCTCTTCCTAACGCATTCCTCTGTCTGCCACTCGCTGGGTAAGACCATCTCATGACCAAGAGCACAAACTGCTGTGTGGATACCATCAGTGTAAAGTTATTCTGGACGCCAGAGAGCAGCTTCACTGACCCAAATTCACAAAGATACCACCCAACATTAACTCAGCAACACATATTTTCAAGCCCTTAAGCTGCAAGTCACTTGGTTCCAGCCTATGCTCTTTGAAAGACAGAACACCTGTAAGGGAGGAAAGGGCAGAGGGGAACCCTGGAGCCCCCAGAAGGTGATTTTATCAGAGGTGGGAATGGAATAGAACTGCAGCTATTGCTGTCTCATAGGCTTGTAGAATTTAGAAAGATATCCAGGTGACATCATATGATTTAAAAGTTAATTAAACTGAGTGATATAGTATAACAGCCCCAGGTGTTTATTTCAAGCTGCCTGTTTCCACAGCACTTAGAAGGAATGAATGGGGCAGGGGGAAATCTAATAAAAAACCTTCTGTGTGTTGCATTAAGAAGTAATCACGCCGTTAAATCATTTTGGTTCTGGAGCACTTCTAATACCTTAAAATCCTGGCAATTCTCTCCAGCTCAGGCTTGTTTCCATTGTCGTGCTGTCCTCCTTCCCAGAGCTGGCACGTTTTTCCTTTTAAGAAGCCCAGGAGAGAGCTGCACAAGCCGGCAGCCGGAGCCTCGTGCTTCGGCTGTGCCCGCGGCTACGCCTTTGCTGGGGGGCACAGCAGATCCCTTCTGAGCACTAATGGACTGGCTGGACCAGCACCATCCCTTCCACGGGGCTGCTGGGATGGGAGAGAAACAGCCTGGACACGGCACGGGGCATGCAGCAAACACTGACAAACCTTAGGAGAATCGAGAGAGAGGCTGGCATGTGAGGTGTGAGTAAGGCGGAGCAGAAGGATCCAGAGGAAAAGACCTTTCTTAAAATGGAAAGCTTGGGAGAGACTGCTTTTCTCCCTCAAAGACATTTTATATGGAAAATGTAAGAAATTGCCCAGGGAAGACTGAGGCACAGCAGCTTCTGTTGCTTCTTGGGAAGTCTCCCAGAACGGGCATGTCTCCTTCACAGGCACAGCTCTGTCCCCAAGACCACGCTGATGGAGAATCCTGTTTTGCAGAATATTTTTCCCCACATGCCTTATAATCATCTGAAACCAAGAGCTGACTCTCTTTAGAGTTCATCAGCTTTTCTTCCATGGGTTCAACAATCTTCTAAAGCTTTTGAACTTCAGACCTTGAGATCTGTGAACCCCCAGCCAAGCACCATCTCTATGCAGTGTAAAGCCAAGTGATGGAGTATTTGAGCAAGAGCAGGGAGATGGAAGTCATAAGAGTCAGAGATGGGATTAAAAAGAAAGAAAAAAGGTTTCAGTATCATCAGTGTCAGCAAAGGCCCTGAGTTATCTCAAAGGCATCATGTCTAGGAAAGTTCTTCTGCACTCTGAGGAAAAGTCCACTTTTCCGTAATTCGTCAGTTTAATAAATGACTCCCTCTTCTCCCTACAGCCTCTCCAGTTACCAATTCTCATGCAGCATTGCCAGAACCTCCTTTCACTATTAATACCACTCACTGTGAAATGTAATTACCAGCTCTATCACAAGGCGTCAGGCACATTTATCCACTGTACACACTCGTTGACTCCAGATCACATCAGTCACTGGTTGGCTTGTTCTGACAATGCTGTCCAAAGGAAAAAGTGTCTGCACAGGCTCCCAGCTAACTTGGGCCGCTCAAGTGGAGCATGAAACTCGTTCTGGGCGTCCAAAATGGGTTCAACAAGCAAACACAAAAACAAGAAGCAAAGAGAGATACTTAAATTAATACAGGCTCATAATTTAAATCCAAAAGAATGAACGATGATAGGCAGAGAGAAGTGTTTGGCTGGAGAAGATGGATTAGTAAGCGCTCTAGAAAGCAATTCAAAATGATGGAGTGAAATTAATGGCTCCCTCCTCTAGGCTGACACAAGCAAAATCCCTCCTTTGCTTTATGCTTCACCTCCCCTCATTACATTTTGATTAAAGCCGATACAAAAGAGCTCACTTACTGTCCCTTGCTCAAGGCTTTCTTCTCCTGCATCCCTCTTAAACCTCCTTGCAGCTCTTTCCAGCAAGCACACAGGATACTCAGAATTCACATTGCTCAACCCTTTGTCATTCGGTGAAGCTGCAACTCTCACAAAGGGCAGGGACTCAGCCAGATGTATCAGCTTCAGCTTTATTTTAAAATCCTTTTAGTTAGAAGAGAAAATAATATACATTCTTACTGATATCCAACTGACTCTTCTATTAAGTGCTTCTAATTCCAGGGGGCTAGAGGCAGCTTTTTCTGTCCTGTCTGAATATCAAGTATGTGCTTTGTAGATGGTACCTTCATTGCACTCTGTTCCTGGAACTGTTTAAAAGCACACAGCCCATGCCTATAATGGGGAACAGATAAAAGGTGAATTCTATTTACTGGTTGAGCGTCACCATGGGGCTATGAGCACAGAAATAAAACCCAAGAAATGCAACTCAAAGTACTGCTGACAAAATAAAATAAGAATTATCAGCATACTCGAAGAGCAAAGAAGTGGAACTGAAGGAGGATTAGTTATGTTAACTGCTCATCTGTCCTGAGTCTCCAGCGTTTAGACTCTGGTGTCCAAAGGCGGCTAATGATCTGCACACCAGCACTTCCCTAGGCAGAGACAGGGAAGAGATGTCTGTCAGAAAACAAAGTATTTTAGAGTTTTCTTCTAGAGAGAAAAAAAAAAGAAAACAAGAAAGGAGAGCTTGCAAAAACTTTCAGGTTCTAAAAAAACAGAGGATTAAACTGCTGCAGATGAGGAAGAAAATGAGGTAGGCGTCTTTCAATTAAAATAAAGCACAACAGTGTGACCTGCCACGGTGTGTTTGTCCTAGGTACACAACCCAGCAACACCGCCAGCAAATCTCCGTGCTCCCAGGACCATCACAGCGCTTCCTGGAGCCTGGCTGGATCCAAGGTGCCTCTTTCCACCTGAGCGGGCTCCTCAATTCCAACCAAATGCAACTGGTGGGGGAGAGGAGAAGGAAACAGCTGAACTTCAAACCTTTCCCACGCTCTCACCATTCTGGTGTCGCTTTCAATAATGATGAATTTGTGGATCATCTTCTTCTAATCTCACACAATAATGATGTTTCCTGCTTTGATTCAAGCCCTTTTAAGCGTGGTGGTGGCAGATGGCAGGCTATTACACAGCATGGCCACACAGCAATGGGAGCAGGAAGGATTATCCACAGAAATAGTGACTCTTCAAAATCAAAAAGGTGAGGGCCCATGGAAGAGCTTGTGGTTTTATTTTTACACCTCAAATCAGTTATTTGAATGCATTATGAATGCTGTAAATACACCCAATGGATATAACGAAAATACATTATTAATTGACACTCATTATTAATGAAGTTATAAATTCACAAGTGATGGAACCATGACGGTGTGAGGGAAAGGTCATGAATAATAACTGGAGATGAATAATAGATGCCCAGTTAGCTCACAGGATACTATGTTCATATGACTGTAGCGCCTCATGTTTATTTAACTCAGCGGTGCATTGACTTTTTATTCTTTGCCAGATAATAAGAGAAAGAATTACAGGGACTATAATCTCTATTAATTCAACACAACAGATCACAATGGACAGCTAATCTTTCTGCAGGGATGCTCCTACATCTTAACTAACACTGAAATCCTGGGATCCCCCTCTCTTCTCCATCCTGCCCTTCCTCTGTGACATCTTGCTTTGCCTCATTCATTCACTGCTGGCCCATGGAGAATGTCACATCTAGAAAGTCACAGCAGACCCAGAGATAAACTCATGACCAGCCCAAGTGGCATGTGAGGGTGACTGTCAGTGGAGAAATGCCAAAATCTCTGGTGATGTCCCAGAGTGACAAACAGCGGAAGGCAAGTCGTGTGCTGTGTGCACATACAGACAAATTTGTTTTGGTTCCATCTGTTAGGACTAATTTGTTAATTATTAAATAGATAATTTATCATCTCTGCTTGCTTGATCGGTGTTTATTACCCGCGGTCTGAGGCAAAGAGAGTGCTGTGTGAATAAAGATGGGATTAATTAATTACGAAAAGTTCAGGCGACTGCAAACTTGCAGCGACTGCTTCCAGTCCCTGTCTACTCCTGAACAGAAAGAAGGCTGGGGGATGGAAAAAGCATCAGGAATTCAAGCCTTTGAATGTCAAACTTCCTCCTTTCCTCACAAATTAACCACCGCTGGATGATGAAAAGCAAAATTTATCTCTTGAGACTTCACCTCAGCACCTTCCAATCAAACCCTCTTGAAAACCTCCGGATCCAGCTGCCCTGTGAATGACAAAGTGTGAACAAGTGGTTCTCCAGATCAGCATCACTAGGTCATCCCTGGCCCCAGGGAGAATGGTGTCATTGTCCCCTGGCCACTGCCATTCGGGAGATCCCTAAACCACAGCCAAAGCAAAGCAGGTCACCCCTGGGGCGTGGGGACCCTGGCTCTGCCTTTCCTCTCCCAGCTGTAGATCCACTGGTGCCCACGCTCCTCTCCAGGACCTCCCATACTGTAAGATTCACGGTTTTGAGAGGCTCCTTCAGCAGCCACTCCCTCCTCACTGCTTTAGTGTTAGAAATCTGCACTTGTCATCCTTGAATGGAGTCTCAAGACCCATGGAATAACCAATGTCATGCTAAGAAGCTTTCAGGAACATCCTGATACACTGAACCTTGCAACCCTCAGCTCATGTGGTAAAATGTGAAAGACAAATCTGTAATCTGCCTTCTAAAAATATTTCTTCCTAAATATGCCAGCCTATGCAACAGGTTGGAAATTTTATTTCACCAACAGGTGAAATAAACACCAGCCTGTCTAAACATAAAGGAAAGATCCTGAAATTCAGGGATGCTGAGCTGCAGGAAACAAGAGAACATAATTCACATGTTACAAACACACAGGTAAGGGATAACTTTCAAGGAGCCCAGCATTCAGCTCACCAGCTATTCAGTCTTCTGAAGGGAGACATCAAGGGAAATCAAAGGCAAGAGATGGTAAGTTATTTGATCAAAGACACTTTTAAGGTTAATGGACAGGCCACAAACAGCAATCATGCCTCCAGTCAAGCAGTCAGAAAAATAGATACATCACGTTTGGTTCGTGGTACAAAAACCTTCCCCATAGAATTCATTCAGCCAGATCTTTAGGGATTTTTCAGGGGAGTTTTTGGGTAACTGTTGCCCTGCTATGCCTTGGTGTTTCTGCATCTTCACTCCCTCAACTGCTCGTGACCAATTTAACAAGCATTTTGTACAAACCAAAGTTTCCTTGCTAAATAAATCAATTATGACAGAGTAAACAAAAACTTTTTTAAAATGCATGTTTTGATGTGATTACATCTTTAATTGGCTGGTTTAACACTTGAAATTTGATTTAATTTTAAACTTTATTATGCTCATGGCAGGGTCAGGCTGCCAGAGACATAAACAAGCACTGAAGCCTTTGGCACTCCCTATCCAGCTCCCATTGGAGCTCACTCCACACTGCAGCATCCCTCCAGCCCCCTTCCCTCTTTTATTATTCTTATTTAAGAAAGGAAGACCAAATTCAGGCCAACAGCAGATATATGTTTCCTAGCACTCAATTAATAATTTTAAAATGAGATGGTGCTCTGGAACCCCGAGTATTAATCCCAGATCTGACAGCTCCTTTCCTTAACTGCCTGATTGAAATCTCCACCCCACCCCAACTGTCCTTACCCATAAAACGAGCAGGGATAACGAGAAGCCAGCAAGGAATTCCAGGGAGTAGATAAATTATGTTTGGGAATTGCTTGAAGGATGGATGCTAAGAGCTGGGACAAAGAAAGCCACTGCACTGTCAGCTGTGCCAGAACCCACATGGCATGATGAGTCTGATGAGGTGACAACATCTCCATCCACCCCTGGAAAATCCAGCCTAAGGTGGGTTTGCAGCCTGATCCCTATTGAAACACAGGAAAGCCATTTTCTTTCCAGCAGAATTACCAAGTTGTTGGTAAATGTTGCCACAGATTTCTCTCTCCTGCTTCAAAAGAGCCTTTTGTACTATTCTACTACTTCCCAGTGCCAGTATTTGTACTCTCAGGTGCTCTGCTGATCAGCACTATTCCTGATTTCTCATAGGTTCCCAAATTGTGGAGCTCAAAAGAACCGTAAGAATCAGCCAATCTAAAAACTGATGAAAAGCACAAGCTGGTGAATTAAGCAAAGCAGTTCCTGCATCAGGCTCATAATTACCAGCTGACTTAGAACATTTCTTGTACGAGAATATCCCATCTTCATTTAGACACTTCAAAGTGATGGCAAATCCCCTACGTACTGAGATAAATAGTTCCAATGGCTAATTACCCCTGTTATAACAAAAGCATTTCCTTATTTCTAATCTTTTCTGGTTTCTACTTCCAGTATTTGATCTTGTTATGTTTTTGTCCAATAGATTAAAGGGCTCTTCACTAGCCAAAATCTCCTTTCCATATAGGAACTCAGACTATGATCAAGCTGCTTATTAACCTACCCTTTGTTAAGTTAATTAGAAGGAAATTCTCCAGCCTCTCGCTGGTTTTAGATCTTGAGGTGAGGCAGGAGAAACAGAGACTGCTCACCAAGGATTTTCCCTATTTTCAGAGAAAACAGGTTAAGTTAATATCTTGATAAAATAGAGGCCCATGTACCATGTGCTTTATACTGTCCATCCCATCTTTATGTCCCCCTTCCGGCCTCCTCTTGTCCTGGTGTAGGCTGGTGCAGCAGGTGATGACGGAAGTTGATTTCAAGCTGAATTTGCACATGTTGAAGATCACTGACCCCACCTCAAAGTAGACAGAAAAGGAGAGAGGCAAAGACTGAGATGCCAGGAGATTCTGCTGGAAGACCCAAAGGAAGCTCTCTGTTTTTTGTCAAGTGGCTGCTTGCTAAGTCAGCCCTGTCTTCTTTGAAGGCCCTGTACCAGCTCTTCTCTCCTCCCAAGGCTGCTTTGCTCTCCCCTGCCTGCGTGGCAAACGACCTCCACACTCATCTCTCCCCCTAATGCTGATGGGAACTCTTGGACTACTTCTCCCCTCTCCTCCCACTTCTCTCACACATGTGCCTTCTCTTCACTGCCTTCTTTGCCAAACTGCCTGGAAGAGTGCTTGCTCCCTTCCCTTCCTCCTTTTGCTTCACATCTTCTCTGTGGGAGGACTCACAGGGCTGGTGCTCTCCTCTGCATGCACACAATCCCTCTTCTCGAATCCTGCTCTGAACAGCAGCTGGTTTTCTGCTCCCTCAATGAAGCTGTTTTGGTTCCCAGCACTGGGAGCTTACACAAGCACAGCTCCTATGTGAAATACTCCAAACCCAGGTGCACCATGCCCTCTCCTCCTTTGCAATACTCCTGTCCAACTGCTCGGCCCTGCTGTGCTTCTCGCTGCCCTCCGAGCATCACTGCAAGCCCCAACACTCCTGGGCAAAACTGCTTTGCCACCAGTAGGATCTCCAAACAGCATCATCTTTCTGTGAGTCACTTGCTGGGAAAGGAAGATGGGAACAGCTGTGCTGTTGCCTCGAGACTGATTCCTCCATCCCTGCACTGCTTCACAGTCACAGAAATATTCCTCCTCAAGAAGTATCTCATTCTGACTTATGCTAACCACTGGCTGACTTCATTCATCATTGATTGTCTCCTTCCTGAGAAGCAGAGTGCTGCTGCAGATGCATTTTGATTTGCTTTAAATTGAGTGGTAACGGGGGTTTCATTATGCTCATGCTAGTGCTGAGCAGCACTGTGCCAGTGGTGAGGGAGCAGTGGCATGGAGGAGATCTGCTGGGAGAACAGGGAGCACCACGGTGGATATCTGGGGGGAAGCAAGGAAAGAGATCTCCTGACAGGCAAATCTAAAACTGGAACTGCAAACCAAGAGGTGTTGGGTCATTTAACAGCGCCGTGCCCCGATGAATGAGCTCTATGTGGAGAGAAGGAGGATCCACCTTGCCACATGGAAGGAGAAAACAGGAGAGAGACAGCAATCAAGTTGAGGGGATTGGAAAGAGCTCACACTATTCCCCTGTTATCCCAATCTGATTTCTGGCAACAAGGCAAACTTCAGAGAAAAGGTTGGGGTCACCTTACTGTAAGAAAAGCAGGGGAAAAATTGAGGAAAATTGTCAGAAGACAAGAGAGGATGAACATAAAAAACACAATTCCTGCCCTTTTTCTATTTTTTTCTACTGTCTTTAGCACCTTCTCCTGCAGAACAATACCCCAAGGGTCTCAGCAATACTCAGGAAATGGTGGGATTCCAACACTGCTCAGCCCATCCGTGGGGCAGGATCCCAGGGTGCTCTCCATGGCCTGCTCTCCCTACAAGCAGTACCAACCCCAAGACACGGCTTCCTCCTGGTTTAAACAGAAGTGAATTTAATAAGGTGGGAAGGAACTAACGGCAAGCAGCACAAATGAACTGAGCCATCCCAGGAGAAGGGTGGTGAGACAGGAGAGCTGGGCTCAGCTGTACCATGAGGGGTGACATGCCCCAGTGTCCCCTGGACAGGGAAGAGTCAAGTCCCCTCCTCCTCAGACCAAAGGTTAGCATGGTGGATCCTGGGCTGCTGGCAGCAGGACATTAAGCTGGGATGGTTTCTGTGCTGTTCATGTATCTGCTCTTTAATAGGAACTAGATAAAGAGATAAAACCCTTCCTGGCAAGAAAAACTACTGCTCAGTGTCAATGATTTTCTGTCACTTCTTGCCAGAACTCTGGGTGAAAAAGTCTGGCTTGGGGACCTGTGGGTGAAAAAGTCAGGTCTCAATTGACTTGTATTCTGGCAGTGAATGCTGTCTAGTGGTCTTCTGCCCACTGGCAAAAGACAACTTTTCCCATCAGTTGGGGTTGTGATTTATCGGTACAGGGGTTGAAATTCAACAAAATGAGCTCCTCCATCATCACCTCCCAGCAATCGTCTTGCTGCTCTGATAATTTCACAAAGACAACCTGAGCAAACACCCAAAGCCCAGCCCCAGTGAGGCAGGAGGCTCTCAGGTACAAGTGTTGGTGTCACCACTGTTTGTAACTGGCTGCTGTGGCACTCGCAAAGGTGGCTGAGGAGACAGAGACTGTCCCAGGTGCAGAACAAACCTCATGTCTGTGCTGGTGGCACAGCCAAGGCTCCACTGTGACAAAAGCTCCTGGATCCACAGTAAATGCAGGAGGCTGTTGGAAGTGTCAGCACATCTCCCACTGAGGCCTTTAGGCAACAGCAGCATGGGGGGAAGAGAGAAACCAGCTCTTAAGAGTTGGCTTGGATCAGTTGTGAGGGTACTCTGGACATAAATTTTGATATA
This sequence comes from Pardalotus punctatus, assembly GCA_013400915.1. NCBI lineage: Eukaryota > Metazoa > Chordata > Aves > Passeriformes > Pardalotidae > Pardalotus > Pardalotus punctatus. The sequence goes on along the minus strand of VZTX01022997.1, from coordinate 301,313 downwards.
TTAATGAGTCACAGCGGTCACATAACCTGCCGTTCCATCATTTCTTCCTTTCTAACAGCCCCTTCTGGAGATCTAATCTCAGTAAAATGCTGGAGGAGCCTCTCAAAAGGCCATGTTTTACTGCTGTCAGTCTATCACCATTTCCTCATGCCACAGGGCCACGGGGGAATAATCTCTTATCTCAGAGATCAAAGTCCTGTATTAATGACCAGGAGCTGCCACTCATCCTGTGCTCAGACCACCCAAGAAACCTGCTGCTCTCCCCAGCTCAAAGCCTGGTTTGTTTATAGCAGCAGCATTAATCTGCAAGATGGCTTTCCAGTACAGGCAGTTTTTATTATTTATTTAGTACCCAATATTTATTATTTATTTAGTGCCCAAAATGCAACAGGTATTTGAGGCAACGTGACAGAGGCAGAGTCCATTCCTTGAAAAGCCTTCAGGCTGATAAAGAGAAAAACCCTAAAAGAAGATGAATGAGGCTGAATGGACAAGGATGGGCTTGAAGAGATAAAGTACTGAATTGCTCCTCACTACTCATGCTCACAAAGCTGTTTTATACAGCTTTCTATATGTATGGAACACATGCAATGGGATGGCTCCTTTATTTGGATGTAAAATAGAAGAGAGAAGGGAAAAAAGGTGGAAGTGGCTGTATGGGCTCCAAAGAGAACAACTAGGTGGAGAGATGGGAAGGATAAGGAGCTGAAGTCTCTTCCTGACTCTCCTTGAGGCACTTGGTCATATTAACAATGCTCATTTTCCTCTGGATCCAAGGTTCCCCATGCAAAGCCCACCCTGCTGCTGCACTTCATGTTGGACTGGCTGATAGAAACATTTGCCAGCTCTGTGGAGCCAAAAGCTTCCCCTTTTCCATATCCCAAAGATAAATATTGGGGAAGAGCAGCTACAGAACTACTCATCTGGCACAGCCTTCCCCAACGTTAACTCATCCTCCCATATCTCAGTTCCCAGCAAGATTCCCATCACAGCTGCACGTTCCACATGAGAAGCTGGGGGAATGGGATGCTTCTGACACCAGGACAACCTGCTCAGCGCAGCCAAGATGGAGCCAGAGGCTGCTCTGCCCCTGCTCTGGACATGTGCCAGCACTGACTCTCCACAAAGAGCGCAGAGAGGCTGCTGTACATGAGCAAGAGCACGAGCTCATCCAGAGAAGGTGTTGCTGCTTCTGGCATTAGGAATGGTGCATGGAAAGCCAACTGCTGGGAAGGAGCACGTGCCTGGCCTTGTGAGGATGCTCCCTCCTCTTTGCCACTGCTCTCATCACTGCTGGACTGGTTTCAGGCAGCTGCCTCGCGTTGGGTGCTGCTCCACAGGAGCATCAACACCCCATCATTTCCAGTCCTCCACCCCACGATTCTCATTCCTTCAGGTTCCCAAATGTCTGCTGACTGCACTGTCCTTCACCCTGTGTACAGCTGCCTCCCACCCTGCCCTCTCCAGCATGTCCTGACTCTGGGGACAAGCCCAAGATCAACGATGTAAAGAGATCTGTGACCACACTGTCACTGCCACCTCTCTGCCTCTCAGCTTGCAGATGGAAAGAGACAGAGGAGGAAGAATAATGAAACAGAAAAGAAAGACATTGCTTGCAGAAATTGTATTGCTTCTGCTCCAAACATTAAACACAACAGCCCACAGCACTCCCCTGGGGACCTACTCCAAATCCATGCACACAGACTGGGACATTTCTTGGATAAAAGCTTCCCTGCCTGGGTTCATTGCAACTCTAACAAGGTCACTACTTTAGAGAGAGACTGAGCTAACAGAAGGCAAGGTTGGAGGCTGCAGGCCTTAATGGATTTGGGAAGAGCTGGGGGATTTTTAGTCCCCCTAGCCCTCTCTATCAGCACAGCACCCTCTGCTCCCACAGGACAGTCAGTGTCTGCTTTGAAAGGCCCTCTCCAGCACGAAGGGAGGCTGTGGCTGGGCATACACCTCCCAGTCCTACAGAAGAGGGAGCACAACCAGCACATAGGGTAGTACTTAATTGAGGTTACCATAATGCCAGGCAAAACTGAGTTTTCAGCTCTCCAAGAGAGCTGCATGACCTTTCCTGTGTGCCTGGAGATATTTAGCACTGCACAGTTTGGATAAAGAGGGTTTGTAGAAAGGGAAAACAACAACAGAAATCCCAGTTGTCCGCACTGACAAAAGCGAACACAGAAGGCAGAAGAGCAGCAGAAGATTTTCATGCCTTGATGGAAAGACTGCATTTAAATAACAGAGAGCACCACATTTCCCCCCTGACTCCACAGCATTGCTTGTTGAAGGAGATCAGTATGGTTAACCTGGCAGGGAGAACACATCTCTGTGATTTTCACTGAGCTAATGGGAGCCAACGACGTTACCTGTAACTTGGAGGAGAGCGTTCCCACCCATCCCAATATTTGTCTAATAAAAGGTCAGCCCATTATACGGCACCTATTTGCAAAATTAAGAGCCTCTCTCGGGCAGCTAAATGCTTGCTTTAGATTCGGAATTACTGTAATTAAAGTTACATTGTGCTCGGATTGGTGCCAATCACGGCAGAGCTCCAGGCGTGACCCGCCATTCCCAGCGCCATGCGCCTGGGCGTCCCACTCCATTAGCTCCAGGGAATTAGCTGTCATTAACGAAGAGATGCACACTCCTTCGTGTTGTCAAACCGCAATCAAGCGGGTCACAGGTGAAGAATAAATACTTTCAGAACAAGCCCAATTACACCATTTACATTTCATTACAGAACCTGTTTAATCCACTGATGGGCTCCCAAAGTTCTTCTGCCTAATAAACAGCATTTCAGAGGAATTAATAGGCCCTGCAAAACATGCTAATTACACTCTTTTGCATTGCATTTGCAATATTGATTTTAAAGTTGCCACCTCCCCCCCTCCACTCTCCTTTCCCAGCCCTAAAGCCTTAACTTTCAGCGAAGTACACTCAAACCAACCTAATTACTTGTGAGTTTGGAAGCTAATGCATCTCTCTTGTCAAAGCTCAGTTCCAGAAAAGGCCGACATACAGGGAGGGATTTTCATGTCCATAACTTGTGCAAGTTCCTCCAGACAACCACTGGAAACAGCTGCTGAATAGCAATTACAGGCAGAGAGCAGGCATCAGCAGAGACTTTGCCATAGCAACGAGCCTGGCTGGACCCGCTCCCCAAAGACGCCTCCTCCTCCCGAAGACCAGAGCAGCGGAACAGGTACAATGACAACACAACCACCACAATCTCATTTTGAGTTGAAACCCAAGCTGTTTGATGCTCTCCTAGGCACTGAACTGTTTAAAAAACAAAAGGAAAGTTTATTTTCAAATTGTGGGTCTCAGCTAAACCGTTTGGAAGAGAGGAACAAATCGGCCACGCTGGTGGAACACGCTGGGTGTTCATTCACCCTGGCTATTCTGCCCAGCTCCTGCCATGGGCTTTCAGTTTTCTTCCTCCTCTACGTGCTCACTCTGCCCTCCTCTCCACTTCTCTGAAATCCATTTTCTTTTATCAGAGGGTTTTCTCTCCAACCTCTGGCTTCCTGCACTAGCTTGATGGTCCCAAGCTTATTGACAGGTAAAAGCATTTGGAGAAGGAGATGGGAGAGGGACAGATTGCTTGTGGTGTTTCTCTGCAGCATTTGCAGGTTGTTTAAATGGAGTCAGCATTAAAAGACAATAACCTGCAGTGTTTAACTCCTTTGCTAACAATGAATCAAGAAAGAAAAGCCAAAGGAAGGTCTATCAGAAGACTGAGATACAGAGCAGCCATCCCACCATAAGGGCTGATACCTACTCCTGCTCCTCAGAAACTTCCACCAACAGTAGATTTCAAAGGAATGGATATGGAAACAGATACTGCAAAAATGGATATAAGGAAAAGTCAAAGTTTAGTGAAGACAACACTGCTGCTCAGCACTACTGTCCCTTCACTAGGAATCTGGACATGTCCCCAGCTGCACTGAGGAACAACACAAACACAACCCATGCCCAAGGAATTCCTCTCCCGGGTATCCAGTCTGCATGAATGCTCATCCAGGAGCAAGTCACTGCACGAGTCAGAACCGTTTGTGTTTGCCCAGCCATCCATGTAACCCTCTTTGTGAAGTCAGGACCAGGTGCTGCTCAGTGCCCCCGGGGATCCAGGGAGTGCTCTGCCCTTCCACCGTCTGCCCAAAGAACAGCCCAGGAGCTGCCTCCTGCACAGCACGAGAAACCTCCACCCCTGCATGCCCACACTGCTCTCCTCTGACAGGAGATGTTCCTGAGAACATCTGCCTCACAGGAGGAAAGATGCAAGGGGCATCCAAGCCGTGTTGGAAGGGTGGCTGTTGTCTTGTACCATTTTATACCATTTATTTACCACGTGTATGGAATTTCTTTTGCCTCTTGGAGATTCTGTAGGGATTTACAAACATGAAATGCTACAAATAATACCTTGGAATCTCTTTCCCCTCACAGGCACCAAACTGGATTAGTTAGTTATTGTCTGGAAAACACTTTGAAGTATCACTTAATGCTACTAATCATGCAGCACCTCTAACCTACCAATGCTAGCACAGGCTGGAAAGGAGATATAAACACCAACCCAGCTTGGTAATTACACTGCAAATACATCAATATTTGTCAAGAACCACTCTTAATCTCATAAAAATGCCACAAGAAATCAGGACCTACGAGCAGGTCTGTATCTCTTCCACAGGGCAAACCTTTAGGCAATGCAACATCTCTTGACTGCACACTGTGCCCATGGCTGCCTCAGACAAAAGTGTTTTTTACTGGAAATCTTCTGACAAACCTTTACTGCAGATCTTCCAAAGCAGGGCTAACCCAGACCAGCCCTGAATAGTTTGCAACAGCAGAGATCACGGGACAAGGAGAGTTTGCAACAGAATGGCTAAGACTATCTCTAATTTAAGCTGACAGAAAAGCAAATTGAGAAAAAGATATAGTCAACTATTTGAAGCTTGGCCCTTCTTAATCATCCATAGAAAGCAAGAGCTCGGTGTTGCCATCTCACTGCACAGGTAAGATTAAAGACAGGCAGGAGATTTTTACCCCGTAGTTACAATGATTAATGTTTCTAAACAGACATACAGTTTGGAAGCACTATTACTGGAAAAAGAAAAGTTGTTGCCTCATATTCTCAACCCACTATTTTCCCTGGGCATTGAGCCAGCGGCTGAAGAATGAGGAAAGTTGCTATTTTAAGAGTTTTCTTGAATTGCAAGGTTTGGTAATGAACATGACTTGTTACCGTCCCCTTTGCTGAAATCAGGGGCAAATGAAAAAGGTGTGGATGAGTGCTCTGCTGAGCACTCTGTCCTCAGTCAGACTTGGAGGAGGAAGGCTGGTGATATGCTCCTGACAGCTGTCCCTCCATCCTGGCCTCCCTGGTGGCACCAGAACAAACTTTGCTGCCCGCAAAGAACCAGGAGCTGCTCTGAACAAGTTTGTCTGCTGCTGTCAAGAAAGATGCAAGAAAATTATTCATAGAGTCCCAGAATGGTTTGGGTTGGAAGGAACCTTAAAGATCATCTAGTTCCAACCCCCCTGCTATGGGCCACTGAATTCAAAGAGTGAGACACAGCAGCTTTGACTTTTTATACAAGATAGGACACTATATAAAGCCACCGGTCTCAAAATGCTGACATAATGCATATTCTACAGGTGATCATGCTGGGAAAAGAAAAGGTGTGAGCTTCCATGAAGCCAATGTTCCTTCCTCATTAGTTGCTGCAATACTTCTGAGAACAACTCCTGCCAGAGCTGGGATGCAACATGTGTGCTGGCACCTTGCTAGGAGACACAGGAAATAAGTTGGAATAAGTTCTTGCAAACCCAGCTTGTGGTCTGGCTGGGCATTGTGGGTTGCTCTCTGTTCCTATTGTACCTCATCATGCCCCAATGTAATTTAAATAGTTCACTGTGGGAAGTGAGAGGAGAATATATTCCATAGGTTTTGTTTCCCGCTTGGTCTCAGGAACACTGATGTTGTGAGTTGTTGCTCTAAAACCTCTCCGAAAAAAAGCCCAACATGACCTCCTGCATCCAGGGCTTCCTGCTATTATAAACTCAGCAAAACAGCCTGCTGTGTCCTGCCCATGAGGCAGACAGACAACAGACTGTGGTCTAATTAGAAAAGACACGCTTCCCACATTATCCATAAAGCTGCCTCAGCCTACAACTAAGGACAAATAAAAAACTGTCAGGGCTAATAAGCCCAGAATCATAAGAGGAGGCAAAAAAAAAAAAATTAAATTGGATCTACCCAGATCTCAGTTAGGTGATCACAGAAAACGTGTGGCAACAACTGTGAAGACAAACAAAACCAGTGATGGTTGAGCCAGCTCCTCTTCAGCAGACTCAGACATGCTCCACCTCAACAGATTGTGCCAACCCCTCAGCACTTCTCTGCATTTCCAAACTAATAAGAGACGCAAACTGCCACAGGTGATTAATTGCAGCATTCGAGCATCAAGAGAAGACCTTCTCCATTTCAGCATGCCAGAGCACAATAGAAGGACATGAGATATCCAGTGTGGGCAGCTGGAGAGAACAACCCAGAAATGATGATGATTGTGAGACTGGCACAAACTCTGAGGGCTGGCTGTATCAGGAAGTTGTTTAGGACATTCTTGGGATAAAAGATGTTAAAGTGATGATGTCCAGAAGCTTTGTGTGCATTACCCATTTGGATCACAGCCAGCCATTACACAAGTTCTAAATCTAGAGCCCTTTGATTTTGCATTCCCTCTCCCCACATGTCCAGAGGAAGGGACAGACCAACTCCAGGCACTCTTCTGAACGTCCCTGGGAGCCAGCTGTGTTGTTGGCACCCCACACTGTACAGTTTTACAAAGCAAGTTCCTCAGTCCGTTGCTGTGGTTGAAAAAAATTTTAAGAACCCATAGAAAGGATTAACTCCAAGTGACAGCTCCCAACAGAACACATGAAGAACAAGTTTGAGTTACCCAAATTGCCTCAGTTTAGTCTCTCCATTCCTTCCTCAGCCACTGAGTGACAGTTCAGGAATCTGTTCAGAATTAATTTTCATCAATCTGTTTCACCTTTCTGCTCACAGATCTGAGGCAGGGCATGGGCCCTGGACATCTGCAGGGTGTTGGAGCAGTTCCCACTGGGAGCCTGTCCCTGCCAAGTGACAGGGGAGCATCCACTGGGACGAAGCAGTGCCAGCTCCCAGCTCTCAGCAGCACTGTGAGCCAGCCATCAGCGCTCGGGTGCAACCATGTGCTTGACAGAAACACTGGTGTTTCCAGTGCTCTCTCTTATTTGGAGAGGGGAAAACAGGGGCTGGACTTGAGACCAGGAGGCTGCTCAGAGCTTTTCCCACAAGAACAGTGACAGCAGGAGCCACCATATGGGATGAGACAGGGAGCAACTTTGCTGTGGCCTTGCTGATTGAACAGGACTAATCAGGCTGAACTTGGGGCCCATCTGCTGACCACTGATCACAGGCTACAGAACCAGGACACTGCCCATGAGCTGGCAGGACTGAAGGCATGGACAGGGGGGAAGGAGCACCATCCACATGCTCACCTGCTCCTCAGCTCCTCCAACTCTGCTCTTTAGCTCTGTCCTGGAGGGATCAGTCTCTGGAAACTGCGAGACAGTGCCATGTGTTGCTGTCCCTTCAGATCACTGATCAGCCTGGAATAAGCATCTTTGGAACCAGAGAGCTATTTATTCTAAAATTAACATCTCCACACTGGAGAGGTTCAATCCTCACAAGGTGCTCTTCAGTTCTTGGAGGTTGTCAGACCTGTCCTGCTCACGGCTGCAGTGCTTGAAAGGAGCAGTAACCCCTTTGTGAGGCTGTGGAGCCCTGGCTGAGCAGAGGTCAAGGAGAAAGCTCCAGGGGATGGAGCTTCTGCACTGCCTCAGCTTCTTCTGCCCTTGAGAAGGGTGGCCAAGCTGAGCTGGACCCAGAGCTATTCTGGAGGGGCACAAGGAGGCAGCCCTGGGGCAGCAAGGGGACATGACCTCAAGAGACACACGCACTTCACCTCACCACAAAGGCAAGCTCAGCTTGACACCATGGACTCCAAACCCTTCAGCTTTTGTCCCCTCCAATCTGTGGGTGCATCAAAGCACCAGCCAGAAGCTTGGGAGCTGGTAAGGTGGAGATTCATCATGGAGAAGGTGCAAGATGCACCAAGGTAGTAGATGAGAGCAAAAGCCCTAAGCCAAACCTTGGGTAGCTGCATCTTGGCCTCCAGGACACCTCTGCATCCTTGGCCTGTGCTGAGGAGGCTGGTTGGGGCGCCTGTCCATGCCAGAGACGTTGATTGCTTTCTGCAAACAGCTTATCCGCAGAGAACTGGACTAAACCCAAACTCATTTCACATAGGTCACTGATCAAGAGGGCAGCATGTAATGACTTCTCATCTCTATCTGCACAGACTGGATCTAAACCACTGATCTATAGCACCATTGAAACTCCCCAGTTTCACCCCATCTCCTCAGTTAAAGGACATCTCCTTCCCACCACCACTCCCCTGGTGCCTGTCAGAGCCAGCAGAGCTCTCCCTCTGCACGGCCTAAGGGAAAATTCCCCTTTCAAAGGCTCAATTACTAAGGAAAATCTCAACATCTGCCCATGTGAGTCAGCTATTTCTCTGAATCCCAACCACGCTGTCTGCAGAAGCTGGTTGGGAAAGGGAAAACCAGAAAGACAAAAAAGGTTGTGTCCTAAATAAAAACAAGTCAAAACACTTGGGGAAAAAAAAGAAGAAAAAAAAAAGAGAAAAACCCCATTTTGCTTTGTAAGGCAATAACAAGCAGAGCAATATGTAGCTTCAAGGCTACATAGCCAGGTCAGAAAACCCTCCAGAGAGAAAGAAGTAGGCCACAAAACTCTGATATTAGCTGCTGCATTACCCAAAATTTGTGGGGGAGGCCCCTCTGATGGTTGAGCCAGCTGGCAGCTCTCCTTTGACAGATATTTATTCACATGCTGATAGGCTGTGGAAGCAGCTCTGAACGCTCCAAAGGAAGATGAGATGTGACCAGGACACCAAGAGCTGCAGGTGATGCCTCCACCTTCCCAGAACTGACAGACCATGTCAGGTCTGTGTGAGAGGCACCCACTGCTCCAACAGCCAACATCCAGCTGCCGTCCCTGCACTAATGTGTGCAAGATCTGGAAATCTGGAGAGCAGCAACCCCAGCCTGCTCCCTCTTGGGTCCACTGATGCCCATGGGACAGGATCTTAAAGACCATTTAGTTTCAACGCCCCTGCCATGGACAGGGACACCTTCCACTGGCCCAGGTTGCTCCCAGCCCTGTCCAACCCTGCCTTGGACACTTTCAGGGATGAGGCAGCCACAGCTTCTCTGTGCAGCCTGTGCCAGGGCCTCCCCACCCTTACATTAAAGAGAAAAATTTATCTCTGCCTCTAAAACTTGCACCTACAAATCTGGTGTAGTGAGAGATGGCTTTTGCAGATGATTTTATGGAGAAAAAGTCTTTGAGGTTATTCATCCCTCTCCTCCTCAAGGGAAATCATTTCAATATTATGAGCAACAGCATTGCTGAAGAGAACATGCAAAAAACCTGGAAAATGCCTCATTTTATCAACAGAAGTAAGGTCATCCAAACCCAGAGATGACGACATTCAATATTAATATCTCCAAGCAGGGTTTGAACCTCTTGGTAACCATCCGTTCCCCAGAGAAATGTCTTCCAGTAACTTTGACGTGAGCTAATTAGGCTTGCACAGCTGCTAAGTGCCATCTGCCTGCCTCGGCAGTGCTGGAGAGTCCATGGGATGGGAGAGGATGGGCTCTCCCACCCCACGGCACCTGCTGTTCCAGCACCCCTTCCTGCATCCTCTGTGTTCCACAAGCCCCAGGCTGTCCCGGCTTCCAGCAAAGGGAACAACTCAACAGGGCAAAGACAAAGCTGTGTCCTCTCTGACACATGCAACTATTTCATTCAAGCCCTGGTTTATTCTCATTTCCAGGAACTCCTCTTGCTTCTGCTGCTCCAGCCCTAAGCAGCTGTGTACAACGTTCTAATGAGGTCCATTCCACTGATATAAAGGGCACATCAACCACACTGCTCAATTTATTTGTGCTTGGAGCATCCAAGAGCTGCTTCTCAAGGAGTTTGAGAAGATCTATTAAGAGTCCAGCCCTGACTGGTAAACAATGTCCATTTCTGGACTGGCACCATCAATCCAATCAGCAAAGGCATTTAAGGACAGGATGTACAATATTGGAAAATGAAATTACTTTGAAAAAATTCCTCCTTGCTTATTTGCCAGCTAATGACAGAACCAATGCCAAGCACAGCCAATCTGTGCTAGGGTGTTCAGAGAGACAGTCCTTATGCCGAGGCATCTTTTTTTCCTTCTCATCTGCCTAAACACATCCCACACACTGGTCCCCCCCTCACTTGAGCCTGGGAACACCTCCAGAGGCTCCTCCAGCAGTAAAACTCCCATTGCTGCATGATCAGGTAAGTCTTGTTTTGTCTCTTTTTATAAAACGTCCTGAATTTTGCACTTTTGGCAAAGTTGTGCTGTTGAGTTGTCTTCCCCTTGTAAATATTTGCTGTTGAGAACCATTTGCAATGTAAAACTTCTCTAAGGAAAGGGAAAAACGCTGATGCTCTGCTGTATTTGATACTATTCCTTACATTATCCTTGGTGTTTCCCTGCTACTTTTATAGGTACTTTCAAGAAAGACTGGATGACATTCAGCATGCAGAAATACAAAAATAAGAAAGGCGAGACAACTCAGCAAGTTAAACTCAGAGTTAAGCCTAAGTTTGGGAGATCCAGGCTCAGTTCCTTGCTTGCCAGACTCCCTACACGACCCTCCTGCCCATCCTACAAAGAGATTAACAACATACCCTGAGAAAGGTACAGCCCTTCACCCCTCCTGACAGACCTGAGAAAAACTTCCAGAGGGTTTGTCCCCAGCAAAGTCCAAAGGAGCACCATCAGCCACAGCTTTTGGCTGCCCCAGCTGTGTTTCAGAGCATCACCCAATCACACCTTGCACTCTGCCCCATCCCTTCCCCCTGTGAACTTCCATAAAATAACTGAAAAATGTGACAAGCCTAACTTTAATCATCTTCTGACTCGGGTTGGTATCATTAATCTTGCAGCCACTGATGGGTAATTTAATTAGGGTGCATTTGTAATGAATTACAATCATCATTTAGCGCTATTGTTCCTCACACGAGCAGAGGGGAGTCAGAAAACTGGCACAGTTGATCTTCTTAATTACACTCACACACTACGCAAGGCACCAGCAGCCCCAGCCTTTCACTGCTGGTTTTATAGATAAAGGAATATCAGCACCAGGGACCCTCCGTGTCGAGCCTGACAAACATCTCCAGGCACGCTCCTCACCAGCAGCTGGTGACTACCAGGCCTGGGAGATGGAACCTTTGATGGAGGAGGTGTCAAATCCTCAGCAAAGGGCTCAGAGCTGAACCAGAGAGAAAAGTACACAGCCAGAACAGAAATGGTGCTTCTCCGTTCTTTCTCACCACCTGTGAACAGCTGACACACGTCAAGGTATGGCAAGACACAAAACCTAAGTAAATGGGCATATTATAAGCCCAGAAGGATCCCAGATCCCAGCTAAAGGACTGGATTTATTAAAATATGCTCACTTGATGGTGTTGCGGAGCCACACCAAAGCTACAGGCACATGAAAGCCTGTAATCACTAACAACATTCTGACGGAAGGAGAATATTTGCCCCAGAACTTTAAATCCATCTCCACACGACACTATCAGAAATTTCCAGCCAAAAACGCTCATATCTGCTCAGCTCCTCCACTGCTCCGTGCAGGATGCGCAGCAGTGAGTGCATGTATTTATTTCAGACATGACTTCAGCCCGCAAAAGAGGAGCAATCTGTTGCTGTGGCTGGGAGCCAGACCACTTCCTCCTCCGTATCTCCGTGCAGAACAGACAGACTCCACCACGGACGCCGTGCTGTGCCACCCCTCTTTGGCAGCCAGGCTTCTGAACTAAACCCTTCTGAAGAGCTGCTCAACTTCTGTTGGTCTCAGTGAGGTGTTTTATACAAATATTATATGATGTGTTTTACACAGTTCTTATGCACAGGACCAAAGGAAAGCAAGCCCTTTGCATCCCCTCCAACAAGGTGGTCAGGACCCCTCTCTCGGTCCCTACTCAGAAGAAATCTGGATTTCCAGACCTCAGAGCAAGCAGGAGGAACAGCTATTCCCCGCATTTTGCACCTGGGACACCCCAGTTCTGGCACATTCCTACAGGGAGGCAGAAGCCAGGTCAGATTTTTTAAGAGAGAAAAGAAACATCAAACCCTGGGTTCCACAGTCTGGGACAGAGTCCAAAGGGCAACATGACTTTGTCTCTCCCCTCCTCAAACATACTCATGGAGGCTTCACAGAAACTCCATCTGAAATGACTAAAAGTGTCCCAAAGTGCTTTTTTTCCCCAACAAATTTTGTCAGGTATCATGAAGGACTCTGTCCTATGTGTGTAGAATCTGCTTGGAAACCAAAGGATACTTGGGCAAGTCAAAACAGGTTTTTTTTGGTCAAACCTAGTTTTTAAATAAAGGCTTGGGACAGAGCTTACCAATTTGGACTAGCAAACCATGATCCCATGCCAGCAAAATGAGCAAGAAAAATTATTAAATACATATGCAAATCCTCTGTGGTAGTATAATATGGTAAGAGAAATAATTTGACATGGCTCAAGGCAGAAGACAACCAGGCCTCTGTTTTGGTAGTGCTTTTTCCAAGAGTTTGCAAAACTTGGATAAAGTACTGGACAGTAACGAACAGAAAATAGGGAACAGTATGGAACAGTAATACAACTTTTTAATTTGTGGCTTATACTTATCTGAAACATTGTGCACTTTATTTAAGATCGGCCCAGGAGAGTACTGAAAAGCACTAGAGAAAGCAAAGAAAGAGGTTTTCATAAATACTCCAGAAATTCTGGGAAAACTGTATGAAGGGACAAAAAAACAAGAGGCCCATAAGAGAGGTCTGTAAAATACCAAGATTATAATAAGGGAAGAAAGAGCACTGCTCTTTGCTCTGAAAAGAACAGGAGAGAATACAATGTAAGGACTTTAATTTTCATACAACGTCTGTTAATTAACCTGTGCAACCATGGTTGTAGGGGAGCAGAAGCACATAATTTAATGAAAATTAGAATAGACAACAACATCCTAATTTCTAAATGGTATTTTTGACATTTCCATTTTGCTTTTGAGAATGGGATATGGTCAAGAGGACCCTCCTTTAATCACGTTATTAACAAGGCAGTCACTGAGCAGCATTTAATTATGTTTTTCTAAGTCACGAGGAAGTTCTGCAGCACACTCCCAGCTGAGAGCTCAGATGACAAAACCCTTCTGAGTGACTCTTCCTGGAAAAGGCTCTGTCTGCTCTACCCCTGCTCTGCTTTAGGGGCTGGGGAGGACCAGGATGGGTGTCCTGTCCCCACTGCCAAGCACAAAGCGCTGCTGCACGTGGGGATGGAGCATGGCTGGGAATGCGTAACTGTGCTCACCATTCAACTTCAGCATCAAACCCTTCCTGTCATGTCCCAGGCTGGGACACTGCCAAGCCAGAGACGTGCTGCAATTCAACACAAAATTTCAGGCAGATGCCTTACCTGCTCCCATCCCCTGCCATTACAAAAGCTGAAAAATACAAGGGGAAAAAAATTCTTTTTATCGTTGGGTTGCTCGCCAATTGCAGAGTCGGCATTTTTGATGCGTTACCATCAGCATTTCTTTGTCAGTCGCTTTTCTCCACTCGCTTTCACGTAGTGAGTGAAAAGGATAAAATACCTTTTCTAGCAAAATGATTGTGAAGCCACTTCAAATTAGGGGAGGGATGCAGGCGCAGGTGCAGCTCTCAGCTGCTGCACTTGAACATGACGGGGCTACAAGCTGGCAGCATCGTTCTTCGGCTGCAGAATCCCCACTGCAGCAGCTCTCAGCCCTTCCACTCTCAACTCTGTGAAATCCTGACTTTTGAGAGCTGACATCGCTCAATTATTTTCTCTGCTGGAACTCATATATTTTGGGGATGGACTGGTAAAAAGCTCAGAACGCTCATGAGATGTGCTATCCCAAGTGTAATTTTCCGTTTGTAAATAAATTTTGGCCACCGCCCAGTCTGGGTGGGATGACTGGGAAGCAGCTGATATTTGAAATCTCAACCATAGCATGAAAATAGTTTTTAATGAACTGTGCATCTGAAGGGAAAAAAAAAAAGAATTGGCTGTAAAATAACAAGAGATAACTATTGGAAAAAAGGCAAAACATATGCAGGAGGAAACTCCATTAAAGCAGCAGCCACGCAATTAAAGATGGATGTGGGAAACGCGTGTGTGAGCAGTTCACGGTGCTGCTGTGACCCACAGGCCCATTAGCTCTGGAGCACTGGTAAGCTGATTAGCTCTGGAGAAGGATGATGGCAGAACTCATCAGCTAAGCTTGTTAGCTGCCACACAAAGTTGGTGTACCTTGGAAGCTTTGCAAAATGATTAGCTTGGGGTGGGAGGAGGCAGCAGAGCCTGCTACAGTAGATGAATAACCCAAAGCAGGCACTGCGTGGGCACAAGCTCCACGTACAGATCGGCTGCCTGGCAGAGCTGGGAGAGGGATCTGCCTCTGCTGGGCTTTGGGGGAAAAGACACCCATTCCAGGGCCAAACCAGCCTGCCAAAGCAGCGCCTCGCCCGCAGTCAGAGTCTGCAGCCTCCTTGCACAACACAGTTAGGTCCCCACGGTCTGCAAGCCCCACCAAAATCTCTGCCTGCCATCGCAGAGTGAGCGGGATCCTCACCATGCAGGGCTGGGGAGGTGGGTGCTGTCCTCGTGCCAGCCCAGCCCAGCTGAATGTCTTCAACCCTCCCCAAAATACATCTTGACCAAGCTTACTTTAAACTAAAGGAGCAGGATTACTCAGCCCAATGAAAAATGACAATTTTCTCCCATCTGCCTTCAGTCTGCACAGCGATGCCCTGCAGCCATTCAAGAACAACAGCTCCTGTCTCATTTGGGAAACAATTTCAAAGACGTCCAGATCTAAACACCTCTCTTCTTTCTGTCGTGGGACCCCACTCCTGCCACGGAATCACAAAATCATTTTGGTTGGAAAAGACCTTTAGGATCATTTGAACCCAACCATTAAGCCAGCATGGCCAAGTCCACCACTAAACCATGAGCCCAGGTGCCACATCTGTCCAGTGGGGAATGTGACCTGCACTCCATAAATTTTTAAATAGCAAGGTAACCATTCTGTCCCATCTTAAAATGGTTCACACCTCTCCAAAAACTGCACAAACCTACTTCCACTCAAACTGCATGTCCACAAGTTGAAGGAAAAAAAAACCAAGGAGCTTTGGTTTTTATGCCAGTTTACAATGGCAGAAGTCTTGTACATGTGGCCTTCTGTTTGCCTTTTTTTTTCCTTTTTTCCACCAAAACAAGACAGAGACAACAATACAAAATATTAAAACCCAAAGGAATATAAATATTAAAAAAACTTTAATCACAAACCCACAGATTATTTAGGCTACTTGTGGCTGTAAGAGCGTAGCAAATGTCTGTAAGGGTGTAGAAAGTTAATTCTTTAGGGTACAACCATAGAGGGAGAATACGTGTTTTAACTTAATGTTTTTTAATTTCCAAGTGCCTACCTGCAAACATTCATTGTGAATGCATGGAGATGCCTGATGCATTCATTAAGTCTGTTTGGTTAATCTGCTTTTACACAAAACTAAAAGAGATTAATAAACTTCTCTAAATGCCCTACCACTGCCAGCATTCTTCCCTTTCTGAAAAGCTTTGCAAGACTTGATTTGATAAAAAACTTTCCTTCAATTTTGATATCCTGAAGTCAAGGTACTAGATGGCAATCTTTGTTTTTGTTTCAAAATAAAGAAACTTCACAGTTGCAGAGAAAACATGATGCAAGTATAACCGACAGCTCAAAACCAGATGGCAAATAAAATTATCTCAAAGCATATTGTTATTTTTTACATTGCATTTACAATTTTCAACACTCATATTTGGCAACACTGCTGTCCCTCATTTTATGTAGGTTAAAAGTGAGAAGCAGCCGTCTGCTCACTTCAAAGTCAAGTATTTACCCCCAGGTAGGATCTATTTATGTGCATTTAACCAGCTATTTATAGCCATTTGAAAACAGAAGGTTTTCATGAAAAGTGCTGGCACAGCCTTCACTATAACAGTGTTGATAACATGTTCTCTCAGTTCCCACCGGACCTTCTAACTTGATAACTCCTTTGGTAAAGATGAACTGGAATGTGGGGACCTGTGATATTAAAATTTCTTTAAGCAACCAACCCCTCTGCTTCCCCAGGTGCTTTTCTGCTGCTTGTAGCAATAAATCTTCCAGTCACGCAGCAAGGCACGAAGGCACTTATGGCTTTTATTAGATAGGCTACTAGGGCTTTGGAAGTATTAATAGTCCATCAGAGGAGGCACTGACACTGCTCTCCAGGTAGCCAAGGCAGAACATCTCAATGTGACGGGGCTGGTGATGAGCACAGGACAAAAGCACAACCAGGGTGTCACCCACAGACATCATCCCCCTTCATCCCACGGATTTATTCTCCCTACTGTCCTTTCTAAGAAACACGACAGTCACGCTGTGAGATTTCTAAAATGAGATCTATGCCCCAGTCCCTCAGCAAAGCAGCAGCAGGAGCAAGAAAAACAATTCGTTTCTAGAAGCTGATACTCATCAGCAAACCCCACCTCCCTGCTCTGTTCGCTGCTCCACCACAGCAAACAGGGCCTTTCTCATTCCCAAGCTCGACTATGCAAAGATCCATTAGATTAAGAAACATATCTAAATGAGAAATGCAGCAAAAAGAAATGAGTTTAGACAGCTCCTCCTCTCAGATCTGGGCTACAATAATTATGCCCACATCATGTGAATTCATGGCAGCACATTCTCAGCGTAGCTCATTCTACACATTAACTTCAAAATCCTCTTCCAGAGGCTCCTCTCTCCTCACCCACATTCCCAGGTGTCCAACTCATTAATTTCTCTTTACCATCACAACTTTCCATTGCATGGCCCTTCCCTAACACAGGTGCTCCTTGGCAGCCACACACACCTTGCTCTGCCAAGGAAGGTTTGCAGCTTTGAAGCCCAGACAGTTTCACCCATGCGCCCTCCCATGCTTTTCCCCATGCTAGAAAAGAGTCTGGAAGAGACTTTTGGGAGAAATCCATGCAGACATGAACAGATTCTTCTTCCAAATTTTTCCAGACGTCCTCCTGCAGAGAGAGCTCCAGAGCTCTGGCAGCAGATCAGGACGGGCAGGTGACACGCCGGTTCTGTCCCTCTTCCCCTCACTGGCTGCCAGGTTCCTGCTGTGCCCTTCGACCTACCTCTATTCCAATTAACAAGCCAAATGAACCAACTGCCACAAATGTAAATTCATGGCATCGTACCAAACACCACCAGCGCATTTGCTCATGGGCTGCTCCTTCCTTCGACACTCCTTTGAGTTTTGTTTTTTGACTGGGAGCTTTCTGGAGAGAGCATCTATCTCCACTTATTTCTCCTACAAGAGCCAGTACTAATGTGGTTAATAATAGCCGCTAACCTTTGGCTGCTAAAGTATTAGCAATGCCACCGATAAAGCTGTGTCATATTTAGTGAGCTGTCAGAGCAGCAGCATCATTAAAAAGCCCAAGCACATAACTAATGTATGTAAAGCACTGCAAGAGATAATCATTTGGTTGGTTGGTGATTTATTCCAAAACTGATGGAAGCAAAGGGCTTGGCAGGGAGAACTGCTAAAGGGAGGGATGGAGGGCAGGCTAACACTCATACTGGAATGGTCCTACCACCTGGCTTGCAGTAGCAAGTTCTAGTGAAAGCAATACATGTGTTTTTTGAAACTCAAATGACCCTTCACGGTCTGTAGACTCACTCTCCTAATGATTCCTGCCTGGATTTGCAAGATCTTTTTTCCTTCTCGTGTCACATCAGAGAGATGTCAAGACTTTCGCTGCCTAGTGTTAACTTTGTGTCTGTACACGATGTTCTCACTGTGCTCACTGGGATCTGCAGCCTTTATAATTAGGGCCGGATTCAAGCAGCACCAAGCACACTTGCAAAGATTTTCTTCAAACCCAAACTTCCCCACTCCTTCCCAATGCCATCCCTCCCTCTCTCCTGCTGCAGCTCCTCAGGCTAAAGGAGATTGCTGAAGAAAAAAGCACTGTCTTCCCCTCCTCAGCACAGTGAACCCGGCTGGCTCTCCATGGGCAGCAGCACCAGCTCCCGAGCTCTCCTGGTCCTGCATTACCCAATCTCTTTGTAGCCTCTCTCCCCGTGGAGCTGAGACCCGCAGTCCTTCCCGGGAACACGGATTCCCTCTTGCACAGCCACATCAGCCTCTGCACACCCAGCCTGGCCCACAGGGCCCAGCCCCTTCGGCAGCTCCCATGGTGGGAAGACAAGACCTGTTGATTTCTGCAGTTTCATGTAAGTGTGAATTGATAAGGTACTTCAGGAAGCTAATATTAATTCCTGGAATAACGTGCAAGGGCTGCCTGGCTGATTACCCCTCATTCCTGTCTGCTTACAAACAATGATTACAGTCTAATCTCAGCACTCTTGGAGGAGCTGCGGAGAGTACCCTTCATCTACTGTAATTACGTTCCAGCTCCCTTGGAGCTGGAGCTCTTATTCACTCCTAGCATTATCTGCAGTCTAATCTAGTCGGCTGGAATGGAGGTGAAAATTACCCCAAAGAGCTGTAGTAAGCTCTTGCTCTAGCTCCAAAGCCAAACTAAAAAACCAAATTGTTTCGTGATGGCCAGACAAAGGCACAGGGTGAAGAAGAGATGGACGTGGCACAAGCGAGTGTGGCTGGCACTGCCAACAGCCGACATCAATACGACTCAGTGAATCCTGTCTTCTGCAGACATGTTCACCCTGCTGTATTTCCTTCAGCCTCTCAGCAGGATGGAGACACAGCAGACATCTCTGCAAGCTCTTTTAAAAGAACGTCTTCTCCCAGGGGACTTGGTCATACAGTCTCCTCAGGTTGCTCCTCCACACTTCAGGGAGGCCTCACACGGCACTCCAAGGCATTGAGTGTCAAAACATCACCAGCCTTTCCAACGTGATGGGAAGGCTTAGCTGCTTCCAGAAGTTTTGTTCTAAATATCAGAAGTCAAATACAGTGTATGCCTGATTTAATCCTGCAAAGGCTTCCAGGCAACGTCACTTGGCCTAAAAACCAATTCCAGGTAATGTGCAGGTCAACAACCTCTAAACCCATTTTCTGATCATGTTATTTTCTCCACTATCCATAGATCAGATATAATAACAAAATTGCTCCCTATGAGGGTGGGGAGGCCCTGGCACAGGTCGCCCTGAGCAGCTGTGGCTGCCCCATCTCTGAAAGTGTCCAAGGCCAGGTTGGACAGGGCATGGAGCACCCTGGGATAGTGGAAAATGCCCTGCACCATTCTGATTCTATGACATTATATTTAACTGTTTCCCTTCAACATAACTACACTCTAGAACATCTTGTTAAAAACACACACGGTTTCATACCACCTCCCCGTGCAGACACAACTGAGACCCTCTGTTCAGGCACAGGAAAGACCTCTCCTGGCTGGGCTGTGAACAGGATCCTGCACTGCCTTCCCTTGCGGGTGGGGATGGTACAGGATGATGGTGACATGTACTGGCAACCCCAGCCGGCACTGAGGCTGTCAGAACAGCCTGAAACCCTGACCACTGTCTCTTATCCAACACTGCTACAGGTACTTGTGAGATTGAACATGAAAGAAACTGTTTGCACATGTTTCAATTGCATTTTGTCTGTGCTGGGGGAACAGAAAACCACCCCTGAGAACAAAGCAAGGGCATGTGCTCCAATGATGCCTAAAACACACAAGGTTTAACTGCAGCAATCTGGGAAGTGAGACATCACTCCCCAAAGCCTGATCTCCCAGAAGGTAACCTGATACCTGGCCTGCCAAAGGCCCTGTGTTCTAATTAAGTGTTAAATCTAGTTTGGTGTTTTTTTAAATCTAGTAAGATGTTTCTCCATCCTACAGTGCCGTCACTCTTTGCTGTGCTGTAATTCAGTAAGGAGAACAGTTAATTAAGTTTGAACAACAGTGTCTAATGACTTCTATTTAAAGCTGTTCATAAAAAAAATATTAGAAGCCCTTAGAAATTGCCTAACTTTGGAAGCTAACATGGTACCTTAGGAGAATAAAACATTATAGTCCTGCACACTTGCACTTTGAAGGCGTATCTTCCACCCCAGGAAGCACAGTGGAGCAAGGCATCCTCTCCCACCCTACAATTGCTTATTTTAGATTTAAGTCATGATGAGAGCACCATGAAAATAACAAAATGTCCCTGGATGCAGAGATCAAAATGAGTGCTGGCAGCATCACTGTTAAGTGCAGTTCCATTTAAATTACTCTCAGATGCTGGAGCAATGCAGCTGCTTTGTGGAAACCTGTGGAACCTGGCAGGGAAAGTAGATGGAGAAGAAAACAGGTCCTAAAGAGATGGGAAATACAGAAGAGACAACAAAATGAGACAGCCTAGAAAACCAGACAGGAGTCCAAACAGAGCAGGATCATCCAAAATCTCAACAGGAGAAGGCAACCTTGCTACAAATGGCTTGAGAAAGGAACTGAGGATAAGAGAAGGGGAAACAGAGGATTATCCATTCTGTTCAGCCTCTCAAGATCTTAATCCTTATGTTCATCTCTAGAATTCACCAACGTGCACAGAGGTTATGTTGAGACACATGATGGCACAGGGACATTGCCAGCCCCTGCACCAGAGAAACTCCAAGAGTAAAACACACAGAGATTTAGACACGTCACTGATAGACGATAAACACTGGAATTAACAGAGAAATTAATAAGAAGATTGTTTAAATATTAGCCCAATTTAGCACAAAAGAGGAGATCTAGTGCAGCATTAACCTCAGACAGACCCTTTGAAAACATCCTGGGAGTTGTGTGCTCACTACACCCACTCACCAAAGTATCTCTAATGAATTTCCTCCTACCTGGTGTGCCGGATCTGGAGGGAACCCCTCGAGGTAACCTCCTTCCTGCCTTGTCTTCCACTTAATGCACAGACTGGGAGTTGTTTGGATTGCAAAAGGGAAGCCTTATTTTTTTTATTCTTCTTGGCAGAGAAGTAGTGACAAAGACAACTATCCATCACTGCTCTTGCTGAGCATCACAGAGCCATAATGCAAGAATCACACCTGATTTATCTTCTACGCAGTCCAAATAAAAAAAAGACCTCTAGTCTGTCTCTACTCGAACTAAATCTTGCCAACATAATAAATAGAAGCATGAAAATGAAGCCTAGTTTCATCCTCCGTTTTGAAGTCAGCAAAAGGACATGCTGAAGGGAGTTCAGTCTGCACCCTAGAGAGGAATGGATCCCACAGGTGCCCCGTGAGGGGGACACAGATTTACCTGCTGGCTGTCATTTCTGCATATAGCTCTCCCTGCAACTTGCCAAGGCTGCTCAACTCACACAATCATCTGCAAGCTCCCATACCACATCTCTCATCCTCAGAGGATCATGAATCACCAAGGCAGGAAAATATTTGAGCACCTAAAAGTATTGAAATTGTTAAAAAATAAATTGGCCTTAAAATTGGATGCGTATACCAGCAGGCAAGAAAGGAGCAATACCATAGCCTGACTCCAGGTTTTCAGAAATGATCCAGAGAATATGAGACCTTAAAACTTATTTCTGTACCAGATAAAACTAAACAAGAAATAATAAACCTGCAGGCAAAAATAAAGCAAATAAATAAATAAAACCATTCCCTTCCTATCTAGAATTCCCTAAAATTCTTAAGAAGAAAAAAAAAAAAAAGAAACCCTGAGGATTAGGTTTAATTATTTGGATTTTCAAAGCCTCTGTGACAAAGCACCACCAAGAAGACTACAAGAAAACTGTCTGAGCAACAGAGCAAGGGATAAAGTACTATTACAAATCCAGAAACTAACTGAACTAAATTAAAAAAGGAGGTATAACACACGATCAATATTCAACACAGTGAAAGATTACAGTGGCTCTTCCCCGAGGACCGGTTTTGTCTAACATATTCTTCAGCTATTTGCATAGGAGAGCGAGCTGGGATGTGGTGAGACTGCATATGACACGATTGGTTTGGGGGGCATTGAGCTGACCTTGGCTGCTCTGCCTCTCAGGAGCACTGAAACATTTCATCTTCACTGTGGGTTGTCTGGGGAGAGGTTCACTCGCTTTAGTTACAGAAAATATAAAAACACAGCTGTTTAGCAGTTAAGGAGAAACCTGAGGAAGCACAGAATAATGAAGATATTTACTCTTTTCTTGCAAGATGCTAGGGAAATGATACCCAGAGGAACAGAATGGCAATTTTAAACAGATATAAAAACCCCTCTTCTCTCAAGTCCTGCATTGACCTCTGGAGCTCACTGTCACAGGTTCTCTCTCTCTCTCATATCAAGAGTCCAGAAAGTCCAAAACTGGATTAGATACATTCAGAGCAATAGTGGTGAAACACATTTACCAAAGCTTATGAAAAACATCTTTTATAAAGATACCACAGTAGTTTCTTAGGCAGGGTTACACCAAAGTGTGTTTTGAAATCTGAAAAGAAACCATCTCTCTCTGTTTGAATGAGGCTGAAAAACCTCCCTCTCCCTTGCAAGCTATAAAAATTAACACTTCAGTAGGAACTTGCACACCAGAACTGGAACACCTGGACAAACTGGCAGAGCCATTCCTGCTCCCAAGCCACAGATGGGGAATGAGACAGAGGGAGGCACTCAGTGGCAGTGCTGGGTTACAGTTGGGGGAACCCTGGATTTTTTGGCTGTGTGCTCACCAACCAGCTGCTGTATCTGCTGACCGAACAAGCACAGAGAATCTCAGTGGGGAAGATGAGACACTTCCTCAGCTGTTCCCAGCCCCTCACCCATCCCACCCCATCCCAGATCCGCACTGCGGTGGAGAATTCCCCAGGGAGCCGCTGTTTCTTCATCAGCACCAGCGCTGTGTACGGATGGGATAATGCGGACACTACCTATGGGATCACTTCCCAAACCCGAATTTCTCTGTTCCCTCAGCTCCCTGCGGGGTGATTTCTGTGTGGATCTTTCTGGCAGCAGAGCACTGGCAGGCTCTGGAGGCGCTGCCATCCCATTTGGCCGGGAGCTCCAGCAATGCCCCCTCTCATTTTCACGCCAGGTCGCACACCGAGGTGGATCACTGAGGCTGAGCCTGGCAGCTGGGAAGCAGCTCTGCAGAGCAGGAGGTGGGAGCTGAGGAAAGCCTGCCCTTCATGGTTTCCTCTCCGGTGTCAAGCCAACCCTGTGGCCAGCCACCAGCTCCATCCACAGCCCAACCCCTTGCTTCCCTCCAGATGACCATATTTGCTTACCAAATGCTCCTTTGACAGACACATGTCCTTCCCCTGAGCTGCACATTCCAATGTCTGTACATATTCACTTATGATTAAAAGAAAAAAAAAATTTAGAAATCACTTTAAAACCTGTAACGGCTTGAGGAGTCTCTAGAGTGAAAGGGAGGAGGGAAGGGGGAACCTGGGTTAATAAAAGCTGTTAATTAGAGTCAAATTTGCTGCTTAATGTGTCAAGAACTAGTGAGTTACGAGTTAATCAACTGTCTCAGTTCCTTGGGAGAGTAATAAAGCTGAAGCCTGAAAATGGAAGGACAAGGTCAGAGCCTTCAAAGGAGGTGTCTTTAAAATTGCTTAACCCTAAGGTCCAAGTTGTGAGATATTGGGACTTGCCCTATCCTGAACACCCTGTTCTATCACTAATCATCAGCATTCCAAGTCTTTCACCGTACAATCATCCTTGCTTTTTGCCCTTTTATCTGCTTTGCTTGGGACTTTATAACATGGGACAAAAGGCACAGAAAAGATTGGTAACTCTTCGAACCCTCCATTTTTTGTTTCTGCTGTTCCCTTTCAAAGGCTACTGCAAAAGCCCAAAGCAAAAGGCAGAAAAGAAACATGGGGGAGTTGTAGAATATCCATCAAGCCCTGAGCTCAGGATCCAGTGTTCCTTGTGCAAGACCTATCAACATCTCCCTACACCATGCAGTAAAAGGAGTTGGCACAGCAGGGACCGCCTTAGAGAATAAATTAATAACCAGGAAAAAAAAGGGTGAATAAAGCTTGTCAAGAAATGAAGGGTTTGGAGATGGAGCATTTCCCACATTTTAATGTATCTGGGAGATAGAAGGCAAATGATGGGTGATTTCCATGAACTATGGAAAGATTTAATCTATTTTCACTCCAATTTACTCTTTGCAAGTCTAGCCTAGATGGAGTACATCCTTCTTCCCTCCAACACGCCAGCCATCACTACTGCACCACCGTCATTGCTAAGAGAAGAAAAGCTGCAGTTACTGTGGGACCTCTGCCATCAGCCAAGCGCTTTCCCAATGAGGGGGGTTGGAAAGCGATAGAAGATAAATATTTACAGCAAAGGATTCCACCCGACTTCCAAACTTCTGCTAAAACAGAAGGCATGGAAAACTTTTTTATTTTTTGATTGAGACACTCAGTTATGCACCTACCAGCCAGGAATTCACCCAACTCCAACGAAGCTGTTAATTCATAAATATCATTCATCACTGGGCATTGCTCATTGCGGGCATCACAACAATCACTTTCCTGCTCCTGCCACCATATCTCCCTCTCTCTCCCCTCCCCTGCATGGCTGCTGCTAAAAGAAAAATGCTTTTCCTGAGAGGTTTCTTCTCCTGCCTTGCAACCTCTACTTAGTTTAGGGGGCAAATGTGCTATCTAACTGTTGTGGAGACAACAGGACTCCCAGAGGCTGGGACTTGGCACAGAGAGGGAGAAGAACAGATGTTCATTGATTTCATCGCAAAATGTAATTACCCACAGTTTTGAAGACTACATACAACATATTTTAGTAAATGTAAAGCAACAGGAAGTATTCTCTGTGTCCTTGTGGGCATCTTGGGTGCTCCTCCAGATCTTACCTGTATTTTCCATACTGCAACATTTCAGCACAGCAAGCAGCAGCCTTCTGAAATGCAGGGACCATGGAGGATCATTTCACACACAGCCAAATAATCTTTTTAGCACTAATTTTCTTGTTCTCTACAACATCCAGGTCCTGAGGGAAAGCAGAGCCCAAAGCTAGCACCGGATGAAAAGATTAGTTGCTTCTGCATTAAGATGCTTGTAATGATTCAGCAACTTCAAGCCATCTTTCTACCAACAAGGAATCTTTGTGCTTTCTCTATAAGCTGATCGTTCAAAGTGACAAATAAAAGAATTTGGCAGAAGTCATTACCACCCACAAAGCTGTTGTACATTTGCGAGTACAAATGGGTCAATTGTGCCCCAAACTTGCAGCTTTATTCAGCTGGGGGAATAATCCCATCCTTCTTTCCAAAAAGAAATCTACAGTTTTGCCTTCCCTAACAAGCATTTCACCTGGAACAGCAGCAGCAGAGCAAAGGCAGTGCTGTGCACAGCTCTAGGTGTGATGGGTGCTTCCCAAAGAGCAGGTGAAGCTCACTGAGGACAGTGAGATCCCCTCACTGGGAGAGTGACAAGCTATCTTCCATCTGACATCCCTAATATTTATTTCAGCCTCCTTTAAAACCAGGCACAATAAACTCCAGAACCAACCAATCCTCTGCTTTTGCTGAAAACTGTTGCTGCACAGAGCAAAATAAACTACAGAAAATCTCAGCAAACAATTTCAGGATCTGAAATTCTTCTTTTCTAACAATTAGTAGAGAGCCTTTGTGTGCCTCCTTCCACAGCTGCCTAGTGCAGAGGGAAGTGGAGAGGGTCACAGCCTTAATTCTGGACACAAATTGGTTGCTGGTTCTGCACTGTTGCAATGGGGAGAGGAGGTTACGGTCACGGAGTAATGAGCGAGATTACACTGCAATCAGGGAACGGAGATGGGAGCTCGAGAGACGTGCTGAAGGCAGGGAAAACATCCCTTAAATTAAACCCCTATTGTTCACCTCATCTCTGCCTTGGTGGATAACCCACAAAACTCTGGGCTCCTGCCAGGAGCCAGTGTGAATAATTCCAGAGCATTTTTCCTACCTGTTGCTAACATAAGTGCCCATAAGTGCACGAGCTTTATGCTCCTTTGAGCCATACATATGGGATGGTAAATTTTCTGCAGTCCCTGGGAATACCCTCTTCTTTTCCCTTTTCCCAGTAAAATCTATACTGTTGTTTTTCAGGATGCAGGGGTGCAAGTTGCACTGCTGAAAAATCACGAGTGCAGTGCATGACTCCTCAGCATTGAGAGCGAGGTTATTAACAGGATTACGGGGGGCTGAGGGCAACGAGCTCTCATCCATCTGGGGGATGATGTGTGAAAGCAAGGAAGGCAAATGTACTTCTGCAGAGAAACCATGCTCCATTCAAGAGATGAATTAGTGTTTCCTTCCTCTGACACACTGTGGAGATCCTCACACCTGAAGATAACCCCAATGGTAGTAAAACCCTTTCCTGAAGACAGCTGCGGAACAAGAATTCCTCAAAACATGGCAAGGCTATAATCATCAGTGGACATCTGACTCACATTCTATGTTGGCATGAGCTGTACAAAAATATGAACACAGCAACAACTGGCAACTGCAGCTCTCAACGTTTTGGGAAATAGAATTTGGGAAATACTGTGTAGGAACTGATGCAATGTGCTCTGAGATCTTCCTTCAGAAGCCTTCGTGTAAGGCTGTAATGGCATCCTATATCCAGTGTGCTGTCATGCTAAATATAGCCATGCCCACCGAGAACAGCTTCAAGTCCTATCTTTTAAACTGCTATGGATATCAACGCTTCCTTCATCTCATTAACACTGCTGTAAAGTGCCTGGCACAAATCTACATCAAATGAATATAATTACAGGGGAAAATACACTGCATTAACTTGTATGTCTGGTCTTCCCTTGTTTTTTCTGTCTTACCGCTGTACAAAGTTTTGTTTCTATTTTTCTTCACAACTCATCTTCTTTGTCCTTTTCTTCTTTCAGCCTTTCACCTACTCCTTGTTTCAAGCCCAAAGCTGATTGCTTTCTCTTTTTTTTTTTTCAAGTTTGATTGATTCACTCTGAACTCACGTAAATTATTTTATACAAGGCATATAAACTGTAGAACTCCCTGCAGAACAACACAAGCACTGCTACCCATGTAGGTAAGGAGGCAAAAAAAGTAAAGTTAACAAAATGCTAAATTAAGTAAGGCTCTCTTACATCACACTTTAAAGCCTGCCAAAATCTGACTCTTCAGATGTACTGCAACAGCAATTTCTAAGACACAGATCCTTTGCAGGTAAAAATCTTTGGTGTCAGACAGAAAAAGAAATAGAGGTTCTTCCAGCTGCTCCAGCAGGGACTACGGGATGATGTAACCTCTCAAACAACCAGGCTGCAAGTTGACAGAGGGTCACTACTGCCTGGCCCCAAAACAATGCCATTCTCTCGCCTACTGTAAAAAAGAAAGGGAAGGAAGATGAGGGGGAGGTATTTACTTTTCATATCTCATCTGAAACACCTGCAGGACTTCAGGCGAGTGAACTCTGCTGAAATTCATTGTATTGCTCAGTCCACCCTCGCTTAATTCATCTCATGAAACTCTTAAATGGTACCCAGGCTACAGGCTGGCTCTCTACAGAGATGGGAATTACATCCCTAATTACAAGATACGGTACTGCCCTAATAATAAGTACTGTGCTCAAGAAGTCCCCACCCAGGGGAACGAGCCTTGACCTCTTTTAACAAAGACTGCAAAACAGTTGATAAGAACATTAAAGCAAGCCCTGCTCCAGAAACCAGGCGTTTGCTTCTTCCAAGAGCTCCGGGGCTGGCTGCAGAAATGAGCTCTGAGCACATCTCTCTAGTCTGAGCTGCTGATGGTTGTCTGTCCGCCAGCTCCAACACAGATTTGGCAGTAAGCATACAGAGGTGCAGGAGGGGAACTAGGAAGGCAGAGTTCTATCTCCACAGTATTCATTTGTTTTACTCCAGAATCCCCAAACAGCACCAGGACAAGCTCAGCTCGATAGGTCCATTCCAGGCACTGCTGGAGAAATTAATCTGAATTTTCATGCATCTTCAGGACGAACCTTCACAACCCCTGGAGACGATGGGCTCCTCTACAAAACACCCAAGAGAACTGGGCCTTGCTAACCGGTCATTATTGCTCCCTGCATTTCTTGACAAACAGCACCTCTTGCCCACACTGCAGCAATCTCAAACTGGGTCTAGGTTTTCTTCTCCAGCACAGATTTGTAGCGTTTAACAGCAAACCTTCAATTACCACAGTGCATGACCGTAAAACTTGCTCAATTGGAAATGTTCACTTATTTCTAACCTTGCCTTCAGTTGTCTTCTTTCTTTTGCCCCTGAAGCCATCTCAAACAGTATTCTCCTGGAACCTCTGTGCAGCCTGCCTAGCACAAACCTAAACCATAAGTCAAAGTGATTTAAATTATATGGAAATATATACCCTTCCTCCAACACCAAACTGGGCATGTGGCTCCTAATGGGACATCACTACACATTACTGATAAGGCCAAGACATGTGGTATTTCCCAGAGAACATGCACATTCTCCTTTTTATGCTGGGTGACTCAGAAGCAGCAATCAGTCTTTACTTTTGGGGCTGTGCCTTCCATATGCATAATCTGAGTCCTTAAAGTGAACCCCTTGATGTGGATTCCACCTGCCTCAGAGAAGAAAAAAAAAATAATGGGGGAAAAAAAAAAAGTCTTGGAAATATATAGCAACAAGAAACTGGCAGGACAAACTCACACTCCCACTGAGCCAAATTGCAAGTTTAGTAATTCTGTTTTCTTCCTGCTGAGTGTAAGGTGTCATTAGCTGCTGTATTTAGAGCCACAGAAAAGGTTCTTGGAGCAATCCCCAGCCTCCCTGTGAACCAGGTGGCTGCTGACCACGGGAGCTCTCTGCAGCTGGGGACCTTCACCTTCATCTTCCGGCAGTCACCACTTCCATCTGAGCGGAAAGGAAATAAAGAGGGCAAACAGCGCTGTATGAAGAGAAACCCCCAGGCCACGTCGTCCTCCTCGGGGCTGGAATTCATCCCTGCACCACCACGACCACTTTCAGGGCCCTGCTCTGCGTAAAACACTCTCGGGTGCTTTTAACTCAAGAATAGCTTTCCTTCTGGGAGAGGATTTGTCCTCTAGGCCCGTCTCTGAGGAGCACCCATTGAACCAAATCCTCATTTCTGAAGATTACTACAACAATTCAAAGAATCATCCTCTTACTGCGAGAGCCATGGACGGGAGCACAAAGGCTTCGAAAATGCCCTGCAATCACGCAACGTGCACCTGGGCTGGAGTCTTGTCTGCTGGCAACGTTCCTACAGGCTTTTGAGAACGTCAGCCCATCAGACCACGAGGACAAATGTGCCCATCAACTGCTGGAGGTTTTGCTGCCAGTGCTGTGTGACAGCAGAGCACGGACGTGATGGCTCAATGGGAGTTCAGATAAATGAAGATACAAATCCATAACCAAAGGGGGTCTTCATGATGCCTGCAAGGAGGAGGGAGGGGAATTGTGAGGAATTGCCCCTTTGGTGCGGTGACTGAGGATGGGAGCACCCTGTGGTTTCCAGAGCTGTTTGGGAGGGTGGAAGTGAAGACCACCTGCGCTGACAGAGAATTGGGAGAATCTGTGCAAACATTCATTATTTATAAGATAGCTGTCCAGAGGCAAATTGCCTGGAATCCATTAAAGGGAGAAATCCCAGCTCCCTCTGGCAGTAGCCTGGCACAGGCCTTTTCCACTGGCAGAAAAGGGAGAGGGAAAAAATAAAAAATCACTTTCATTTCTAATTAATCTTCTGGTATATAATACTTTTAATTAGGGGGGAAAAAAGAATCCTGTGTGCTCTTTGAGAGAGGAAGGAAGGAGCCAAAAACAAGGCAGAAAGCTCTGGCATCTTGGCTGTAGTTCAGACCTTGTCTTCTCTAAACCCGAGGAGCAGGTGAGCTCTGGCTGCTTCGCTCCCCACCATGGAACTGGAGACCCCCAACACTTGGGGGGCTGCTCTGGAGATGAGGAGTGGGACCCTGTGTGTGCAGACTTGGCTATCTACCCTGGAAAAGAAAATCCAGGTGAAGAGAAGCAGCAATGGAAAGTACAGGAAAAACGCCTCGGACAGAAATGAAGCAGACTCTGTTGGACACAGCATGGGCAGGACAGGGAGAAAGGCCCAGGAAGAAGGAAATACAGCCCATACATTATCTCTTCAAATTAATAACCCCCAAAAAAACATTCCTCCACAACCCCAAATTTCCTATCCCTTCTTTTTCCTAATTTCTCTCTTCCCTGCATTCATTATTAATGCCGCTGGGGCTACAGATTTGCACTTCAGTTTCTGAAAAATTAATTCAATGATTAAAATTTCAGTCTCTGAGTAATGAAAGCAGCTCAGGCAAGCTGGAGATGCCCCTTTGCAATCTGAAGGCCTTTGGTGCGCTGCCCACTTACCCCCTGCATGAGAAGCCTCCCTCTAGACCTGGCTCAAGGGGGAAAATCTGGTAGAAAAAAGTGGTTTTAAGTTGATTAAATTCTGGTTTTGTGGAGAAGCCATTTTGGTTTAATACCTTACCAATTCTGTATTCACTACAGAGAGTGAACCCCAAATTCTTCCAAAGCTCAAGTGCTCATGGCTTTCCACATGAGGGAAAATCTCCAAAGAATGTAAATATTAATCAATGCTGTACATCTATCACTCACTGACAGGCTGATTGCAGGCTGAGAGACTTTTGGTGTGGCTAATGAAATTTTCTGTGACACTGTGCTTAAAATGAAAGAATAGCAGAGAAGGGCTCTCAGAGAAAGACATCATCTCAACTCACAAAAAATATCTATTTTCTCATCTGTACCCACGCTATCAGCAGAAAGAGCAAGAGTCAAGGAACCTGTTAACTGGTGAGGAAAGGGCAGGTGACACAGCACCCGCCCCTGGATGGCAATTTCACCTCATTCCAGAAACACAGAGACTCCCACAGCAAATTCAGTATCGACTCAGGAAGGTCCTTTCCCAGCCTGCAGCAGAGCTACCCTTCCCACCAGCTCCGTGTCAAAGCAAAAAGTGGGCAAAAGACCTGCATAATTCTCCACCCTCAACTCCCAGCACTGTTATTTTTATTTATTTTAAAATAAATGTGAGAGGGATGTCAGAGCTCTGAGCAGCACAGAGAAGCGCAGAACTCTGCTCCAGATTGAGATTAGAGAAGGAGGGGGAAGGGCCAGATTTAAACTCACACATCCCAATTTCATTCCTAAGGTGCTAAAAAATAGCAAAATAGAACAAATATACACCCAAAAAAAGGACAGACTTTTCAATGGCATTTTGCTTCAAGGTTTAGTTGGATTTTTACTCAGTGGAATGAAGATGGAAAAAGAGAGCAGAGTCCTTGGGAAGCAACATTTTGGGAGTATGGTGGAGTCTCAGGGCAGCCTGGGCAGGACATTCCCCACCAGCCAAAGCAGCACTGCTTGTGATGCCATCATGGGCAAAAGAAATGGACAAAGACAAGAAGGAAGCTCTGCCAAAATCCTGCAAAGGCAGGAAAATAGCAAAGCTGTGAAGCGGAGATCTGATTTTCTCTGAAGCAACAGGATTAGTGACAGCCCACACTGCACTTCATTGGGGTCATGATAACTGAAGGAACACTGAGCGCTGACTCAAAGCCAACTCCTGGATTCAGCGGCTGCTCCTGAAATATTTTATCAAAGCGAAGTTTCTAAAACTCTACTGAATTGTGAATTTGGGGGGAAAAACCAAATGTCTTTTTGGTAGCTCCAGAAGAACACATGCTGTGTATAGCACCTGCACAGTGCTACCAGGAACAAAAAGCAACGCACAGAAACCTACTTTTTACCACGTTTGCTGAAACTTTGCCAGGTGAATGTGCAGAGCGCTGGCTGCTTGGAAAACTTGCTGCTTTTCTTCCTTAAGATGCGGCTTTGTGGAGAGTTCAGAATACGTGGGCTTTTGTGTGCTGTTCAACTCTTGAAGTTATTCTGAGCTGAGCCTTTAGCGCTCGGCCCTGGATCTACAGGGCAGACAGAGCATCAGGACGTGCAGGATGAGCTCCCTCGCAGGCTTTCATGTGCCAGCCTTCCCACCTCAGGACAGTTTCATTCATCTTGCTCTTGGAGTCCAGGTGATTTTACTGAACCTGCAGCTATTAAATCTCGCCTTCTGAAGATGCTCCTGAGCAGGATCCATCCCAGCCCGAGCGATGACGTGCTGGGGGCACGGCCCCGACGCTCTGCGCAGAGCAAAGAGGAAATGGAAATGCTGGAACAAGCACTTTGGCACAGCTTCTTGGCTGGGCTAAAGGTTTATTCCTGGGATGCTGCTTTCCTGCAGACTAAGGAAAATTAAATTTAGCACTTTGCAAATAAATAGGTTAGGGCTGAAAGGCCACTATTTAGAAATTTACTGCACACAGCAGCTGCAGAGATTATAGATCCATCACCGTCTATTACCTTGCTAGTTACTGCTTCCACTGTGTCTATCTTCCCTACTTACAGAGGAGTCCTTTCATCAGGTCCTTTTCTGTTCCAACTTGAAACTGTCATCACTCTAATGGAATTGTATGAATAAAAACAACTTTGGGTTGCAGTGACTCTGCCAAAAAGCCAAGGACAACTCCTGTGTTTCCCCAGGACAACGCAGTGAGATTCCTGTATGGTGGAGTCACGCACAGATGTCTGACAACCTCCTGAACAGCACAGCAAGGAGAGAGCCCTTTACACACATGTCCAAAACCTCTGGGTCTCCCTGCAACTGTCAGCTAGGCCTTTTCAACACCCACAAACACAAGAGGCTTCCCAGGGACTGGCAAACCGACAGCTGATGGCAGCCCTTGCTGCAGATTCATCATCGCTACATCGCATGTGGCAGTCACCGAAGGCACCGACATGATTATAAACCCCACTTTGTGCTGCTCTTCATTCTCTACTTCACAGAAAAATCATCTGCAGACAGTTTCCTCTCCAGGGTCGGATACGTCCCGGAAATGCAAAGTGACAGCCAGCACATGAAACACTCCCCAGAGCCTTCCATTAAGACAGAAAAACCCTTCGCTTAAAGTTTAAATTTATGACAGCTCCCCAGAACAAGGCTGAGATAGATCTACTGTTATCAGCTACCTGCTTGAGCTGAAACAGATTAGGGACAAATTAAAATTTTCAAGCCTCAGTTTGATATATTCCGTCCAAGATACAGCCAGATTGGTTTGTTTTCTTCTGGAAGCAAAAGATGCCATCAAAAGATAATCTTGGGAGTTACCAAAGCTGGAGGTCATCCTCAGCTCTCAAACTCCCTGCTTCCCCCATGATGTGATTTAGCTACAAACCTTTATAAGACAGATTTGACATTAAATACTTTCCAGTACTTCCTCCTCAAGGGATATTCTCATGCAATTGGCAAAATAGAAAACACATTAGATACAAGGGCCTAAAACAGTGCTAAGTTACCTGCTCACAGCACCAACATGGGGCAGAGGGAATGTTTTTTGTGCAGAGTTACAATGATTCATGTACTTGCCTATTTGAAGCAAATGTGAGAACAGGATAGTGTTTTTTACCATTTCCATGAATGGGAATAAAGACAGTTGATACATTATCAAATCCTTAATATTATCTTTAATATTAAATTATTAGAGCTGCATCCATGTGAAGTATTAATTCCTTAAGTATACAGAATGAAAGAACTGAGCTGCAAGCACTGTTGCTCTGTAGTGTCAGGTCCAAATCCACCAGAATCCCAGCAGTCAATCCTCTCTACAAAGCCCTTCAGAAGGATTTTCAGGGTCTGCATTCTGTCACTGCTCCGTGGACACAACAATATTAATGGGTTGACACTGCATCCCACTGATGGGATGTGTTATGATCTACAGAGCCTGCATGGCACATCATGCTTAAGACTCCCTGAAGCTGTGAAGGGCATCCAGTCTTCAGGAACTGCCACAACTGGATGCCTGATGGGCTTCCAACCCTCTCCAGCAGTAACTGCCTCCAAACAGTGGCAGGATGCCTTGGAGCAAAGTAGAAGGTACACTCGCAGTAGTTGCTATTTTGCTTTTCTACAAGTGGTTTCATAAAAAAAAATTAAAGAGACACCTCTGTTTAGATGAGGGTCTTGGGAAAACCCAAACATGGCAGAAACTGGAATCCCGTGAAGGACAGCTGCCTAAAAAGCTTTGGAATATGGGCTCTTATCTTACACTGGCAAGCCAGTTTGAGAGAAAGCACATTAACTGGTTTATGCTATACCAACTTCATGGTTAAGAACCATGTAAGAATTGAGCATTTAGACTGTGAAGTGTGGAAGAAATATCAGGATGATAGAGGAACTGTACAGCTGTGAGATGTTGGCCCATGTCTCACTCCTGATGGTGGCCCTTTGGCTACCAATGGGGATCTGTGACCACAATACCCCATCCTCTGCTTCTCCCTGGTCCCCACTACATCCCTCCCTCTCACCTCCCAAACATGGTACAGAGCCAATCACTGCATCACCCAAACTGAATTTAGGCTGAAATCTTTCAACTGAAATCCCACACAAGGGCACAACACATGCATTTATACTCACAACAAATAAAGGAGAAGACCTTTCTATGAGCCCAGACCCACCTTTCAGACAGAGGCAATAGATGTCCCAGCACCACACCAGCATGGGAATCTTCTGCTGTGTTTCCATACTTGTGAACAATTTTTATACACACAAACACACACCCTCTTCCCTCCCTGAAGATTAGAAAATCTTTTGCCCCAGTCAAGCATGGCTAGCAGCTATAACTCCCAAAGCAAGAGATAAGTCCTAATTATATCTGCATTTAAACAACATGCTGCTTACTTCAAGACAAGAAGAGAGGCAGTGACTGCCACCCACTCCCACTGGGAGCTTTGCTGGATGTTCCCAGCTGCACCTCAGAGCTGTTTCCTGGAACTAACTGGTTTTCCTGGAGGTGTTCTCACAAACCTGTTCCTGGAACTTAGAGGGAAAAGGGGAAGGAGTGCTACAAAAGCCATCTTGAAGTCCCTTGGCAAAGCTGTCACTGCGTGCCCTCTGCACCACCAACCACCCCTCCCAGGCAGCCAGAGACCTGTCCATGTGGAATCACGAGTGGAGGAAAGGTCCACAGGGATTGCTCAAGTCCCTGACAGCATTTGTCACACAGGGATGAGAAGATGATGCCGTGACAGACTTACTGTGGCTGAATGTGTGCCTTGGAGCGGATCAACACCTGCAGAGAAGCCCAGAGGGGACCCAAGGCACAGGAGGTGACAAGTCCCCTTCTCGTGTCCAGGGACAGCAAACAACAGAGACTGCGGAGCAGCCAGGGAAGATGGCTGAGATGCAGGGTATCCAGAGACTCCAGGCTTTTCCCCCACAAAAGGATAAAAACCTTCAGCAATTTGCGCTCCTTTTCATGTGCAGCTTTGAACAGAACCATATGCAAGCGACCAGCAGGCTCTGGTTTGCTGACACGGCTCTGCATGTTCTGCAAAATCACAACAGAGCAGCCAGGGACAGTAACAAGCGTGCATCAAAAGCTGCTTTGCAAAGCACCCATTTCATGTGTGCTGCAGAGAGGTTTGGCATCCCCCCATTGCCCAGGCTCAAGGCACTGGGCCTTTTCCTTAAAGAGTGCTGATCACACAACCTCTAAGTAGAACATCTTTTGAAACTACCAGAGACTCAGACAAATAAATAAATAAAATAAATAAATAAATAAATAAATAAATAAATAAATAGATAAATGAAATTATTTGAAGATATTTAATGCCAGTTGGAGGTGATGGGTACCCACAGAAAACAGCATCAGTGCTGCCCCCCAAGCCCCCAGCCCCCTCTGGATGCACCACGTGCCTGAGGAACAATTTCCTGCATCCATTGCTGTGCAAGAAAAGCTGTCTGCCCTGGTTACATCTCCAACCCATCCACACACAGCTTCCCCACCACAAGGCATTTTGAAAAGCTTCTCAAACCTCTGGGAGTCCATGAATTGCAATATCCTGCACCCAGGTGAGACGGACAGAGAAAACCAGGAGGTCGAGTGACCTAGAGCAAAAGCCACGTGGCGATTTAACAGCAGAGACAGGAACGGGAATCCAGGAGGGGTTTTGTTTCTGTCCCCTCTGCTTTATCCCTTTTTTAACACTGCCTTCATCTCACAGTGCGTAAACACATTCCTGCCAGCCCACACAGTCCTTTGTAAGCTGTTCAAACACAGCAGCAGGCGGACACAGACATCCTCCTCTCCCGAGACCTCCCACAGGGGCACCGGGCACAGCCAGCGACAAGAACAACTCTCCTGCAGCAAATTGCAATCACGCGGGTGCTGGGGATGTGGTGGTGGGGAGGGAGGAAGGAGAGGGTTTTATTACAGCAGGTGAGGCAGCCAGGACCTGCTCTGCCCCATGGCAGCAGGGTGGAGTCACAGGCTCTGTGGTTTGGGGCACAGGCACGACCTGCCCCGTGCCCACCCTGTGTCCCTCTAGGGCCACACGCATTGCCACACCAGCCTGGATGGTCTGGTTTAATTAAATTCTTATCAGTGACCTGTGCTCCTTGATGGTGCACGTGACTCGCCCTAGAAAGCACAGGCTGCCACTCCTGTTTCATTAAATAAGAGATATTTCAATGAAGGGGATTTGGAGAGAGATAAATTGCAAACTTATTAAAAAAAAAAAAAAAGGCGTATTCCAGTAATTTTGTTACTTATTGTTATTGCAGAATCACAGAATCATTTAAGTTGTAAAAGACCTTTATGATCATCGAGTCCAACTGTAAATCTAAAGCTGCCAAGGCCACCAGAAGCCCAGGAAGGAAGGTGAGGTCCTTCAGCTGGGATAGCTGATGCCTGTCATAGCCTGGATAAGGCTATCAGTAGTTCTGACAGTGACAGGGGCTGACGTCAGGTGAAGAACTCGTGCTGATAACTCAAAAGCTGCCTTTTTTCAGTTCCCTCCTCCTTTGCCAAATGTAAAGGAGGCAACAGCGAGGGCATTCCCCAGGTGTTGCAGGTAACAGTGAGGGCATTCCCCAGGTATTGCAGGTAACAGTGAGGGCATTCCCCAGGTATTGCAGGTAACAGTGAGGGCATTCCCCAGCCCAAAGGTGCTCTATGCTCCCCCCCAGCACTGTCCATTTATCCTCACAACAGTCCAGTGACATTGGCAGGAGCATCATCCACCTTGTACAGGTGGAGAAGAGAGGCAGACAAAGAACATTCCCTTTGTTCAGCTGGAAGAAGGCTTCAGCCCAGCCTCCTCAAGCCTTTGCTCAGAAATTCTGCAGTCAAAAGAAAACCTTCTGTTAGATTTTTTCACTATACTCGAAGTGACTGCCTTCATTAAAAACAAAAAAAAGAAAAAGCCCTAATGTGCATTTGGGAATACACAGTTGTTCAGGGGAGCATGTGCAGTTAAGAGAGAAACTGTGTAAGGAAGAAAAAAGTACAAAGAAGAGCAATTCAAACAGCAGCAAGAATTAAAGTTAGGACCTAACACAAAACAGGTTGCTATAATATCAAAGAAAATGATGCGTGGGAAGTTTAAACACAGGATTCAATTCTATAACACCATAGATTGCTCAGCAGCTCCTTTTAAAGGCTGCTGATTAGTGCAACCCAAGATGGGTGCTTGCTGACCCTTCCTGGAATCCCACAAATCATCCAGCAGGAAGGCACCACACTCGCACAGCAGTGGCAGGCGTCCCTGGAGCTGAGCTGAAATCAAGTCTCTAACAACCCCACGAGCAAATTGAAAACAAAATACAAAAATGAAATAACTCATAATTAACAAGAATGAGGAGTTAAGAGAGGCCTGCAGTCCCTAATCAATCTCTCGCTGCCTGGCCGGCTCCACCGATGAGCTCCATTGTTAGTTTTGATTGTGTGTGCAAGAGTGCGAGACGGGGGCTGGAAGAAATAGCTCTCCATCAAAATTGTGATTTCCTTCTCCCCTTGAGATTCATCAACAGTGAAGAGGAGGAGAGGGGAGAAGATAGAGATACAAAAAGATACAAACAGAACAAGCCTCTCCAAGACACTCTGCTTGGTTCAAGAAGGAATAATTGAAACCGGAGGTATGCCAAGAATGTGGGCTCAAGAATCACAGCTCCCAGCAGTGCCGTCAGCTTCAAGACCAAACAAGAGCACTCAGGAGAATAAAAGTAATCTGGACACAAAACAAAAGGAACAAAAAAACAAAGATGGGATGGGATAAAAAGATATTCCCAAGACATAGTTACAGCTCTCCTTACACATCTGCAAACTAATTCTGTATTTAACTCCTAAAAGAGGTGTGCAAAGATAGTGTGTGCACACCAGCTTTGCACAGCTCTTTAATTTATCAGGTTGTAGAAAAGCTGTTGATATTATTTGATTTTTTGTCTACATTACCATTCCAACAGGACACCAATAAGGGTTTTATTTTGCAGCAAGAAGTGCCAGTCCTGGAGCTGGCCACATTCTCAAGCTATGTCAAGATGTTTCTGGTTTTGTTTGCTGTCTGGTATCCTGGGTATTCTCTCTCAAGGAATACAGCCTATCAACCTGGGGATGCTCTACTGCTGGTGTTTGGGTTTTCATTTGATAATTTTGACAGAAAATAACAACACTGGTGAGACCTGGAAGCAGAGAGGATTCTGTACTTTGCAAGACAAAGCTCTGAAGATACAGAAAATGTCTGTCTAAAGGCAGCCTTTTGTCCACGATTATTTACGAGCTCAGACACATAACACCACTATGATACTGGAAAGAATTTGTCTGGTTCAACTTCCTTCCAACCAACTTAGACCCAGATAATTTAGCCATGAATTATCAAGAAATCTGAGCACTCCTCTCTGAGAAAGTAGAGAAATCTGAAGCCAGAAAGATTGCAAACATTGACAATCACACAGGATAAGATTGATGACCTGCTCAGCCCAGGATCCTTTCAAAGTGACTAGCCCCACATTCATGCTGCAACACTGGAAACAGTTTATCTGAAGCACTGAGAATAATCCAGAACAGACTGCTCCCTCTTCTTCACTCAAGTCTTCATTCCCATTTCCAGAGGATGGAGCTGAATGTTGCCAAGTACAGCAGCAGTAAAACCATTTGTATACCCAAGCCAAAAAATAAGCAGCATGAAGGGGAATTCTCTTCCTAACCTCTATAGTAAGAAATTGCTTTTACACATCCAAGCAGACAGCTCTGAATGCCCCTACTTCAGGCAAATGTATGTATTTAATGTAAAACTAGACATTATTATTTGTCCACAAAGATATCTTAACATTTAAGAAAATGTGCTGGCCTCCTGCTCTCAGTAGCTCCTTGAAGCCACAAGGTCTATCAAATACAAGGATTTCTACTCTTTTTATTTTAAACTGATTGACTTCAAATGCTTTGGCTGAGACTGTGTCCTTAGGCACACAAAAAGAAAAAAAACCCGAGCTTTAATTTCTTTCCACTGTTTGTTCATTTGTACAAGTGTCTCCAAATCATCTCCTCTTCAAATTTGACCAGTCTTTCTGTTTACTGAAGGACTTTCTCTGTCTGAAACAATTGTCATTGCCTTTCTAAAGACCTCATTTCCTTACTCCCATTCAGGATCCAGCCAGAGACAAGGATAAAGAGCACAATGTACACCCAGCCAGGCAATGACAGCCTGATTTGCCACCTCCTCATTCCGACTCGGATAAGCTGATCCGGAGGCTCCCTGGCAATGTTTGTTTGTTTTAACAGATCTCTTTAATGGCTTGTTACAAAGGGAGTCGATGCAGTTCCTGGATATCTGACGGGTGGGCTGGTGTAGACACACCGGTGGAGCATCACACAGAACACAAAGTCTGTGCCATGGCTGGACACATCTAATGGAGCAGCAGCAGGAACGGAATATGGAACTGTCAAGTGCCCCAGGAGCTACAATGCATTGTAGCCCACAAAAA
This sequence comes from Pardalotus punctatus, assembly GCA_013400915.1. NCBI lineage: Eukaryota > Metazoa > Chordata > Aves > Passeriformes > Pardalotidae > Pardalotus > Pardalotus punctatus. Next base: position 261,264 of record VZTX01022997.1, on the reverse strand, counting down.
AAATCATCAGAACCTAAACTCCTGGAGAGGAACCTGTAACACCGCTTTCCACAGCGTTTAATTGAAAGAATAAAAAGGAGCAAACACGCGGGAGCGAGCTGTGAAGCCTGAACTGTGCCTTTCAGCCCACGGGCTCACAGAGGGGCTGAAAATCACTGGAACATCCTTCAAGCTGATGAGCTCATCTGTTGCACCGGTAGGGATCACCAATAAATACTGGGATGGCTTCATTGGAATTCAGTGCTCATTTATAGATGCAGTCATTGGCATTCCCAGCACAGTGCTGTGATTAACCCTTTCACTGGAGCTGTAATCCCAATTAATGCAAACTGGCCAGACACATAGAGCACGTAGATAATAAGCTCCACTATAGTAACAGCACACCTTGGCCAGGAAAACCAAGCACATCTTTCATCTTCATTTAGCTTTGAAGGGGTTACATTACAGGAGCTCCTATTGCATCCCTCACTTAAAATTAAATGCCACCAGCAGAGCTACTGAAATATGCTTTTAAAGTTTACAGCCGAACTACAGAAGCTTGTAAAGTGCCAAGGGACTTCTCTGGTTTAATTATATAGACCCTATTCCATAAACTGCTTGAATAGAATAAATACAAATAGCATCCATGCTTTGTGACCTCTCTGGGTTAATGAAATGCACACAAACACCCACAGTCTGCTACGGCTCAGAAATTCCACAGCATAAACACATAACCCTGCTGGAAGCTGTAGTCAGGATTCAAGCCTTCATACATACATGAGAACCAGCTGCCTGGACTCAGCAAGGAAATAATTTATTGTTTATATTCTACTATTCAAAGCTGCAGTCGGTGGAAATTGTCCACGATTTACTGAACAGGAGAAAGAGTCTGAAATTTTCTTGTTCCCGTTCTAATTAGCAAATCTGCTTCTCTTGTCCAGAAAGGTGGTAAGAGAAGCTGAGGAATTCCAAGAATCAATAATGACCCACTCTTGGCCCTAGGAAATATAAGATCTTGTCTATCCAGTGCCACTCACCTCCATCCTTGGCACATACTTGGGAATAAACACTCGAGTGAAGAAAGAAAGCAAGAGAAATGGGTGTAGAGAGAAATCTGTACCTTATTATCCACTCTCCTGCATATACATTATTTATATTGCCATTTCATGAAGGAGAGTTTGCTCCTACCAGAGATAAGCTCCTGAGCTGCCAGCCAGTTCTTGTCCATGCGGCCAGCATACAATTTTCTCACATTTTCTTAACTTTCTCCAAGCATGCCACACCTCTCCTGTGGTGCAGAAGAAACGAGCAACTTGTACTGTCTGACCACAGCATCCAACAGATGTCTCCAGCAGTCTGCTGAAGTTTCATTCAGTAAATATTTAACATAACAGGTGTGAGTACAGGTCTCTGGAGGTGTTAGAGCAGCCCTGCACCATCTCAACAGAGAACTGTTTTCAGGATTCAATGGCAGCACTTTAAAACCAACAGAATTGCTCTCTTCCCTGAGCACTGAGCTTTCTTTTGTTGCTGCCATGTGTCTCAGTTATTCCAGAACTCTCCTAAGGCCTAGCAACATGATTGTTCTAGGGATATTTTCCTAGTTTTACTAAAGATCCTAGGTGCTTATACATACCCTCACTTGCTTTATTTGATGGGTTTTTTTTTTTCCTTTTTTTTTTTTTTTTTCCTGAGGTTCTAAAGTTGCAGAACAGGAAAATGCTTGTCCTGTTATATATAGAGAAACAATCTTGCTTCAATCCACATGTTGCACACAGCTGTAGGTCTGCAGAAACAGAACTTCCCCACTTCCTGCTTGTAGGGTTCCCTCCTGTACCGAACACCTCCAAAACCCTTTCTAAAGGAGATGTGCCCGAGAGAGGATCAGTGGGAGGCAGATATGATTTTAAGTGCTGTTGTGTTTGCCATGGAGAAGAAGAAACTTCTCCCACTGACCTGTAATCTCGGGCTGCTGGCACTTGAACCAACATAAAGACAGGACTTCACAGCTTGGTGACTTTTGATGTCACACCCCAGCTCTCTAAGGCATCAGCAGAACTTTGCCAGCTGGAAGGTAACAGAAAAGAAAACCAGCCCCTCTACCAAGCCACAACCTCACAGCCCACCCAGCCAGACCAGCAACAGCACCCGACAGACAGAAGACAGACTGTTATTGCTCCTCGTCTGTGCTGCTCACATAAATGGCACTTCACACACACCAGGATGAGTTGCTGCTCAAAAGGGATTCCAATTTACATAAAGACAAGATGATGACACGCAGACAAGCTAGAGGATGGTAAAAAAACATAGGGACATATATCTCATAGTGAAGTTATGATGAGCCTTGATGGTTACATAAGGTTTTATTACTGCGGCATATAACTGATAATATAAAAAGGTGAAGTGCCAGGCCAGATGCCTTAGGTATTATGCATATATAGTCTCTTCTCTTTACTCCAGACTTTGATATGTAAGAGGGAGACCAGATGTCAAACCTCCTACTTTTAAAAAGAAGAAAGGATCTTTACTTCCCTCACGAGGAACACTCTGCCACATAGCAGGGGCAGTGATTTTCCAGTCTAATCACTGAGAAAGAGCAAATACACACTGGCACGCTGAAAACCATGAACCCAAAGAAGCAGGTGCAGCCAGGGGTGCACAGACCTACCTTGAAGAGCAGGCAGTCCCCCTGGTGCTCGGCGTAGATGGAGCTGAGCCGGTACTGGTTCTCCGTGGTGATGTCGATCTGGTACCCCGTGAGTGTGTAGCACACCTTGCGGAACTCCTGGATCTTGGTCTGGAAAACTTCTTTCAGGCGCTGGTTTTTCAGCTCTGCACTTTCCACTTGCTTCTTCAGCTCTGTGTAGGGGAAGAAAAGGGGGACTTTCTTATATGTCACCGGCACAGAGCCCTTGCGCTGTACTAACAGTGCTGGCCAAATGGAGTGAATTGAAAAGGTTAATTAAAAAGTGAATTAAGCAGGCAGAGTAAAGAAACAAGAAAGCTGGATGCCTATTCCTAGCCCCAGCAGACCAAAAGATAGTAAACTGGGGAGTAAGGAAAACAGACATGTCTTGGTGGGATGGATTTTTCTTTGCTCAGACAGTCTTTGAACAACATACTACAAAAATTCAAAGCTATAGCATCTGTTTCCCCACATGCACAGCAGCCAAACATGCCTTGTTTTCTACACTGAACCCAAGAGAAGGGTGTTCCTCTACACAAAGCAATAAAGTGGAAAAATGGTGCGAAATACGCCTCTGTATGGTTGCATCAGGAGGAAGCTGCCTACCAGGGAAATCTGCTCCAATGGAGGAGATTTGAGGTAAGTGCTTTGATCTCAAATTGACATGCTGCTTAGGAATCCCTCAAGGTTTGGGAAGGGGCTTTTATGGTGATAAAAAGCCTGGAGAGCACCACTGCCTCTTTGCATTTCCTACCTTAACCGGACTAGTCCCTATCACAGAGGTCCTGGGAGACTGCCTGCCACTCACCCTGTGTTTTATTGCTACAAAGGGAGCTGCCAGGGCTGTGAATCCTTCAAGAGGATACACAACAATTACCATGAATCTTTCACCCAAGGTGCCTTCTGAGTAATTAAACCTCGATTTATCATCCCATTAATTACAGAGATTGGCTTTACTTTAATATACACTAGAGATGTCTCCCAAGTCAGCCTGTTTTATCAACACTGCAGTCCAGGGTTAGGAAAAATCCTGACTCTTTCTAACAGCAAACAAATAGACTTCCTCAGTCGAATACCTCTTTGTCATTCTGAGGTTTAAGGCTTTGTGCTGCAATCAGACACACAATTGCAGCATTTGTAGCCCATGTGTCTTTAGTTTGTGTTCAGGTCCAGCAGCAGGACAGCAGGAACTTCAGTGCAAGGTGACTGCTGGAATATGAGGAATTTTTTTGGCTTGGTTTATAGAGCCCATACTTAAACATTATCGCTTCCCAAGTGAGCTGGAAATTTTTTTGCTTGAGTATTTGCTGGAAAGTGTTTCCATTGGCCTCTGAGGCATAGTGCAGGCAGGATGGAAATTACAAGGCCAGGGACTTGCCAGTGATTCACCTCTGAGCAGCTGCAGGCACACCAGGAGAACACCAGCCACCTCTCATCTCCTGTACTGCTTTAGTTAGGCACTCTGGGTGGGACAAAAGGATAATTCAATGTGTTAAGTTAAAGTGCCTTAAATGCCACTGAGGATGCCCCTGCTCAGAAGTACTTTGGCCTTCATCCAACTCAGTTTAATCCCCAGGCAAGGACAGGAACTCTTTAATGGCTAAAGAGAACTGCATGTCCCTTTACTTCTGAGTGAGAGCATCCACACAAGGAGAGTTAATGCTGGCCAGCTCCTCACCTTCAGCTGCTCCAGCTGCACCTTCCTGAGCAGCTTGTGGTGGTGATGTACAGCCACACTACTGCCTTTTCTCTGGGCCTCCCCCAAGCTGCATCTTGCTTTATGAAGGGGAGCAAGGCAGTCATGGGGAACATCAGCTGGTTCACTAAAACCCTGCTCTAGAGGGAACCCCTGCATTGTAGGGGGATGTAAAGTAAATAGAGAATATCCAAGCCAACCCGACAAGCCCCAAGGGTTGTAGCTTACACACAGTCCCTTCTCATGGGCTCAAAAAGGCTCTGTCTTTTCTGACCACCCACTTTCCAGCAACTCATCAGTGTGTTAATTAATTCAACTCTTCTCTGGATTGTTACAACCCTTTCTCCATCATCTCATCTGGGACTGGTCTTTGATTAATCAAGTGATCAGCCTCTGAAATTGGGAGCTTAACGGGCAGCCCTGACCTGGATATTCTCAGTTTTCATTCAGCTATGCAACTGTTAAGGACAAAATCCTATATATGAAAGTAAAAATTCAGTGACCACACTGCAGTGGTAAATAACATTTCGTCACTGTCAGAGACAGCACTGCCTTTAATATATTGCCCATGTCCAACAGCAATATTTTTTTTCCTAATAAATGCAGCCTAGCCTTGGAAAAGTAAATCTGCCTCTTCCTACCGCATCTCAGAGGTTGCCTTTCCCAACTTTTATAACCTTGGAGGTGGATGGCACCCTAATTCATTAACTCCTTGAACAGCTTTTGTTATTCATGAAGAGTTAGTGCCTTTTCCACTGTTTTGTCTCTCAGACTTGGTCCTGCCAGTGGCCACCACGAACATCCTCAGCCCTGCTGGGCTGCAGCCTTATCCCCCACCCAACAGCACTGGCCTAGTTAAACAACCCTCCGACTCTGCAGTAGCAACTGAGTGATGGCAACTGCTTCCCTCCACTACCCCCAGGGCGAAAAAGGAAAAACTTTGACTACAATCAGTCTTTTATGCAAGAAATCTGGGGCTTTTCAGTGTAACTGAAGTACCAGGGAGCCTTCACCCCCGACCGCGTGCCCTTGCCGCCTCCCCGCCGCTCCTCCTGGCCCTCTTTCCAGAGCCTGCGGCAGTGGTGGTGTCCTGGCTGGAGGAATTCATCTGCATGAAAAACTTCTCTGCTCGTTAGAGATGCCTGGTGTCAGGCACTGGCACAAGGTGCTGAACTCGGGAACTGCTAATGTAGATGCGGCTGAATGTGCCAGCGCCAGCCAGGGGTGGGATAAAGCCTTGTCATCCCTTCCGTGACTCCATCAGCAATTGCCCAACTGGGCTTCTTTAGCTCAGGGACACAGCAGAAAAAACCCAAGCAGGCACAGGGACACAATAGCAATGCCTGAGCTTGCAGCTGCCCCCAGTGAAAGGTCCATTGAACCCTCGCTGTAAAACAGAGATTGCTCTTCCTTTACGCCCAATTAAACCCCAGTCCTCAGTAGCTCTGCTACAGCGACTGCTGGTGCCTCCCTCCCGCAGTGTTTATCCCCTGGAAACAATTCAACCCGGGGCTATTCCTGGTTTAACTCAGGACAGCACTCAGGACTGTGACTGCTCCCCCCGCTTTCTGCTGAGGGATCTCCTGACACAACCAAGAAAGCACAATGTGAGCAGGATCCATGGAAGAGTGACTTGAGAGGAAGGTAAACTGAGACTTGAGAAAAGTCAGATGGGATCCCACTGCTGGAACAGAGCCATTTGAGATGTCCTAGGATATCTGTCATACCTTCCCATCATGCTTCTGCAGGAAAGTATCCTGCATCTTCTGTGTGACACCAGCCAGCTCCCAACATCTCAGGCACCTTGGGGTGTCTAAAATGGCACAGAATGTCTGTTTTTAGGCACTGGGTGCCTATGAAACCTCTCTGCACCATGGATGTGTCTAAGTACAGACCTGGCACCGCAGATTTCCCTGCCCCCAGCCAGCAGGACAGCAGCATCTGCACGGACTTGGGGACAGTAATTAATCTTTCTAATATGTCCCCCATCAAGTGAAGATGTTAAGCTAAGAGGCAGCTCATTGTTTGCTCTGCATCTGAATTCAAAGCTGAGACAACGCTAATTCTTAAGCCTCACCTAATACCGCTAATTCCCGCCAAATTTCTAGCACAGTCAGGAAAAACTGATTTAAAAGTCATCACTTGCACAGAGTGCAACTCAGCTGTTTCAGAGCAGTGTTTAAGGCACAGCCACAGAGGCGTGGAACAGAGGAAAATCCTTTTGGGATGGGTCAGGGGCAGCAGCAGAGCAGGGTTCTGGTGACTGCACTGACGTGTCCACCTGTTTTATCCAAACATCTTGATCCATTCAGATCTTTCCCACCATTTGGAGAATTAGGTTTAATTACATATTTAAAAGACAGTATTTGAGGACTAGAATCTCTGTATTTAGAGAACCTGTTTGAGTTCCTGTGTTTGACCTTGTTCCACTTGCACAAATCAGGTGAGAGAAGTTGCAGAGGCCATGGATGGGGAAAGTCACACCACAAACATCCTTCATCCCAAAGAAGGAAGGCCAAAGCACCTCCAGGTTAATTAACAAAATAAGAACTGAGAAAATAAGCATTAGATCTGGCAGGCCACGCCTTGGTTGGGGATAAAAACCAGCCTGAAAAAAGAAAAAAAAATAAGGAGAATAGAGAGAACAGGAAAATATATAGAAATACTGTTCAATCTCCTTTGTATTCAGGCCGAGAGTATGTACAAAAAGTTTTCTGTCCTGAAGAGTCTGATACGGAAAAAAATATCCTCACTGAAAAAAAATCATTAATCTGTTAGAAAATTAGTATTGCCAAATGATTAATTCCTCCTAATTGAGGATAGGAGCTGCTTCTTGAAACACCTTGTATTTTCACACACTTACATCAACTTTCATGAATAATTCAAACTATTTTGGATAAATAAATAAAATATGAGTTGGGCTTTTTTGGTCTCATATTGAAAATGTCACTGCTTTTTATTCCATTGCTTTGACACTCCTTACATCTGAAACTGTTTAGAGCAGCCTGGAAATACCACAGCTTTGGCTCTTGCTCCGAGTTCAGCCAGGTCAATCAATAACAACAGCAGTCTCTACACTAAAGAAAACTAAATTCATGCTTAACCTTTTCCCCAGGGAAAGAAGAGGAAACAATGTGGCTCTGAGCATGCCAAAAGTGGCATGAAATTAAATGTATCACTAGTCTTTTCCAGGAAAATACAGATTTGTTCTGCCCATCCTCAAAGACGCCACAAGCCATGTAGCTGCATTAATTCAGCTGCAATCCCAGCTAATATATATATCTCTCTCAGAAAGGCCTGCAGTCCTTTCTAACTCTCCATTAAAGGTTACTTTCCCTCAGTGCCACATTTGGGGGTCACTCACTCCAGTACACACACAGAGGATAAAGTATTTACACATGAATTCCTGTCCCTGCTGACCCTGTCAGGGTGCCTCAAGACAGATGCCACCCAATGGTGCTACGGAAGATGCTGCACTTCCATCAACCGTACTTCAGTTAAACAGGTGATTGCTTAATTTCTGTGTCCAGCTTACAGAAGGGGTGCCAGAACCACCTTGTTCACACAAGGTCCACAATGGGAAAAGGAAACACTATTTTTCTCAGTTTTTTCTCAGTTCCAAGTAGCAAAGGCATAATTACCTTTATTCTCCCCCATCTACACAAGCTGCTGCCACGCAATGGCACCCCTTAATCACCCCCAAACTGATACTGAATTACACCATCCACTGCAGTTCTGTCCTTTCCATCTGGCTCTCTGCACCTGGGACCCTTCCACTCATTCCCCTGCTCAAACCCCGAGCTGAAATTTTCTTTGCCAGCCCCAGTTTATGAGGAGCAGCGTCTGAAAAGAGTTCTGTGATATTCTGTGAAGGGCGCAACATAAAAATAAATTGTATCGTGTTAAATAAAGGCTAATAGGAGAAGAGCTGAACATTTTCTGATGTAGGCAAGTTTACGACCATTGCTTTTGAGAAATAAAATTCGCTTTGCTAGATTTTATAGGCATGTTTTATGCCCTGGGGGAGTGGGACCACGCAGCCCCACACCACCCCTACTCGACCTTACAGTCTGGCAGCCTCACACTGCTCTCTGCAAAACTTGAAATTTGTGACATTACAGCCATGAATTATAACTTTTCTTGAAGGTAAAAACAGTTTTATATTCAACAGACTGCACTGGCTGTTCAATTTGAAACCTAAGTGGTATTTATTTGATCAGTCAACATTGGTTTATTTTTAAACCGTCTATGTACCATATGGTTCAATGCACCTCCCAGCCCCCTCCTCCAGCCACCAGCTTGCCCTTCCAGCAGCTCTGGGGAGAGTTTTCAAAGGCAGCACAGCACAAGTAAAGGTCTCCACCACCATTACTAGCGGCAGCTATTGCACTGCCCAAGAACTCTCCACTAAAAAAAAATAATTTTCCCAGATGTTTCTCCTCACCGAAGATGGTTGGCTGAAAGCCCCATTTCAGACAACCCACATACCTTTACAAAGGTACCACTTCTTGGGAAGAAGTCCACAATTAATTATCCTCAGATAACTTGCAGAAGGGAGCAGGGGACACTGGAAGGGTAAGGAGAGAGCAGCAGGACACTGAGGAAGGGGGAGAGAAGCTACGGAAAAAAACACAAACTCTCTTGCAGCACCTACACACAAATAGAACATGGATCAGGATCCAGCAAAGGATGATTTTCTTTTCTTCTTTTGATAAGGCTGAGATTATAACACAAAGCTACAAAACTCACAAGCACACCTGAAGCTGGCCAATGAACCAGCACTGAGCAAAAGGCTCCCCCAGGAAATCCCAGCGTGGGCACTGCTTGGAGCTTTGTGTCCTCCTTCTCCTTGTTGGCAGAGCTGTTCTGGAGTGGGGGAAGGAACAAAACAAGCAGGGCTTTGGGAAGCTCAGCTCAGCCCCTCAGCCACCCCTGCAGTTGTTCTCAGCAGAGACAGCACAGTGATGTGTAAAGAGACCCTGGGTACCTCTAAAATCTGTGGCTTAAATGAAGTGAACAGCCTGCTTGCAGCAATACAGGACTCAGTGGGGATGGCAACACACACCCCAGACACAGGATAAATTAACCTCGGGAGAGCTACTTATTTGCCCAAGATGGGCTCCATTAATTAGCATGGCACGGCACAAACAGTTTGGAAATTAGGGCTGTCACACTGGCCATAAACTGTGACCCAAGCAGGAAGACATCTCCCTGTACCTCCCAAACAATGATTAAAGTCTTCCAGCCACATTTCCCTTCCATATGGCAATTATAGCCCAACAGCACTCCTCAGAACAAAGTGATGTCAGCCAGAGCTGGGGCAAGTCATTAACTTCAGATGCAAAAAATAGCCTCACCTTAAAAACACAAACACACTGTGACACTTCAGTTTACAGGAAAGTACTTAACTTCTAGAACTAGCCAGCAAGTATCAGGCATAAGTCTTCCAGCCTATATGTTTTCCAGGCAATCTATTTTGGAGTTTAAAAAAATTCAGTGGGACTTCTCATGGGCTGTAGTTCAGGGAAGTCAGGTAGCAAAAAAACAGGGGCATAATTTGTATCATTTGTCAGATGAAGGAGAATCATTTCTCCACCAAGTTGCTTCCAAGAAAAAGAGTGGTTTGAAACCACTCAAGTGTTTAATGAAAGAATTAATCCTAAGAACTATATAATTAACATATATAATATGCATTGTTAATTACACAGGGTGGTCTACAGAAGCACTTAATAGATGAATTTATCCCCTGTCTATCACCTCCCCTGCACTCTGCCCATTACTTTGTTTCCATGGGCACATCACTACTTTTAGTACTACCCCAAACCACTGGGTGCCTTTAAACCTCTCAAACAGCACCCAACATCTGCTATTAAACCAAAAGCAGAAGAACTGCTCCAGAAATAGCTGTTTGTTGCCTCTCACAGTGAAGACTTTTTGCAGGAGTTTAAGTCATTCACAGCACAGGGTGGACAATATTCAATCATGCATTAGAGAGTGTTTCACAGTTTATTAGCTGATGATGTTCACTGAAGCTGTGAACGGGAGCTTTCCACCACTGGCAAGAGATGATTTCAAGCCTTCCCAGGAGCAAAGCCATTCTGCTCTTACTCAAGGAACTTTCTGTACTTAAGTTCTGATGCTGAGACTCATGGAAATGCTATTTTGACTGAGTGGTAGTGTCCAAGATTATGTCACTTACAGTTTCTGGTCTCCCTCTGTTCCCTGCACTGCCAACTCTGGGCTTACAACACAAAGATCTGTAGCTTTTCAGGCAGACAATCAAAATATAGAACTAACAAATTCCTGAAGAGGTTCCTCCCATGTCAAAGTCCTTAATCAAATAACTCTGTGCTACAAGACAGAATCTGAGATGGGCCAGGGCATCATACGGGTACCCTTTAGTTCTGATTTGGGACGCACAGACCAAACTCTTAAACCCTGCAGACTCCCCCACTATTTGGGAGTGTGGGTGCCAACAAGCCCTTCTGCCCATATAATGACTTCTTCACAGTCATTATAACCCCATCCCCATCTCCAGAACTCCCTTTTTTGTGGCTCAGAAAGGTCAGCCAATGGCCCTGCGGGTGCTGAGCGCAGCCTGAGGGGCACAGCCAGGAAAATGCACAGGCTTCAGCCAGCTGGGAGGAGAACACAAAGGCCCTGCAACAGAGAAAGGCAAGGCTCTGCAGCACGCCACCTTATTTGTGTTTTTAATGGCAGAGGATTGTGGAGTTTGTTTTAGGGCTTTGGTTCCAAAGGAAATTAAGCTCTAAAAAGGCTCCACTCGCTCCTTCTATTCAATCCCTTTTTTCCCCTCTGTTTATCCCCTTAATAGTGTTTTGAAGTGTTGGCTCTGCAAACGTATTGCTCTTGGCCTGAAAGCCCTCTGGGTGCCAACAAGTCAAACCTTTCCCAAACCCTTCTCCCTGCTCTTTGTGCTCCTGCAGCAGGACCCAAAGGCACTTGTTCTGCTCAAGAATCACATCAGATGTTTCCTCTGAGCACTCTTCTGAGTGCCCCAGACCTCCTCTCATGGGATAGCAGGTTCTGCCCCGTTTTTATTGGCATATTTTTCATGTTCTACTTCATTTCCTGGTGTCCACTTTATGAAAACAATCCTTTAAAGATGCTCACGCTGAAGCGGAACAAACGCTGGTTCAGTGTGGAGCAGCAGCAGAGCAAGAGTGAAAAAAGAGCTTTCAAACAACAGAACTCCAGGATTGTGACACAGATGTAAAGACAAGCAAACTTATTTCCCTGGAGCATGAAAGATGTTTGGAAACAGAGCCATCTCCTGGATAACCAGGCTTTCAATCACATTATTCTAGCCTCTGGAGGTTTCACTTCCATTGCAGGAGTCTGAAATGTTATTATGGATATAGGAGGGTTATTTCCCTTAACCTTGTGCTGGTACACTTGGGCAAGAGGTAAAGGCTTGATGTCTCCAAGCAATGTTCACAAACTATGCCAAGGCTGGAGGACACCAGAATCATCTCTGGGTAGGGAGACAGGAAAGGTAACATCTGTCTCAGCCCAAATGCCAAGTTCTCCTCTCCTGATCCTGAATTATTCATCACGTGCTAACTTCCAAGCCAGTTCCGTTTTCAATTTTTAAATATTTAATAATTGGGTATTAAATATTCATGCAATTTTATTAGAAATTTTGGAAGATGGGCACTAAGGCTCTAATTGTAAAGTTCATCATTGGGAATGACTGCCTATTCAGAGAGACCTTCTAGCTACCTAGAATGAGAGGAAAAAAGAAAAAAAAAGGTAAAACAAGTATTTATGGACCTCTCTGACTCTAAATCACAAGAGAACAGAGACACCCATACCATTTGTTTTAAAGAAAACATCATCTCTTTAAGAAAAAGCCGAGAATCCTACACTGGGAACATGCTAGCCAGCTGCAGTCTAAAGAGTCTTTAAGAGTTTAATTTCAGTGCCACAGAGAAAGATGCCCACCTCAGACAGCTGCAGTGGATCTGGCTGGTAAAAGGACGCTTGAGCAGCCCCTGACTACAAGAAAAATATGCTGTAAGTCTTATTTGTGATTTGGGGCAGATGCAGGGCAAGTTCAGCTCAGTACACCCCTGGACAGACAGAGTTCCCTCCCTTTTTTGATGCCTACTCAGAGGGGACAGGATGCACGGTGTCCCCTGAGCTGGTGTAAGAACTTGGATTCATTAATTACCCATGGCTGTTTCTCTTGATGCAGTTTCTGCACACCATGTTTTCCTCCTTTTTAGAAGATGACATCTCTTTAACCCTGACTCCTGCTGAGAGCGAGCCCATGTTCCTGTCCCTCTGTATTACGAGCACACATTCCCCATTGCGATGGAAATTGTATGGTTTAAACAAAAGATGACACAAAAGGCCTGGAATTATATGCAAATGAACAGATCCATTCCTCACTTCTTACCATCACAAGTCTGACTTTCCAACAACTGCATGGGGTAATTTCTGCACCAGCTTCCAAACAAAGGGCATCTCTGTGTTATTAACATCTCACTGTGGCGAGCAGTTTGTCACCTTTCACAAGAATTATCTGAAAAGACACCAGCAATTATTCCCAAGGAGATTACTGGGTGGCCATGTCCCAGCATAGCAGCTGGAAGCTCAAGAGACATAATATTCGCTGGGAAAATGACTTCCTCAAATCAAGAGAACATGGAACAGATTTAAAAAATGAACTGAATTGTAAACAAACACAAAACTAGAGGTAAAGTCATGCTTGTTCCCTTCAATTTTGTTCATCTCTATGCCAACATCAGGCGCACATCTTCAAAAGAGACCTAAAAGCTCCTAATTATGACATGAGATAACAAGACATTAACTTTGGAGACTTATCCTGGGAAGGAACTTGGCATGGTATAATGAAAGACCCTGAGGAAGAATGACTCCAGCACCAGCTCCAGCTGCAGAAATCCAGCTGATTTCCAGCTCTTGTATATTTGGCTTTTCCAAGAATTTTAAACACTGAGGACTGGACAAACACAAGACAGACAAGTGTTCTCTTCCTGGGATTGTTGTATAACTCCTGGTTAAATCTCATAATAAAACCCAAGACCCAGCATTTGCTTGGCTAATGCTCATGAATGAAGTGGGGCAAAGAGCAGAAGTCCTGAGGAATTCCAAGGAAGCAATTACTCATGGCTCTTGACAGGAATGAGCAAGTAGAGTCCCTGCCTGTGCAAGAAAGACCAGGAGATTCAGTCACACCAGTTTCTTCAGGGAAATTGGTACTGGAGAAGGTGATGTTCCACTGGGTGTCCTTTGAGGACAGGCCATTTCTAGTTACACAGAATCACAGAAAGGTTGGGATGGGAAGGGATCCTAAAGATCATCTTGTCCCACGGGCAGGGAGGCCTCTCACCGGATCAAGGCTGCTCAGAAGCCCATCCAGCCTGGCCTAGGGGAGTTAGGGGGAATTAAAGCCCAGAAAGTGATGCTCCAGCAGCTGCTAATTCCACATCCTGACTGGGAATCACACCCAAGAAACCAGGTTTGTAACCTTGGGACCTCAAATTTATATTAAAAAAAAACAACAAGCCAAACCAACAGCAAAAAAAGAGCAGCAGTCTGACCTTGGAGATAAAAGTAGAAATCTCTTACCCAGTGAAATACTTTTCCTAGTGCTGAACCAGCTCGTTACCTTCAGCTCTGTGAAAAATGCTTCCTGTTACTTTGATGGAAATTCTTCTAAACACCGACACCCATGATTAGAAATCTCTTTGGAGCCAAAAAGCACAAGAAAATCTGAGCAAGTCTCCTGTTTGCAATGGTGGGAAACAAGAACACACTATTGCTGCGTTTTTGGGTGCATATTGTCAACAACTCTAAGCTCAGACTTTCACAGAACCTACAAACATATTAAAAAAATTATGAGCTCTGCTTGTTTCAAGCCCAAGCAACATTCATAGAGCCCATAATGGTCCAAAATGGAGCACTTCAGTGTGTTCATTTCTTCACTGATGTTTTAAAAAGTTTCTCTGCATCATCTAGTAGATATTGTCCAGTGTCAGACATCATGTTGCTGTCACACATTCACACAGGCCATTCCACAAGCAGACAGCCAATATGTAGAATAATAGAGCTGAGGACAGAATAGATCTGTGAGGAGATGAGAACATGCAGTGACTTTGCAAAGTTAGCTTAAAGGGTAATTCATAATAAGCAATTAAAAAAAGTGAAGGAAAAAGATTTTCAGCGAGAGAATGCAGAACAGATTTCAAGACTGAGTCAAGCACTCTGATATTTCACAAAAAATTTAAAATAATAAAATAGTGGGATTTGGAAGAATGAGAACATAGATGCACAAACGCAGTCAGATCCAGAAGGCTGCATGGACCTACCTGCTGAAGACACCTCCTGTGGTTTCAACAAGGCCAGGTTGAATCTAGCCTAACCATCAAGGAGGATAAAATTAATACTACTTTTAACTCTTATCAACTGAGGGAGTGTGATGGAAGAACAAACAGCGGTGGTGAGTGATTTCACACCTCCATGTCGGAGTGACCTCAAGCAAGGCGAGCAGGACTATCTGGGAAGAACTCAAATCATACAATACTTGTGGACAGATCTAATAAGACAGAAACCCTTTCCTTTTTCCTAAGAAAGATGTATTTTATTGGCCTAAAAGCCAATAAAATACATCTTTTTGTGGCAGTGGAAAAAACACACCCAAATGAAAGATTCTGCAGAAGGCTCAGCATCCTTCTTCAAAGGATGGCTCCTGAAAGAGTCCAGCAAAGAGACTTGATAGCTTGAGAGTTTAAACCAGAGCTTTTGGCACAATCTTGACTGCAAATAATAATAAAATGCTCTAATGGCAAGGGTTTGGGTGGAGAAAAAGGGTGAGGGAAGCAGAAACATATTCTTAATTAAAATCTCATTTAGCACATTTTTTTTAATGTGCTTAAAAATTCCACCGAGGTCACCATTCTGGAGAGATGACAAACTCCTGGGATAAAGGCTGGAAAATCCTGGTAGTCGTGTCACATTTAGCGAGTCAAAGATATGTTTGTATAAGGCTGTAGAGGGCTAAATCCATTTTACATGCCGTATGTATTATTAATTTCTGACAGTGGGCTTAGAAAAACCTAATTCGCTGGAATACGAGCTCCCTTTGAGCGGAGGGAAGCCTTTTCAAAACTCATCTTTTATTGACTGAGTCATTTTTGAGTCAATCTGTCTGCTTTCGGCAAGACAAGAGTTTTAAATCTTCTCTCTTTTTTTCCTCCTTTTTGAGTCGTGGCAAGTCTATTAAAACCTGCTAATGTATGCAGCAAGGCCTCTGATTTGAAATGTAATGAATTCTTCAGATAGTGGCAGATTAGGGGGAGAAGATGATAGAAACAGCCATAGTTGCCAAAAAAAGAACTCTCCAGAAAAAGAGGAGGAGAAGGGTGAGTGGGAATGAGAAAGATTAACCCTTTTTATCCAGAAGAAGAAAATCTTTAAGCTCCATTAATAGAATCAGTTAAAAAAGCAGAACTGGAAGAGGCAGAGAATCTTCAGGCTTGCCTGGGGCTGAATGAGACAGAGAATAAATGAATCTTTCCTCCTAGAGTCTCTTGTAAGATTAGGTAATTCCCTAAGTGAAAAATGAATAACTTAGAGAAAATTAGCTCCATCCATATAAATAAGCCTTCATATTCCAAACTCGTCACCCAGAGCTTCCCAGGCGAATGCCCTGAACCATTTCTGCTGTTGTGTAACAGATGGTTTCCTCCTCCCCCCTGCCTTGGGTTGGTTCCAACCGCAGTATCTTTCAGGTGATCTTGTTTTAGCACAAAAATGAGCATTTTGGGTGTAAACCATCAATCCTGTTAGTGAAAGGAGGCTTGGCAGTTTTATTGTCTTTGGCATCTTTGAAGTGCTGGACAAACCTTATGGAGTTAGACAAATGAGAGATTAGCACTGTCTCCATTTTACAGATAGAGGAGCTGAGGGAAAGAAAGTCAAGGATACTACTTAATTCGACAGCGTGGATCTGGTGACAGCCCTGAGAACACAGAATCTGCTGAATCACGGCACAGACCTGGGATATCTTCCTGTTTAACAGGAAAATTCATAGCTCAGCCTTGAATTTGATGGCTTTAAAAAAATAAAATTAGCTCCGTAATAAAGTTCTAATGAAACAAAACCTTAGAGAGAACAGTCTGACGGAGAACAGGTGACCCAGTGGATTTTAATGAAAATTAAGCTCAGCAGAACTGATGCAGGTGAGTAAATGTGGGAGACTGGAAAACTGGTTCTGTCAGCCTAATGTCCCTTTGCTAATGACAGGCACTGAAATGTTTTAACAACTGAGAAATCCCAAATAACAGAGGCAAAATCCTTCAATTTAACATGCAGCAGAGATACGTAAGTCCATGCATGTCTTGAAGGAGAGAATGTCTTTCCCTACAGATGTGAGGCATTCAATCCTCTATCACACAACTCAAACTACAAAAGGCAAGAAGTTTTAAGTGCAAAGTTAGCTGAAAAGCTGCTGGAGGCAGAGACTGTGGAAACTAAGCATGAGCTGGAGAAAACAGCAGCAGGAAACCTTTGCAGAGGGATACAGGACACGGGTAAAAGTGTTACCTAGGAGGCCAGCAAGCCATGGCTTTTCAAATTGCTTCCAGGTGCTGTCTGCATTTGCTGGCTGAAACACATTTTCTTCCATCCTGGAGAATAACAATGGCTGTATGCCTGTGCCCACATCTCCTAAACTCCATCAGTCCCTTGATGTGATTCTCCCCAGCTGGGAAGCTGCCTTTCCCTACCTGTCTGTTTGCTTCCAAGCCTGACGTGAGTGTTGCAGAATTCACAGACTAGAACTTTTACATTTCCACCTATTAGTGCTTTTGGAAAGAAGAGGTTGTGCTTCTTTTCATGTACGTAGACACAATCCCGACCTTTAGCTGGGTCCCAGCCCTGTGATTCAATAGCTGGCACTCGCTCCCTGAATCAGTAATGAGCTAAAGGTTATGGCAGGGAGCACGCTGCGCTCTGGATATACCATTTTTCAGAGAAGATAAGAAACTCAGACCTGGAATGGAACAGAAAAGGTAAAACATTTTCCTGGCAGAGCATTTTATTTGGGGCCAAGGGCACGACCCAGGACTGTGGCATCAGTCCTGTACAAATGCCATTTGGTAACCACGTTCTGCTTCCTCTGCTTTCACGTTAAAAAGACACTTCTCACTTTCTGCCATCGGGACGGTTCCTGTGTGGCACTAAGCATTACTGTACTTCACACTAGCCATGGATGAGTGTTAGTGGCGGATAGAGCAATCCCTGGGCAGATTTCCTTTTGCTGTGAAGTTTACAGGGCACTTTGGGAATCCTGAGAGGCCAACACGCTCATTGCAGCAAGCTCCACCACACCAGCTGTGGTAGCAGGCTCAAAGAACAGCCTACTCCAGAACTATCACTATTTTTCTTTCCAACTGCATCCTGAATTCCCCCTGCACATCCTCTACATCCCTTCTTCCTGCCCTGCTTGTTTGGGAGATCCTCTTGCTTCTTGACATTGCTTGAACTCTTCTGTCTCTCTGCCTCCTGAGAACTCTGCACCAAACACTGGCTTATTGCAGGACTAGCCTGTTTGGAGTAAGTTCAGTCAAAAAATCGAGATCTCCCGTGCTTAGTCACCAAAGAGATTATTTTGGTACAGAAAAGAAGCACAGCACTGAGGTAACCTTGGCTCTTGGTTTCCAGTGACCCACCCCACACCAGGGAGCAAGTGCACAGAGAATCCTGATCTCTTGCACTGCAGCCTCCCACAAGGAGCCACTTCAGGTTTAGAGAACATTTTACTCACTGCTACTGCTGTGGACTCTTCCACTGAGGTCAACGAAACAAAGTGCCACAGAGACCATGCTGCTGGCATGAACAGCACTGCCAAAACAGGACAGAGAGGCTTAGGAAAAGTATATGTTGAGGAACCAAGTGAAGAAAGGAACAAATGGTACACACAAAAGGTCTGCGTGCGTGGGATGTGCAAGCAACGAGAAACAGATTTACCCAACTCGGCTAAATCAGTGAATTAGCTCTGTGCTCGAAGAAAAAGTTATCTTTAAAGGCTGTGCTATTCAGTAGCTCACTTTACATCTGAGAAAAGTCTGCAAAAATCCTCCTGCATTATCTCTAGCCTTATAGATTTCTTCTTTTCATCTGAGGCTCAGAGTGGGGATTACCCATTAAGGTGCAATGGCCAAATCACATTCAATCTATTCTCTGCTAAAAGAAGAAAAAGCTTTGGTCTGTCCTGTCCTCTTCCATTTCATCCACTTCCCATGTCCACATCCAAAGCATTTACCTCCAACTTTCAATAGGTGCATTCAATAGGTGAAAAGGTTCTGAATACCAAGAGGACACAAAGGATGACACTAAACAACAATTCTCACTCGTCAATCCTACCGGCTGCATCCTATTTCTCCAGCACCACAGAACAAGGGTTCATTTAAAATCTTCATGTATTTCTCAACCCAGTAACGACACAATTGGCAATTGCCACCAGCACCGACCAATTTTGACCCACAGTTTCCACAATATCATCCCCCTGGTTGTGATCAGGGATGGAAGGGTGACAGGAGCACTGGCAGGTTGTTTTCAGAGCATCTGGACCCATCCACACTGCGATGCTAAAACATCTGCAGTGGTTCACATCTGGCCACCCCAATGCCTGACCTGGCAGCACCAGCTCGAGCAGAGGTGTTCAGCAAGGGATGATGTGACCGAGATCCAGCCCTGAGCTGCGCCAGCTCTGCCTCTTCCCCTGCTCCTGCAGCCCCACTGGGGCCATAACCAAGCAGAGTTAAACAAAGGAGTTAATAAGTACAGCTGGAGAGAGGTAATAAAAGCAAAAGACAACTAGAAAAATACCTTCACAAGCAGGTGAAGCGTGTAACTACAGGCAACTAAAATGCTTTTACCACATCGAGTTTTTATAGAAATGTGTTTGCTTTTCCTCAACCACAGAAGTCAGAGACTGTAAACATCTGCTTGTTCATGCTGTCTCTCCCACAATGTTTTGATTTAGGTATTTTCCTGTAATGTCTGCAACTTAAACACATCAGAATTGTGCCAAGGCTTCAGTAACAAACAGTAAAAGGGATTGAAGGTATTAGAAAAGTGAAAAGCTAATAAACCCAAAGCCATTTAAACAAACTGACAAGAGCCCTGGCATCACTCTGAAGCATTGCAAAGCAGAATTTCCTGAGCTGAAATTACCTTGAATGCATCTTTCCAGTAAAACTGAAATTACCTCCCTTTCAGCATGAGACCTATTGAAGCACTTGACCCTGTGGACATTATAATCTTCTTGGCAGCATTATCAACAGTTGCTTCAGAACCTGGTGAGCTGGAAGCCCAGCATGACTGTTTGCCATGGTTTAACCCCAGCCAGCAGCCAAGTACCACACAGCCACTTGTTCACTCCCTCTCACCATCCACAGGACTCTCAGTGAGGTTTATTCTGCTGCTCCATTAATTTTATATACTCATATTTGGATTTCAAAACAAAAAATGTCAGTTATGGATTACTAGAAATTATAAAGAATTTATGTAATTTGGCTTCTGGTTGAGTTATCAATCCAAAAAGATATTCTGCACTAAGTAAAGGAGAAAGCCATAAAGCAAGGTTTGCATTACTTGCAGCTGCTCAGATTTTTAAAAAAATACAAAAAACAACAACCAAAAAAAATTTAGAGAAAACCTAAAGAGATTTTTATTAATGCTTTAGATGAGTTGGAAAAAAAGTCACTTAATCATAACATTGTAAACAAGGAAGTTCTACAGCAGTATTTAAAAATATCCAAAATTGTTTCAGGAGCCCCATTGATTTGAATTAGGCAGCTGCGTAATCACAGGGGCTGCAATTTTAATGAACATTTCAACAGGAAATGTAGAGCTGATTATATATATCAAAACAGGAAAGATCCGAATGCTGCAGCAACTCTTTTTTTGTTGTTGTTTTGTTTATTACCTCAGTGTGCAGAGCCAAACCAACTCCAGAACTAACACAGAACTTACCTGACAGCCCCTCTCTCCTTGGCTCCCAATGCTTCTGGCTGCAGCTCTGATCTTCCTGTCTTGATACATGTCATTAGGCACAGCATTTTGAAAAATAATTAGTGATTCAATCAGATTTTACACCGGATCAAGTGGCTGGAAACTTCAATGCTGTGCTGCAGTTTTTCCCTTACCATACTTTAGGGCATGTTATATATACTTAATTAGATAATGTTTATACAGTGCTTTGAAGAAATAAGGAACTCTGTAAAAGGCCTGGGTCGCATTTTCAGAAAGGAAAAGAGCAGTGTTGAGACAGCTCAGGCGCAGAGGGAGAACAAAGCTCTCAAAAGCTGAACACCACCTTGTTTTCAGAAAGGTTTCAGGACATTTTGAGAAAAAAATATGTCAGCAGCTTCCAACACGCAGGCACTAAGAAAGAAACAAAAGTTGTGAAACAGGGGATGCTGCAGAGGCAGTGCAATGATGGTGCTGCCCATACCAAAGTGACAACAGTGGCACCAGAGGCACAGGGGCAGCAGCTCTCCAGAAGGAAAACTTTGCTTATAGCCAAGCCCAAGGCATTATTATTACCCTCTTACAGCAATTTGCAATGTGAGGACTCAGACAGAGCTGTAGGCCTTGATAAAACAAAATGCATTCCACTCCTGTGAACACTCTTACTCATAAGAGTGGCAACTAATGGAATAAAAGTATCTGGCTTCCTATTATTTTGTGGCAAGGCAAACAGAGCTTTTTTGCTAAGGTTAGGGTGCTTTTTGGCTGCATGCATAAATACTAAAATACACTGCAAAACACAAAAATGTGTTCTCCAGGGAAATGTTCCTGGGAGGAACAGGGAGCAGCACGTGGTTTTCCCCTGACCGGGCACCCGGAGCAAACACCGGAGGGGATGCAGAACACAGGAAAGGTGAGGGCCAGGTTCTGCTCTGGATCAGGACGAGGCACCATGTGAGTCCTTCATCCAAAACTCTATTAAAAGAACTTGTAAAGCAACAAAGCAAGCTGTGGCTAAATCCACTCAGAATGAACAAGAGATGCTACATCCAGATATTTGGCTCCCTACAGGGCAAGAGGCACACAGAGTGCTCCTAAGAGTTTCCAGTGAGCAATGAAAGCAAACAATGTATGCAGGGAGCTTTAAAAATGATTGCAAAGAGAGCCCTGAGCTTCTGTTCTGTGCGGGTTTTGGGTTTTTTATTTGCCTATAACTAAATTACATGATTTCTTTGCAAGTCTAATTAAGCAGTTAATTGATGCTGGTGCCCTTTAGCATCTGGCATTTAAGATTAAGTAAATAATGGAGAAAAGTGCATGCAGCACCCAGCAATAATTAAACACAGCAAGGGTTTGTTCCCCCACCCTCCCCCGTTCTAACCTGTTACATACAAATCTCTGAGGATAACTCTCTTTAATAACCTCAAATACACTTACACACCATAATGGATACTTGACAACTGTATTTTTCCTCTTAGAGATGGTGGATAGTAGGTGTATCTTTGCTCTTAATCGGGAGATTTCATTTTATACCTGGCACTCAGGGGAAGGAAAAGCTTCATTGTGACAGCTCTACCCAACTGGAGAGCATGTTAAATGGATCTGCATGGGAACATACTTTTAAATCCAGGACTGTGAGCGTTGGCATCATGCATTAAAGATTTGTGGTCACATTTTTCCCTTTTTCATGTGCTTACTCCTTCCTGATGGACCATTCAGTGTTATTCATATATTTCCTGAAGTCTATGGAAATGCAGGTTATGAAAAAGAAAGATTGAGTTATCTAAAACAAAGCTCCAGGGAGACCTTATTGCTACCTTTCAGTTCTTACAGGTGTTCTATAGGAAACACACGGACTACTACATGCAGGGCCTTCTGCAGTAGGACAGGACAGGGGGTATTGCTTTTAAACTAAAAGAGGGTCGATTCAGCCTAGGTACAAGGAAGAAGTTTTTTACAATGAGGATGGTGAAACACTGGCACAGATTGCCCAAAGAGGGGATGAGTGGGAGGATTCAAGGTCAGGCTGGACAGGGCTCTGAGCAACCTGACCTAGCTGAAGATGCCCCTGCTCACTGCAGGGGGATGGACTAGATGATCTTTAAAGGTGTCTTCCAACCCTAACTAGAATATGATTCCGTGATTTTTTACATGTAGAGCACTGCACTGAGACTTCCATCTGATCTCAGGAGCACAGTTTCCTCAGAAGGCCACATATTAAGGACTGGACCCAAGTTGTAAGACCTACTCCAAGTCTTACGCTACAAGAAATTCTGAATTAGCTGCAGCAGACCCAGCTGCTGCTGCTCCTCCAACAAGACCCCTCAGGAGCATAAGCTCAGTCCAGCAGCTTAATGTGAGCCAGACTGCTTTCCAAATAATGTGGCTTAGATTCAAACTAACAACAGTATGAAAGGTTTTTAGTTCTTCTAGAGCTGCCTGATAGAAGGAATTGCTGCCCAAAGATTAGTGCCACAACCTTTTTAGACTCTGCAGGCAAAAAAAGCTTGTGTGGAGACTCCTGCCCACTTCCCACGGGTGCTTAATTAGTATCTCTTGCATACTCAGAGACCTTTGGACAGAGGGTGCTACAGAAGTGGAAAATATTATCATCATTATGTCTGTTCCCACCAGGGCTGGCATCCAAGGGAGAGCCTTCCCAGCAGATGGTGAAGTCATGAGCACGGCTGGCTTTGGTTATAATTTCCTCATCACAGACTCTCCTTGTTGGAGCAGCTTCACCTCTTGATGCCTGAAGAGCAAACCAGAACCTGCAGAACAGGACTGCATCCTGCTGGTCAGTACTGCTGACATTCAAAGCAGCCAGCACTCAAATCACTGCAAACTAAATCATCCAAGGGGCTTTCTAATTAAAAAGGGCTTCACTTGGATGGCAATTCTTTCCCCCGCCTGTCACAGTCAGCTCTCCCCTGAATTCTGATCATTAAAAGAAAAAACAAAGAATTAGTCAGCTTTTGTTGTCAAACGCTCCCACTCTAAACAATGAGCAAAACAAGGAGAGGTGTTTAATAGCTCTCAGAGCAACTTTATACCTTCCTAAACACCATTTCCGTACCTCTTGCTAATTGCTTATTTGCCCTGGTTGTATGGAAGAACCTGGCTCACTCCAGCTTTGACAGAGCAGAGCAGCAGTGTTTAACATGCTGCAGGAGGTGTGATATGCCTGGTTCTAATTTTTATCCTTATTTATTTCTGTGGGGGTTAGCAGCTGAGGACTCTGAGCTACCTGAGGCGTAACTAAGATGCCATTAGCTTTAAATCTGTTCCCAAGTGCTGCAAGCAGCCTCTCCACTTGGCTTAGGACATCACCTTGCAAATGAAGCCTTTGCATATGGGGGAACATTCTGCTTAAAATGTCTCTGTTCACCAAAAACTTCCTAGGGACTCTGGAATAGAAACACAGGGTAACGCTCCCCTCCTCCTTCCTGGGGTTTTTCATTGTAAAATGAAGGATCCTATAGTAGAAAGAAGTTCTTTGAAATGGAAGCGAGGAGTAATCTCTGCTACTCCTTGTAGCACCACAGGAGTCCAAACACGTTCTGCAGGGAGCTTGCAAATGCATCAGCACCCTGCCCACGTAGCGAAGAAGGGACTCGTCGTGGAAACAACCTGACCTGGAGTTCCTTCCATGGTGGCTGACGATGGGAACGCCTTTAGCCCACATCTGCTACGCAGCTCCAGCATCACCAGCTCTAACTCGGGATTTATTTTTATCGCTTTTCTAAAACGAGACAGAAAATTCCCCTCGCCTAAATCCTGCCTCGTTTCAGGGAAGGCATCGCAGCATGGCAGTCTAAAAGGGGAATCACACGCCGGCGTCATTACCAGCCTATTCAGAAAGGCTTTGCTGAATCCCTCAGATCTGCACGGTCGCTTTGATGCCACCAGCGGAGAGATTTCTGATGACACATCCGCAGTCTCCAGCGAAGGTGGTGCCGCTGCTGCTGCCTCCGGCCTTTCCTTACAGAAGCCTCTGATCTATTTAATTTCGGTACTTTTGCTGCACACCTATGATGGTGTCTGATCACGGCAGAAGGTAACTTTACAACATTGCACACCTGCCCAACAACCCCCCACACCACAGTCCTCCACCAGGACCCACAGAGACTCTTCTATTCAACAGACACAGAAACACTCAGAGAGCCAGAGAGTGAAAAGGCAATTTGTGAATCTGATTTCATCTTCAGCTTTTCATCTGTCTGATTTTCATCCATTGAGCTGGAGCTGGTTGTATGCAAGAATGAATATGCTGTTGCCTAATGGAGGCTGGATTGACTTGCTCCTCTCTAAGTGCAGATGCCAGACAAGCTGGCACTGAAATGGAGAAAACATGGAAACACTGCAATAGTGAGGGAAGGTGCTTCAGTGCTGTGACACACAAACCACACCAGGCAGCTTTAGTTTACTCTAAAGAATGGATTGCTCCCAGATGCTCAGAAATCCCTGATGGGCAGACATGACTTTTACTGTGTTTTAGGACTTGCTATGATTTAAAGATGCCTTTGCCTCCCCAGCACGAAACCACAGCAGCAGCACGAGGTGCACAGAGCACAGCCAGCAGCACAGAGAACACTGCATCTCCTCGCTACCCTAACACCAGGACGTTGGCAAGCCAGGTCGATAGGGGTGAAGATGCTAAGACAGGCTTTTCTCCCTTCCTGCTGACATCCTTGTGTCAGCACCACATTCTAAAGGGTATCACAGCGCCACCACATCATGGGACTGATGTCAGTGCCATGATTAAGACAGCAAAGTAATTACAAGTGTCTGCTTTTGTATGCTGATTGCTTTCCAAATAGATGTTCCCTATTCCAAATAAATCCACTATGGATTAACATTTCTCCTACTTGTTCACCACCTACAATGTATTTGATTAGAAAAGCCTGATCAAAACTCTGCTTGACCATTTTTCAGCACTTCACCATTTTTCTTTTCCTCATCAGGGAGAAAAATGTATCCATTAGTCAACCTTTTCAAACACATTCTTTTTGTAGCCTAATTCAAAGAAGGATTATAAAAAAATCGTCAGACTCGGCATGTGAATAGCTTTTTGTGAGCGCAGGGAACAAGAATTCATATATCAGAACATCAGCATGGGGAGATAAGGGAGCTGTATACTGTGAGCTTATCTGAATGCAAGATCAGCCCTGTGAAACCAGCATAAACATCAAGGACAGAATCCATATATTGATGTAATTCTTAGTGCTACTAGTGCATTTGTGTGAATTTGCAATTAAATAAAGCTTATTCCTTACAAAGAAAACAAGAAGTTAAGGATACAATTCAAGGTCTATTGAGATCAATGGGAATTTTTTTCATTGCATTTGAATATAGCTCCCTCTCCCTCCCTCCCAACATGTCTACTAGAATATTAAGAAAGAAATTACCTGGAATTTGTTTGTACTACTTTTAAACAGAGCAAGAAATCCTCAATTCTCTCAGTCTGCTTTCTAACCCAGTATATCCAAAGCTCTCCTTTCATCCATGGCTAACATTAAATGTATTTAAATCCACATTAGTTTTGTACCAAATAAAGCCATTGAAAATACCACAAATAGATGTGGGTGACAAATTAACTGATGCAGGCAACATAACTTTGAATTTCCTGACTTTTAGGCAATTAAAATATCAACTTAATTGTTGGCTCTGTGTCGCTTCTCTCATTTTAATATGTAAATCAGTCTCTATTACGCTATAGCTCAAAGAATGTGTGACTCTGCTTACTTGATTAGGCTGGGAATTGCTGGTCCTGCTGTCACTATGTTTACACTCTAGTGACAACTTTGCACATCAAATTCACATAATGCAATGTCATCAACTTACTCATCAAATACAAACTCCTTAAATACAGCCGTCGCTCTAAAATATTGAACCTTATTTTACTTCATTTACAGCTCCTAAATAATCAGCATAAGTGAAAAGAAAAACTGGGAATTCAACTGAAAAACAGTATTTCCCAGAAAAGAACAGCTTCCCACAGACACGGAAATGAAACAGAAAAACAGTCCATGCCAAACAGTCATCCTTTGGCTTCCAAATTTTAGTTGCATGTTGCCCTTTTAAAAGCGGAACAAGGAGACACATTTTATTTCTCAGTCTCCACACATTCCCCCCACCTCATTTGGGATTCAGTGTTAAGGAGCTCTGACTTATCCTGTGAAGACAGTCAGATTTCAGCTCCTGGCCACATATACTTACCTGCAAATTGACATGAGGACTCCAGAGAAAACCAGCAAATTCAGTCATTTTTTCCCTATTATGACCTGATCACAACAGGAAAACCATCTTGGACAGTATGGAGTTCAGCATTTTCTCATTTCTGTAATCTTTCCTGAATCCAATAAACATCCCCAACCAAGGGGATGTTCACCTTGCCAGCACAAGGCTTTTTAAGACTTCCCCGTATCCTTGACACCCCTTGCAAAGTTCCTCCACTGGATTTCTACCACTCCACTGGCTCACAGAAGCATCAGGCTTTAATTTCCAGGAGAAACAATACATTGACAAGAAGCAGAGCAGAGATCTGAGGCTCTCCGCTGCTGGAGCGCTCCACCACGCTGGCAGGCTGGTTTTTCTGATGTCAGGGAAATCGTGTCGGCCTGAATTTGAGACATCAGCACAAGCCTTTCTTCTCAATCCCGCTGATGAATGAAAGAGCATTTTCAATTGTGTACATCCAGGGGCCTTGTGGCACATCGGGTCTAATCAAAAGCTGTTCCACGATGCAAAGTGCTGTCAGAGGCAGCTCACAGCACAGCCCCGCAGGAGCCAAAGGGCAGCTGCAGATAATTCTGCATTTCCTTCCCTTCAGGACTGGAGAGATCCAGCAGGAACATCTCAGCTGTCACACAGCACCGAGGAGGCCACGACCAAGCAACGAGAGCTTGACTCAAATATCCGAGCAGGAAAGCACAACTGCCAAAGCTGACCAGCTACAGAGCTCAACAGGCTGTTGGCTTGTCTCTGGTGGATAAAGAAACCACCAGCACAGAGGGATATTGAAGAACCAGAGGGATTAGAAGAACTGTGGCCATGAAGGGTGTTACTTTCTGGGCAGCAGTTTCTGTACAGTACAAATTTGATGGTGCTTTATCAGGATTGTGGGGGTGGGAAGGAGTTAAAACACAGGGAGAAAGGTTGTGGATCCTTCTGCAGCTCATTGACTTTTCTCCTTGCAAAGGCTCTGAGCAGAAATGAAGGAGCACAGCTACTTCTGGGGGTACTTCTGGTAGTGAGAACAACTCTTCCACATGGTCACTTTGTATTTCACTCAGCTACTGATGGACTGGGAACTGGAATCTCAAGTAACCAGGCTTAAAAATTCTGTTTCTATCACCAGTTTTTCCTTCACAGCCATGTACAGAGTGACCCAGAAGGAGACAGAACACTCCCTGTCAGCCCAGGTTTCTCTGCACATTTTCTCTTGATTTATCTGCCCCCAGAAGTCACCTCTAACCTTGCCCTCTGCCCATCTGTAATGACTTTAGCCACCTCTAACCTTCCCACCTACCTCAGCAAAGGCAGCCTCTCCCTCCCCAGCTGTAACAGCACACCATCACTGTGTCAGTACCGAGTAAGGAAAATGCACTTGCCCAGGAAACAGCAGCCTTCTCCTCAGCTGTATTTTCTTGCAGTACTACTCATTTCCATTACACCCAGAACCAAGGCAGGATCAATAAGCCCAGGGAATCTTCCCTTGGGAGCCTCTTCCCTCATATTGCTACAGAAACCATTGCAGATGTTGTCGCAGTTGCGTTTAAATTTGGTCCCCCTCATCATGTATACATTTTTGTTTTCTTTTCCATGTCTTTCTCTCTCACAATTTATTTTACTATTTTTTTCTTCACAAAAATGGCTTTACTTTTTCTGGAACAAGGCTTCTACCGAATATCTTGTAATCCATTTCTACACAGTGCCTAGCAAGAGGGTGGGAGATCCTTTAAAAAACACCCTTGTGGGACTTGCTGGAGCTATATGGAAGTATTATGTAGGTTCACAGGCTGTCTCTTAGAAAAACAGAAATATTGAGTTCTCCAAGAACTTCACACGTGAAATTGGTAGAAAAGGAGGGCAGGAAGAAATCCTGCAGCTTTTCTGCTCTTTGTGAAGGCTAAGTATAGTCTGGATAGTAACCTTTGACTGACACCAAGTTTTACACATTCGCTAGCTACAACAGAACTACATTACAGAATTTATTACAAACCTCTGGCTCCCTGGACAGCAGACACAGTCTGAAAGTTCCAGCAATGTCTCAGTGGCACCTCCCATCCCAGTTTCACAAGAAGCTGCAGGCTTCAGGCATCCTTGGGGCTTTGTTCGGTCAGCAACCTTTGGCCCGCTCGCAGCACAGATGACACCGAGCTCGGGGGCGAGTCTCTGGTTGTTCAACAGACTCATGGCATCTTGCCACAGGCTGGGCACGCTGTTTGCAATACCCTCAGTGCTGCATGACTTCATATCTGTATTATCTCCAAAAAAAAACCTTGGGAATCTTTCTGGATGATGAATACTAGATACGATTAAAGTGATTTTTTTTTTTAAACCACAGAACATTTCTTCCAGGCCTCTTGAGG
This sequence comes from Pardalotus punctatus, assembly GCA_013400915.1. Classification (NCBI taxonomy): domain Eukaryota; kingdom Metazoa; phylum Chordata; class Aves; order Passeriformes; family Pardalotidae; genus Pardalotus; species Pardalotus punctatus. The sequence continues at coordinate 232,286 of VZTX01022997.1, read as the reverse complement.
TACTGGACTTTAATTCAAGCCAGGACACCTGGTTCTTTAGAGGTGCCTGCACTGCCTTCAGTAGTGCAGAACATTTAGCATCAAAGCCACTGTTGCTGAATCAGAACACACAAAAGCTTCAAGGTATTTTCCCCTTATGGCTACACTGCCCAAATCCACTGACACCATTTAGGGACTCTGCCCCCAGGCACTGTTACCCTGTCAATATGAAGTACAGGAGATCACAGCTCTGCTAGATTTATTTAGGAAAACAGGTATATTTAGCAGCACCACCTGGCTGTCTCTAGTGCTGGGCTGGGACAAAGGGATATGGACAATAAGGAAGGGAATCAAAGTAAGCTCTATTTAAACTATCAGCTTATTCCCAGTCTTAATATACTATTCAGGTCCCAGACTGGTCTAAACATCTTGCAGAAGAGAAAGTAGCACATTAAAAACAGCAATAATGAGAACTAGCAGAGAGCTGGAGGGATTGCCCCACAGAGGCACTGCTCCTCATTTGTGCAGTCAGCACGGGAGGGCAGGCAGCTCCCAGGGGTCAGGGCTGCTGCTAAAAACACTCATCCCTCGTGCTGCTGTCCACACCTTTCGTGGCTGGCACACTGAAGCTGTGCAACATGCTGGATGCAGGTAGCAGCAGGGGATGATTTCTTCCCCCATCAAGGGTATGTGCCCTGTCTGGAGTGAAAGAGGACAGACCTTCACCAGTGCACAGCAAAGCACCAGAGGCAAAGTCAAGCTCTTTATTAACTTCAGATGAAATTGGGATATGCAGAAAGCAATTTACTGAGATACAGGCAGGGCACAAAGGCTAACATCCCGCTTTTAACTGAAGTCCCTTAACATTTGAAGGCAGCAAATGCCCTGGACCTTTGTGTCTCTTCAAAACAAAGGCAATTCCTTCAGTACAAAGTCAAGGGGAACTGGCAGGTTAAATGTGACAGAAGGGTCACCTAATGAATCCTTCCTGTGCTTCAGGACGAGGCAGGATGAGAGTGAAGGAGAGCTGCCCTCTCTGCACTCACCTGGCCCAACCCCATTTGACCAGGGATGCTGGCAATCACCAGCACGGAGTGTGGGGCAGAGGCTGCACCTCCACACGTGCACCCACCAGCAAAAATCCTCCATCAGGTGGACCCGGGTCTCACTCACAGGTGCAGCCCTCATCATGTCTGGATTCCCTACACAGATGGTAGGAAGCACCAAGGCTTCCAAGCACCAACAGCTCAGCCAACTGTGGATGGAGGATGGCAACTTCTAAATTCCATCTGCTCTTTTTTTGTCACCTTCTGTACTCAGAAACACATTCATCAGAAGCACAAGCACACTGGGACAGTGACAAATTTTACCGTCTCTGGCTTGTCACTTCAACAAGATTAGATTATTTTAATATTAATTCATTAGCCAATTTAAATTCAATTAAATACATTTTACAAGGCTCTGGCATGGCCACGATGCTGGGGACAGCCCCTGCTGAACGCCAGATGTAGCATCTCTGTTAGGGCCAAACACCTGCCTCAGACTGAGATTCCCCAGTCCTTCATCAAGGACCTCCCCCTTTTCCTACTTTTTCCCAAAAAGGGGAAAAAGGACACAGAAACCATTGAGATGGATGAACAGCTATCTTTTTTGGTGGGATTATGTTCAGGAAAATAATTCCAAAGTTCTCCACGGATGGTTGAAATCAGAGTTGATTTCCCCATCTTCCTTCCTGGTAGGGGTGCCAGCCTCTCTCTCACCAGAAAGAATATTAAAAGCACTTTTCCTCTTTCTCACAGGGAGAAGCTGCATGAAGGAGGGAACACTCCAGTGTAGCTACGGGATAGCAATAAATCATGAGAGCCCATGGAAAATTCACATTATTGCATTCTTTTAGTCAGGAACCTGTTTCCATGGGTCACCCATTCCTACCTTCAGATACAACACCTTTAAGATAAGAACACAAATGGAGATAAGGAGCACCTGAAGCATTGTCTCTCATTTCTACCTTAGCTTTGCTGCACCTCATTCCTTCTGTCAGCTCCCCATTAGCTGCCACCTACATATTTGCTTGCAACTAAGACCCAAATCCATCTCTAGCAGTGCCAGAAATGAAGAGGTCCACCAGGACCCCACGAGACAAAAAAAGGAAGATCTAACCACAAATGGCCTGGAGAGAAAGAGAAAAAAAAGAAAAAAAAAAAAAAAGGAAGGAAAAGCTATGGAGATGGAATAAAAAAAGTAGAAAATGCAGACTGAAATACAGAAGGGGCAGTGGGGGGAAGGTGTGAAGAATATGGGAAAGGGAAATGCGGAACTGGAACAGATTTCAAATCCACACAGCGATGCCCTGCACCACCTTTGCAAAGCTGTCACAATCTGCATCCCTGTTCCGAGGCAGGAGGGCCCAGAGCCTGTCCCCAGATGGCTGTCTGACCTCGTGCCCCCCACTCCCACAACACCCACAGAGCCCCAGCCCACAGCCCTGCCCCCCTTAGCACCACCCGAGCCTGCGCTGCAAATCGGGATTTTGGGAAAGGACAGGATGCTGTTACAGCTCTCCATAGGCTCCCATCTGAACAGAGACTATTACGGCATAAATGAGAGTAAAGGACCACTGAACCACATGGCAATTTGCCAGCCTGTGCTGCAGCCTCCAGCGGTTATGCTCAAAGAGATTTAAAGTCCAGCATAACCTTGATTTTTAATAGAGTCACATTTAATGAGCTTTAACGTCCACAGTAATAATTTTCTTATTACTTACGCAGGAGTCGGAAATACGATCAGAAAAAAAGTGCCGCACTCCAGTCCAATGAAGGGGTTTAATAATGGCCAATACATTATTATCAAAACCATCAACATCATTGTCCTTAATGCCTTTTTTTGGTTGGTATAATTATAATTCTGTGAACCATAAGCATAGCTGTTGCAGACCACATAAGGCTGCTGAACACAGCAAACCTGGCAGGCTGGAGGCCACCCAAATCCCTCACCTCACCAACCAGCCAGTCAGGTTATACAGCAAAACAGGACAATAAAATCTTATATTTACCTCTATCTGCCTAAAGGCAAAATGCAAACTTACACATGACCTTTGTTGTCCTCCCAGCTTTTATCCACACTCTTCCTACTCTGTCCTTGATCTCTCCTCATCCCATTCTACTCTGATGCTGGGAATCTCCCACCTCTAGAGCTCAGAGAACTGAATTTGCCTCCTGCATGTGTCACACAAACGAGCTGGATAAACAGACAGATGGGGATTGCAGCTGACAGAAAGGGGTGCAAGAAGAACTCAAATTCTTGTTATTTTTGTACAGAAACAGCTTCACAAAACTCACTGAAATCCTCCCCCTTATTACACAAAACAATCCTCCCTCCCTGGGGCAGCCAATTGCACAGCAACAAACAGAGCAGAGGGAGTTCCTGCCACACGCTCCCCGCTTCACACCTTGAAAATACACTGGAGCAGAAGGCATGTGGCAGCTGTTCCTGTGGGCAGAGCTAAGAAAACAGCAAAAGCTGGATCTTCCATGTCTTATCCAGAGGGAGACAGTGTGAGTTTTCTGGCCATGCAAATCCGTGTTGTTAAGCCACTGCTGAACAGCTGCCGTATCCACACTGCGGATGCAGGATGGAGTTGATGCACAAATGGATGCAGCTTGCACAGAACATTTGATCAGCTGTCCCTAAACCCACCAGGAGCTCTTCCTGCTCTAGCAAGAAGGCCAAATCTGGCATTCACCTGGCTGATTTAAAGCCAGCTCAGAATAACCCAGTAACCTTGTGGTCAGTGCTGTAACACCGTCAGCAGCTCTTCCCATTCCAGTGTTTGCAGTCCCCATGCTCTGACCATGCTGCTGAATGCTCCCACAGCAAAAAAGAGAGTTTAGGTGTATTTATGGCAATTTGCCCTGTGCATGGCAGTGATGCATACAAGCACATGAAATGCAAGAAAAAAACCCCAAGATCTTTTCATATAACCTGGCTGCCTATACCTTCACTCTGTCCTCAAAGAGAGTCATCCACAGGGCTGCTCCATCCTTCAACAACAGCTTTTTCCCATTTTGTTTACAAGAACCACTTCCAGATGCACTTATAGGCACTCTGAGAATCCAAAGGGCCCTCATGTGACTGTGGTAAATGACACTGAAGTACTTTCCACCCTTCTAAGTTCCAAACCTGATGCTGTCTTCCATCTGAGCTGGTCACCAGAAGTCAGAATTATGTATCTTAGGACTGGGGTAAAAGGAAAAAAAAAAGAATCACATACAAGATGCTGGAAACACCCTGAAACCCAGTGAACTGTTTGTTTTCCTGTTGCAATCAAAGGCAGAAGAGAAAACAGCTTTTAAAATGCATCCCTTCTGAGCTAACGACAAACCTGGTAACATCCCAGCACAGAGGCACCTCACAAACAGCTAAAAAAAACTGCATGGAAAGGCAGCAGAATAATAATTCTGACTAACACATCACAGGAGGCACACGTGAGGAACACATTCTCCTAGAAGAGATGCTCTAATTACTGCAGATGATACCCCAGAGGTTCATTCATCAGTGACAGAGAGATGGGGCTGACCTCACCTCTGCAGCCTCTCTGGGCACTGTCAGCCCCCCGGACCTGCAGCATCAGATGTGCCTGGCACTCGGGGACAGAAGGACAGACAAGGGCACTGGGCAGCAGCATCTACTGCAATTCAAACCCCTAAAACCCAGGGCATTTCAAACTCACATTGCCACACAAAAACTATCCCCAAGATCTGCTCAGTGGGGGTCTGAGACTGGAAGTTCCTACAGGCAATGGTCTTTTTAAATGTTTGCCAAGTGTTTCATGCTTTTGCATCTGTTAGAGCACCCACTACCTGCAGTGACAGAGCTGTCACTTACCTGGAACATCCAGCGAGCTCTTCACTTTATAAAACACCCCATCTGCACTTCTCACCGTCATATTTTTAAGGCTATATAGTACCATAATCCACTATGAGATGCTGGAACAAACACATTCTCAGCAGTAATAAAGTGCCATTGTTTGAGCGATGGGAAAACACACAAGCTACTTGCTGAGAATTTTGGTTTCATAACAGTGAAAGATGTTTTCTTCTGTGCATTTTCTTTACACCAGGGCTCTGCCCTTTTGTGAGTCTGAAGTCTCCAGCACTCACGACCTTTGGGAAAAGCTCTGCTCTCAGTCTCATTCTGAGGGAGGATCCTGACCTCCAGACACTGACCATGTACATGCACTTGGAACACACCAGGCTAGCCTCCCATGGACCTTCAGTTCTTTTTTATTTTTCTCTTCTCTAACAGATTGTTTTGAGGGCATGAGAGAGTTACAGCAGTAACTTCTCCTGGGCTCTTCAGCACAACTTGATTTTGCCTGGTCCCTCGTGGTGTTGCAAGTGATGGGTCAGGCTTTACTGATATCCTGACCTTGATTTACAGAGTCTGAGAGAACGTCTGGAGGTGTTGATTTTTGGGGTTACTGTACTAAAAAATCTCATTCAGGTATGTGAAGGAAGACAGACTGTACTGGAGTGCCACAGATTCTGTGAAACGTATTTAGCTCAGTGAAAGATGTACTCTGCTTTCATGGAGTATTGAATGTAGCTGTGATTAATGGGGCACATATACACTGATAAACAATATTAATTTGTTTTAAGCCAGGTCTGAAAAGATTTCAACCACTTGCTTCCCTGCAGCTATGAAAGTTATTTCCTGCTGTCTGTACTACCTCAAGGGCTAAACCAGCCCTGAAAGGAAGAAAATATTTCCTTTTACTCTGTCAGCAGCACCAGCCTATGAAGGCTGTTGTACTGGTATTTCATTTATCATGAGCAAATGATATGAATTATTATTATTTAGCCTTACCACCCACCCTCTACCACACTGCCACAGGATTACCACCACACATTCACTCTCTCCTGCATCAACCCTGCTTTTTTCATTTTGCTTATAACCACTCCATCAAGCACACTGTCTGCAATGTCTCCATCTGCTTCTGCAGGCAGCTCCTCTGGCAACACAGATGAATAAATGCATCTCCAGGACCAGAAGCCAGCAGCCTACCTGCCACTTCTTGTGGGGACTGAAAACTCCCAACTCCTTCCCGATTCCCAGAGATGGAGCCGCCTCCTTCGAGCACCCTCACGAGTTCCCTCAGCCTCTCGCACTCCTCCTGCAGCTGCTGCTGCTCCTCCTTGCGCTGCTGCTTGGCCACACTCATGGGGTTCATGCTGAAATGGAGAACTTTGGTTCTGCTGGGGTCATAGTCGCCCTGGTGGCAGAAAAAAACAGAAGCACATTGAGCAACTGATCCAACTTCCAAGTCAAAAAATGTTACAGCAGAAAATAAGGTGACATTTATGCAGTGACAAGGTTTTATTCCAACAGCTGAAGGTGGCCAAACCCAGTGTTGTTTCTCCTTCTCTTGCTACTCCATCTTTAAAAAAAACCCTGAAACAAGGCAAAGAAACAACAAACAAACACCAAACCAGAAAAAAATCCCACAGAAACGCCCCACTTAACAGAACTTGCTCCCTGGCTGATACTTCCACAGTTAAATTTAACTCCAGAAATGAAGTTTTATAGCAGTATTTAAAATCTCTCAATAGCAGGAGATTATAATGAAGACCCAAATACACCCTTAAACTACAGCAGGACACCCAGTACCAGCCTGATTTATCGCTCATATGAGGCAGCAATGTCCACGGGATCCAAAGGTGGAGTCATTAGCAAGTTGTATCAGCTTGTCCCAGGCAAGGGATCAGTTATTCCATTCTCTTTTTCTCAAAGGACAGTTGTATTTACAGCAGTTTAAATAGTCAGTCAAGTCCTAAGATGGCAAATTAATATTCTTTCAAAGCGAGAGGAAAACACTGATGTTTCATTTGTGATTTCAGAGAGACAATTTTCATATAAACTACAGGAAGCCTCACAACCATAAACGCAGTAAAACACGTGCTAACACTGGCTGCCACGGCACTCTGCCCAGCTGAAACCCTATAGCACTGCCTGCATAAAAAGCTATTTTATATGGTAATATTTTTCCTTCAATTAAATCTCGGGACCTAAAGTGATTTTGTAAACATTAATTAACCCTCAAGAGCAGCATGAGGTAGGCATTATCCCAATTTTGTCATTTCATTTCCATTAAAGACGTGCTAGAACTTTATGTGGGGTTTTTTTCCATGCAAACCAGAGCAGAGACTGAGAGACTTCATCCTGCATTGCTGGTCATTGCCAGCAAGAGACCCCAGAAGATCCCACTCCCAGACACCTTTTATTGATAATATTCTCTATTCACATACTGTGAAGCTCCTCAGCAGGCAGTGAACTGCTGAAACTCACTGCCCCAGAGCCTGGCAGCAGACACAAAACTTTTTCAAAAACGGGTTTGACAAACTCAAGGACAACAGCTCCATTACTGGGCTGTGCCAGGGCAGGACATGTGAGCATCTCCCAGCAGCTCTGGTTGCTGGAAGGGTGCTGGAGAGCGTGGACAAATTTGTGGGCTCTCACAAAATAGCAGCTTCTATAATTGTGGTGAAACATGCTCCGAGCTTTCCTTCCCAAAAGAAAAGAAAAGAGGGGTTTGGTGTCTCCTTGTTACTCTGAGAAATCAGTTTGACCCCAGCTGTGCACAGGTAGGAGAGACAGTCACTGCTTCACAGCGTAAACTCAAGTTAGAAACAAAGAATGGAGATCGTGTGTGTGTGTCCCGGGCCAAGAAGGGGTGGGAGGAACCCCCAGAGATCTGCTCTGGTCCAAGAGCTCACTCCAGAGAGCTGGGAAAGCTCAGGCATGGAAACCTTGGGTACCTTCCCAGCTGTTTGCACCCCTCACAGTCAGGAGTGTGTGGTGTCCCAGCCCTTGGCCGTGCACTGAGCAGGAGATGCACGTTCTCCTCGCTTCAGCGACCTCAGGAACACCCGGAGGGCAGCACGGTCCTGCAGCCCCACTGCAACAGGGCTTTGTGACCCCACATCCATGGGGAGGCTGAGACAAACCCCCCCTAACTGCCAAAGAAGTTTTGCTAAAAGAAGAAATAATCCCAGCAACAGCCTTGGCCAAGAGAAATTCAGGTGAGAGCTGAAGGACACCAGCAGCACCTTGGAGATGCCAAACAGGAAGAATGAAGACAGCTGCAACATCAACTTATTGGACATATTCTCCCCAGCACACACTGGCATTAAAAAACCTGCTTCTGCACCCAGCTCTTCACCTTCTCGTGCTATTTGCACTTCAGGACTCCTCCTGACAGGTCAGGGCACTCCTCACTCTGGTGTTTGTTTTTCAAGGGAAGAGATCCAACTCCAAAGTGTGCATCAGGGTTTACTCTGCCTGGCAAAAGGATGCTCCAGTGTCAGCTGTGGACCCCAGCTCTCCCTGGGCAGCTGCTGGTGCTTCTGACCAGCTGGGAAGGGCTCTGGCCCTGTCTCCCTTGCCAAGGTCAGGCTCACAGCTCCTCATCCTGGCTGCCAGCACCACTGCAGCTCCAGTGCAGGGATCACCACTGCTGCATGATCCCTGTGTGAGGCCAGCCATGCACACCTGGAGACTGCTGCTACCTCCCTGCTGGGGCTGCTGTAAGCCACACTGCACCAGGCTGGTTATTCCACAGGTTATTTACTCTTTTCCATCACAATCTGGCCTTTCTATAAAGCCCTGCCATGAAGCTGCAGTGCTTTGGCTCTTACAGATCTTTCTGACCATTTATCCTCTCCTTTCATAACGTGATTCCCTTGAAAAATCATGCTCTAAAACTCATCACCAGGACTCAGCCTTATTTTCAGGGTTCACCAGGTCTCCTCAACACATCAGTCTGAAGCTTCACCGAGACAAGAGAATCTCTTAAAAGCCCACAGTGCAACGAAGGCAGTGGCAGAATCCATCTCATTTAACATTTCTGGGAGATCACTAACATATTTGCTATGCTACTCACATTTTTGGGCTAGGAGCAGTAGCTTTCTCTTTCCTCTACACAGCACACATCAAACCAGTACATTTCTCCCTACAGCTAAAATATTAGTGCAGCTGGTTTATATTACAGCAATGCCTAAAAGAAACCAAGTGAGACAGGGATCCCAGCATGCCAGCTCCTGTACAAACCCCACAGGGAACTACCACCTAAAGCCCGAAAAGCAGACAACAAAGCCTGAAGATGCAGTATGTGAGGGGAGTGCAAGTATGGAAAGATGCAGTCTCCAGCTCCAGATTCCTCAGCAGCACCGTGGCAGAACAGAAAACACATCTTCAGAGCTGCCCCTCCTCACCACCAGACCATGCTGCCACCTCACAGTCGTACCAAGCAGAGAGTTGCTTAAGTCTCCAAGAAATTTACTGACACTCTCTGGAGTTTCAAATAAATGTGGGAAGCTTTCCATGGAAACGGTGCAGACCAGAGGCAGTGTCTGATGAAAGGGATGGGTCTCATGTGGAGGTAATACAGAAAGTCAAAATAGCATCACAACTTGGATCGTTTGGAGTGTTTTCCCAAATTTCTGAAGGTTGGGAGTGACTTTGTGTCATGAAAATGAGTGGTTTAGGGTTGGCTCTATGAAGAGTCGTGGCTGGAAACTGTTAAATATAGCAGACAGCAAAGTAGCATTAAAATCTCACTAGCATTTGAAAGACATGAAACTCTAATGCTGGTAGGAAACCAGGGATAGAAGAAAGCAAACGATGTCCTCCTGGAATCCCTTTAGTTCTGGAAAATGTAAATTGCTGTTTTTCTCTGTCGACTGTACTTCCCCCTACAATAAATAAGTTTTACTGATCATAATTTTGTCCTTTCAGTTGTGCAGCAGAAGCCTGGAAAACGGTGTTTCAGGCACTAGGAGGGAAGACCTAAACCAGATTTGTCCATTTAGAAAATTATTTCTAATCTTGGGTGACTGAAGAGGAAGACCAAGCAGCGGCATTTGCAAGGCAGGCACAGAAGAGACAGCCACGTTCCCTGAACAGGAGCTGGGACTCCCCAAACAGCTGCCCAGGCACAGCTCCAGATGCTGCCTCTGCGCTGAACCAACACATGCAAGGAGGTATTGCTCAACAGAGTTAAAAAGCATCTTGTAACAAACGGTAATGTATCCCTGGTTTCTCCAAGAAGCAGGAAAATCGTGCTGCGGGTTTGGAAACTTGGCCTGAATGTGAGGTTTGACCGAATCCACTTAAGCTCACGGTGCCTTTCTATAGAAATATGAGACACTGGGGGGATGCAGTCGATGTGTGACCTGCAGAGCTCTGCTGGAAAGCTTTCCCATCCCTGGCTCATTCTGCAGGAACTTGGTAGCTTGTTTTGCTCATCAGCACATCCTGGACAGCACCTCAGAGAGCAAAGATAACACATTACTGCCAGATTCTCAGCAGCATCCCCTCTTCACCCCTGTTTTCCCCAATACCTTAAAAACTGGAAATTGTAGATATTCTGAAGAGTAAATGACTTGGACCAGAGAGAACTGCTGGCATTCATTGATTCTTCTTTTGAGGAATAACATCGAACAAGTAATTCAGATTTGTCAGAAAAATGAACACTGAGCTTCAATTTTGGGGGAAGCAATAAACACCTTGATTGATTGCAACCAAGCCTGGCTGGCACTTAAAAAAGTGAATTACTCATTCCTGGAAAGCAAGATGCTAACTAGCTGATTTGGTACTAAGGCAGAAAAAATCTTTTTTTTTGGCTCTCAGAAGGGCATCGGACATTTTACAGAGATGATTTGTTGATTCCATGCATTGATGTGCTCTACAATTTGTGAAATAACGGTGTTTTGATGCATTATCCTCAGCCTTCCAGACACATGCCCCAGGGTATGCACAGGGAAAACTCTCCCACCCCACTGCTGCTGTCCCAACTGCGCAGTCGCTGTGGGAGACAGACACTGCAGATGCCACATGCAAATATTGGCTCAATGCAATATGTTCCAAGCACACCCTGGCAGAACTATTTAGTTAGAGTCTGGCTATCAATAAACTTTCTGATAAAAGACTACAGAAAAAAGAATTTGCAACAGGGCCAATTTGTCATCTAGAACCAAGGTACAAGCTCAAGTCAGATGCTGCTGCCTCCCTTCTCACTTCCATCTTCCAGCTTGAAAAAAACCCACCCCGGGGAGATAATTGTGCTGATGCTATGTGTCATTTTTTAAAACTATATTATTGTCAAACAGTCAGCATGTTGGTCTATGTGTTGAAATTACAGCTCAAAAACTTCCTAAGTAATCTGCCCATTAGGGAAGAATCAGTCAAGTGCCAAAGCAATGAATGAAGACAGGACTGCTTTAATCTCAGAAAAACAGAAACTTTTCCTTCAGAAGAGGAGTTGTTTAGAAGAACAATGAAAGCTGCCAGTGACAGCACCTTGAAAAGGGATGAACTTATTTTGGCATCTCTCCTCCTGGTTGTTTGAAAACTGCACAGTCCCAGTTCAGCGACGTCTTTCTCCAGGAGATTTAAAAGCTTTTCTCTCTACTCCACTCACTTTCACAAACGCAGAGGTAAGAATAAAGTACTTAAACCATGTGGACCACTTTACATTTGATGAAACATTCAGTGCTTAACAACTCCATTTAAGGTGTATTCATCTGCTGCAGGTATTTCTGATCAGAAGGTAGAGCTGATAGCAAAGGGAATAGTCTCCACTGGTGTGAATATGTTTATTTAACATAGCTAATGAAATTAAAGAAATCCATACATCCCAAAAAAAGGCAGGATACAATGTCAGCAGGCACTGTGAAGGATTTTCAGCTGACTTCACATCCTCACAGGCTCCTTCTGTTTAATGCTTTGGCAAGCAAAATCATCAAAACCCATAGACGGGGCTGACACACACTTAAATACCTCATTTTTTCCTAGTCTTGGTATCTTATCAACCTTAAAAGATTGTGATTTCTGAGCAGCACAATAAATTCTGGTGGAGCATATGGACAGCTGAGCTTAATCGCTGCTGGCTGGCAATACAACAGCTTGTGCTTGGCCCTGCTGAGAAAAGGCTGGTGATGGAAGCTCTTCAGGGAAAGGACCATTTCCTCCTCACACGACTTGTACACGGTGAGAGCCACCCAAACACGAGCAGCACACACTGCTGCCTCCTGAGCTAAGGAATTTCTTCCCATGCTGACTGCTTAAGAGAGAAATCTCCAAGCTTTCTGGACTGGGACATGTTATTCAATACTGGAGAACTTAAATAGAAATGATTTAAGGAGTTTAGTAGATTATATCAGCTTTAAATGGGTCAGTAGTTACCTTGGAAGAATATTCAAAATAAAGGCTGCATCTAGCTGTAGGAGACAGATGGGAAAGTTTCTTATGTACAGATATAAAACATAAAGCATCAGCTGGGGGGATGGTGGAAGAGACGTGTCTGAAAAGCATCCAACTGGCCAGGGAATGCTCTTGCATCTATTTACTACCTCTTGTAGGCAAAAGAGTTGCTTGAATTGTAAACATTAGCACTCAGCACATAATTGAGTATATAATTTGGTCAATGTCCAAAACTGAACTTTTGAACTGTGGAGCAGGGGATGCTACTCCACTGCTGGCACAGCCTGGTGGGACACTTTGGTAGATCCTGGGCTGAAACAGAGGTGGCACATCCTGAGCCCTCCAAAGACAGGATGCTGGCACAGCCTGGTGGGACACTTTGGTACAGAGGTGGCACATCCTGAACCCTCCAAAGACAGCACAAAATGTGACAAAATGTTACCCAAGGTCTCTGGCTGGCCTTTCACTGTGTCAGGCTCCAGACACTGAATTCCTGCAAAACCCAGGTTTCTGATGCTAGAAGAGCTGCCACTGCTTTTGGGGACCTGCAGGTTTATTCTTGGGATTCAGTGCCTCCTCCTGGACCCTTTACATAGCTCAAGCATGCCTTTCCCAAACCTTCAGGCTTCTGGGATCCCTGTTTGGCTTTCCTGCAAACATGTGGTATTTGTGGGTAAACACAGGCACACGGGCTTTGCACAGAGCTAATGAACGCCCCGGTGCTTCCACTGAGTTATGAAAGCAGACAAGTCACATATCATTAGAAACAGTCTTTGAACGTGTTTATCTTCAGCTAACAGTTAATGGCTCAGCATTTATGTCAAAAATCGTCTGCTGTTAGTCCTGCATCAATACCCATCGGAAATTTCACTCAAAGATGGAGAACAAAAAAACAGCGGGAAGGCAAAATTGGAATTTATCACCTGAAAGGCACATGCAAGGTCCCCAACAACAACAGCTCTTGCTGCAGTAGCTCATTAACTACAGTCTGCCCAGCTATTCAGGTGAGAAGCTTCTCCTGATCCACCTAAATTTTAACTTTAACAGCTTTAAAAAAAAACCAAAACTGGTTACTCAACTCTCTCATGTAAAAAGCTATTGGAGGCATTTCTGTACCCAGTACAAGGCAGCCTCAGAAAGCTTAATCCTACCTCAGGAAATGCCATTTTAATGGAAATTCTGTTTCTTGGTTTTGTTCTTTTTGTTTCTTTGCTCAGGCTTGTTAAAGTGATTAGAGTAATACCCAAGGTAAACTGCATCCCAAAGAATTCCCTCTGTAGGCAGAGCACAAAGCACAGCACGCTCCCCCGCCCCAGCTCCCTCTGTCACACCAGATAACTACACCAAGGGATCCTGAAAGCCTGTGGAACAGGAGCTGTATTAACAAAAATGGATTGCAAAGATGAGACAAAGCAAACTAACAAATAAGCAACAACCACCACCTGCTCCTCATAGCTCTGCCAGTACGTGCATGCTTGAAATCAGAAACGGGGGGGAAAAAAGAAAAACAGAAGGTGCTGGATGTTGGGAAAAGGCTCATTTGTTCCCACCAGGTCTCATGCTGCTTCCCTACCTTTTTTCTCTCTCCATCTTTTCTTTTTTTGTGTGCATCTGCACACACACAGCATTGAAACCTGGCAGCAGAAATTCACTTGGGCAACCTTTCCATCCTTCTCTTAGCCAGTTCTTAGTCCAACACCTGCTACTTCTTTTGCAAACCAGGAAGACCTCTCCCCTTGCCCAGGTGATGTGACCTCTTGTCCATACGCCTGGATTCAGGCAACCTTTCCCCTCTGGCCTCCTGAACGCCACCCTTAGTCATTTCCAGAACATTTCCAGCCAGTTATGCCTCTTCACCCCCAGGAACTCCTCCACCAGCACAACAGATTCCACATCCTTGCTCTCACACGCAATGAGAAATCCCACACCACCTTCCCCACTCCATCAGCAAAGCCACCTCCAGCACCTGGACCAGCTGCTCTTCCCACAAAGGCTTCTACAGGGGTTTTTTCCTGGGTTTTTATCCACACTCATTGATATTCCTCCCTATGGCCTCTTTCACTGCAGCATCTACAGCAAATTAGCAATGAGACAGGGAGGTGGTTGGAGTTAGGCTGTATCACAGACAAAAAAGCTCTAATCACCCTAATCACACCGTTCTAACACCAGACCGTATCTTTGGGTACAACATGTAACACATTTTGGACACTGCTACAATAGGTGTAATAAAATAAAATGTCTTAGCAGTGGTGCTGAAGCCCTTCAGGTACAGTTTTAAAAGGAGATCTGTTTTCTATACCTCTTTCAAATGTGTTGTTCCCTGGAGGATGCAAGACTGTAATTTGCATTGAGTGAGGCATTCAGATGAGGTCTGGGATGCAAACAAACGTGACAAGAAGGTTAAGAGTCAGGACAGAGAGACATGCAATGGCATGAAGCTGGGATAATCTAAAAGAAAAAATACATTCAAATGCTCACTGTTCTTTTCAATTGCTGCTCTTCCTTTTATTGAAATGGAAGAAAATCATAGTCTGCTCTAGGATGGTTTGTTACCACCTAGAGACTTGAATTCCAGGGTTTCTACATTAGTTTTTTCAAGTCAAGGATTCCTGTCTTTCCTGAGAACAAAGTCCATAAAAAGTTGTTGTTATTTACAGTCTAGTAGCGTGCAGAGGAGACCTGTGCTGGTTCAAAAACCTCTGATAAAGACACTGAAAATAAAAAGCACATAGGTTCTGGAAACAGCTTGGAAGAGCTTATAGTGCGAGTTATAAAAATTCTTTTTCAGAGATAAGTCTGAACTTTATACGGTGAGAAATGCTGGCTCTCACAGATCTGAATTTCAAAAAAACATTCTATCAACTTTCCCATACAAATGAAGTAACTTTGGTTGAGAATATTGTTGAGAGGTGTCAGACCAAATCTAGGTTTTCAAGAGAAGTACACACAGTTTATCAAAAAAATTAACTATTTCTTTGCTGCCCTGTTTCTTATTCTGCAACATGCACACAGTTACTGTTCAGTAGACCAGAAAGACAGAAGATACTTAAAGTGAGGTTTTTTATGGTATTCACTCCAATCCGGATATTCAAACACTCAAAGCTTTCTCTCCTGACAAAGTTCTATAAATCTTGCTTTAATCCATAATTTTGTGTTTCCTGGTAAAGCTCAACTTTGGAACAAATTCAGATGGGATTTCAGGGGAGATCTGCGAGGAGAGAAGCAACACAAATTGGCTGTGCTAGACCAGTACCCTCAATATCCAGACAGGGAGGGAAGAGTCAGAATGAAGTATGACAACAGAGCTCCTGCTTTCAAGACTTTATAAAGCAGAGTGAAACTGCAGTGTAATAGGATTTTCCAGTTAATGGATCTCATTAGCAAAAAGCAAAACCTCTACGGGTATTTTTTTTAGATACTATCTGATATAAAAAAGAAAGATGCAAAATTAAAAATTATGTAAAAGCCTTCATGGAAGCATCAAAGTTCATCTGAGCATAGAAAAGCCTGAAAAATAAGTGACAAGAAGATCTGTCAATCACACCCATGTATTTGTAACACATGGCACAGGCTGGATGCTGAGGTCACCCAGCACAGCCTTAGCAGCAATGTTGAATCTCCTGAAGGCTTTAAGTGCACCAGGATGTTTTGATCCCGCAATTTAATGCATATAAAAGTACTATTATATGTCCTTGCATGTCTAATTCCAACCTGGCAGGGTACAAAGCGAACCCACTGTGTTTGAGTGAATGAATGAATGAATGAGCACCCTCAGCCTTGGCTGCACCCCTGAACTAACCCACCATCATTAACAGCTTCCCTGCCTCAAGCTGGAAGCATTTCCACTCAAAGTTGCCTTTCCCATCACACAGAAACTGTGACAGACGCCGATGGCTTGGAGGATTCGTTTCTGACAGCCTCCTCGAGCAGCTGGGCAGTGTCTGAGTGGGTTTTACAGCAAATGTGTTGCAGGTTAAACAAGCTCCAGTGCAGCCTCTCCCTGCGAGGGGTTATCGCCTCCCACGCGCCTTCTGCTGTGGCCAAGCAGGCAGGGAAAAGGAGGAAAACAAAACATGTCCCTGCAGCACACCGAGGGGAAGAGCAGCTACAGCAGAACTGCCAAGTTTTATTCTTTTTGCCACACTCACTTCACAGTGATGTGGTGGCTGTCGTGCCCCTGGGGAGAGCTCATCTTCCCCAATATCACCTCAATGTCCAGCCAGGTACAGGAGGAAATTCCTCTAGTAATGGATAATGGGGTAGAGGGAAAAGTGAGAAAGCTTCCAACATCCCAGAAGAGCATGGATCCATGAACACACCATCCTTTTATCCACGCAGCTCCCTACATTATTCACCATCAGGACTTACTGCAGGTTCCCTTGGATGTGTTGAGCAGGCAGAACCCTCTTCTGTTTGCTCTGCTCTTTCTCAAGTAAGAGACCTGAGTGTCTAAAACATCCAAATATCGATTCAGATGGTACATTCTCTTCTATCTCCTCAGGGCAAATAGACAAATGTTTGGTTTTCCCTCCCTTTTCACCATTTGATCAGGTTAATTTTTTTTCATTTAAGCAAATTGTAGGATCCCTGATGAAAAGAGATCTTTTCCCCTTCTCCAGGAGTGTGAAAAAGGTCTCCTCCATCTTTTTCCTTCTCCCTACCATGTGGTGATTACCTTTTAGCCCCAGGTTTCCTCACCCAGCTCCTTGGGGAGCTGGACTCTTCTCCCTTGGTCCCTATGCAGAAGAGCATCACTTTGTCTGCTTTTATTGCTTGAATATTAAAAGTTTCTACAGACCTGAGATTAACAAACATTAGAGATGTCCCAGGCAGTGAGAACAGGGCTGTCATGGAAGAGGTTGCTGTGCATACAAAGAAACCCTTGACTAGAAGAGTCAGCAACGCAAGGAGAATTAAAAAGCACAGTTAAATAACCCGAAATCCTCATGCATATTTATAAACTTCATCACATCAAAACTAAATCAATGCCCTCACTAGTTACATATGGCCAGAGAAAACAGGAGCTGGTAACTTGGTTTTGCTTTACCCATTGTACTGATGAGAGCCAGAAAGTTTCCACACAGGAATAAATTCCTGGGCTGGGAAGGGGAATTTCAAGCTGTAACAGCACAGGATAAGATGGAGCAGAGGGGAAAGAAGGAGCAGCCATCCACAGATGGCACAAGGGATCCACCTGAGCTTGGCAACGGAGCCAAGTTTCAGTTTAAACTCTTCTATTCCTACGACAAAGGGAAAAACACCTCTGGCAAGAGAACAGCTTTCACAATTTCAGCTGCATCTCTGTGGGTGACATAAGCTACATCCCCCAGCATTTCATACTCCTTGTGCTGGGTGAGACTCTACATGGAGACTTGTATCAGCACAACCATCTGCTTAAATACACCTTCTCGGCTTTCCCTGGGGGAAAATACTTCTTGGTTGCCTGCAAAGCTTCAATTACTATTCATGCCTTTTCAAGTAAATGCACTTTGAACCAAAGATATGGGAAAATGCTTAAAAAAGTCACACTGGGATCTCCAACCCATTAGCAAAATGTCTCTGTCAAACATGCTAAACCTTACATTACTTCATCTCCAGCACATTTTCCTTGTTCAAGCTTAGACTGTTGCAAAGTTGAGCCAAACTCAATTTGAATCTAGCTTGAAATATATTTGGTAGACACAAAACTGTCCGAACAACAGTGCATGACTTAATGGTCTGAAATACAACAGTCCTGTCTCCAGTTTGATTTTATTCCTCCAGTTTTACGTCACTGTGCTAATGGACTGGAGAGCAACCAGCACATTTTGCACAGGGATGCGAAGGGGCAATGATTTTAAATTTTACTGCCAGGTTTTTCCAGAATTATGACTGCTAGGTCAATCTCCACACTGTTAAGATCCTACAAAACCTCACTCAAAACACAGTACTTCCTGCTGTATAAAACTCAGGCTTTGATTTTTATCATCACTTTCCTCATTGCCAACATATATCACAGCATTTTTACGGAAGAATCGGTGAATGAGGGGAAATTCTATTTCTCTAGTGTTTCTCAGTGAGACCTCAGTTCTCCAGCCTTCATGTAACAATCCAGGGAGGAGAGGATAGCTCAGCCTTACACTACAGACACCACAACATGCTGTGGGTAGGTATTTCTACCCCATTAAGCCTTAGACAACACATGCATAACTTGGAAACACAGCCTGGCTGCAGTTGAGAAGGCGAGAGCTGTCCTGTACTTCTCTAAGCGCAGATTTTCAGATGGCATCTCTAAGCACACGATCAGCCTGACTTTCAGGGGTCAGACCACATTTGCAATAGAGAATGCAATTTTCCTTCCTTGAGGCAATTACCTGGTGCTTTTCCATATTTCAGTTACGGGTTTTTTTTTTTAATGCAGTTTTAATACTTTAAAATTACTGCTACTTCAGCTGCTCTCTTTGGAGGTACACAGTCTCTGAGGGAGCTAAAGGTATTTATTCAGAGTTATTTTCATGAGCAGAACCCCAAAATTGTCGTTGGTATGGAATATACTGACAGAAACCAGGGAGTTTCTGCCTGAAACTGAGACTGAGTAGTAGACAAGCACCTTGGAATTCATCTGACGGAACCAGTAAAAAGTAGCCTTAAGAACAATGATAAAAATCTCAGTTGCATAAATTTACACTTTTTATCCTCTAGCAGGTCAACAGCAGAGGAAAAAAAGATCAAGAGGAGTGATAAGGGAAAAGCACAGTTGATGTTAGTGATTTCAGAAAAAAAATATTATTTTCTGTAATCACTGTGAAAGGAGTACAAATCTCTGCCATCATCTTGCTTAACAGAGCTCAACAACGCTTACATTTCACTCGAGAGGAAATATCCGTTTTCATTATTTCAGCCCACTCAATCACTCCTCCTCCACTTTCTTCTCCAACTTCAAGCCTTGACTCGGATGCATTCACTTATTGGAGTTTGCAAATTGCTAATCACCCATTGGCAGTATTGATCTGCACGTTTTACTGCAGTCGGAATGAGACAGCACTGGCTGGTGAATAGACTGTGAAGACTGAAAAATGAGATTAACCAGCTCGCCTCGTACATATCGAGTTATCTGCTGCCTTGTTCACTTTTCATGAAGCTTCCAGAATGCAGCAAACTGAATCTCCTTAAGTCACAAGACGGGGCTGATACATAACTCCATTAGAAGGAAAGATCAGAAAAAGCAAGTAACACAATTTCATGGAAAACGGGTCTTGTCAAACAGACTTGAAGAGATTTCAAGTCTAGTTAACTAAGATAACTGTGTTGACATAACAGAATAGGAATTCCGTAATATATTTGCCTTGGTATCAAAATCGCATTTTCTTTTAAAACCAGCATGATGGAAAATCAGGCTATGGCAGTTTTTAAATGGCCCAAAAGCTGATGAACTAATAGTGACATCTCCCTTTTACTTCTACCAAGAATTGCTTCTTTGGCCGATTGTATGCAGCACACATTCTCTCAGATACATAAGAAAATAATAAAACCTTACTAAAATATGCAGATAACACAAAGGCAGAATTGTAGCAAACAATGAAGCCCACAAAGATAGCTCAGAAATCTGATTGTGCCGGGCACAATCATTCCCTGAGAATTCAAATGCACCGTGAGAGATCCCAGAGAGCAGAATAGTCTCAGGTACATAACACAGCAGGTACTTTGTGGAAGGCAATGTCTGTGAGGAGGCCACAGTTAATAACTAAGGGTTACCTCTAAATTAATGCTGTGGGGAGGAAAGAAAAAACAAGGAACAGCCAGGATCTTTATGTATCATTGAGTAGGAAGGACTAAAGAAACAATATTGTCCCTGAAGGCAGCACTGGTGAGACCCCGACAGTAATAACACACCCAGGTGAGGTGTGCAGGCGTAAGGGTGGTGTTGAAAATTCAGGAAAGCAGTGAGATTCCCATGAATGATTCATGGTCTAAAAAAATACATCTGCCACTGAGAAATTAATGGAAATCAAATTATTTCATTTGCTGTGGAGAAGGCAGAAGCAATTTGATCTGGATTTTCAGTGGAAATCTGACACTAAATGGTTCTTTAATGTAGCAAACAAAAGCATAGAGAGAACCCGATCGCTTCACTTCATGGTGAAGCCAATGAAATGGAAATAATATATATTTTTAATAGGGATGGCTAACCAGGGAAACCAATACACTGTCTGTTGCTTAGCATCTTTAAATCAATATTTGATATCTTATTAAAAAGAGTCTATGGAGCAACCACAAGTCACTGGGCAGATTTCTCTTAAAACTATATTTTTGTGTTATATCAGACTAATGGATATTCTTTTTGGCCATAAACCTCTCAATTCAACTCATTCCACTTCCCCCAGTTCAAAAAAAGTGTAATCCAATACTTTTATTCATTCTCTCTCATATCATTAATTCCCCCTCTTACTTTATAAGCCTCCAGACAATTCTGTAACTTCAGCATTTATTCCTCTTAGACATAACAAGAACTTAGATGTTATCACTGACAGTTTAATCTTTTTCAAGGAGAGTTTTAATTTGTAGAGAAATTATATTAGAATCAATGCCTCTAAATATAAAAATACTTTCAAATCTATGTTCATTTGAATATTCCAGAGAGGCAGGGCTGATCAAATCCTCAGGTGATGGAAAATCAGAATGACACTTAAGACCCAGCCGCTGAGATTGTGCATTTTTCCCCTAAAGGAAATGTCTTTTTCACAGTCATAATGACAACTTGAACACACGGATGCTGATCCATACAGATGTAATCCAGCTCATTGGAAAATTACAAGGGTTATTTGGTGATTAAGAGTGCAAAAAATCAGAGAATGAAAAAAGATTTGCCACCTGCCATCTCTCTTGATCCCTAGGCTTTACATTAGGTAGTCTCCATACTGATTTAAAGGGGGTAAAGTTGATTTAAGAACTACTTTTCTGGGAGACGATGAAGAGAGAAACAAAGACGGACTGAGATGTGAAAACCTTGCAAGTCAAAAACCACAAACCTCTATCTACCTCACTCCTGACCACATTTGTGCACATTCTTTGTAAAATAACCGTTCTGCACACGTGTTCATTAAAGCCAAAGCTTTAACTATTTCTCCCATTTCCTGCTGCCAGTCCCCCATCCATTTCCCACCGCTGCCCTCCGAAGGCAGCACCTGCCATCAAGTTTCGAGCACTTTTGAGAATGCCCCTGAGGGACTGCAGAGTGGAAGGGGAGCAGGGAAGCAAACACCTTGAAAAAGCACAATTTCCCCCTGAAATCCCAAATTATTTCTGCCCCAGCATGCACGTGTCACAGTAACAACAACACGACTGTGGTTCTTCATGTGCCTCAAGCACATGTTCAGTCAGATAAAAATTTACAGTTCTGCCCTCAGGAGAGACCTGGAACATCATGAGCTGCCACACTGGGAAAGCAGCTTCACCAGCCAGCTGCACACTGGTCTTCTGCAACAGATAAAACCCAGTCCACTAATCTCAGGCTTGGTTCTCTCCAAATACCTCCTTGCCACCGCCAGTAATTCTAACCCACATTACAAAAGCCCTACAGAAGACCATAACATGGTTGCATCTCTACACTAATAAGAAAAAAATCACAAATATCTCTAATTCCTCAATACATGCCTGGTTTCTCTGGATCCATAATAAGCTTGTCCACATTCAGCTTGAAAATACTATTCAATTTTATGAATTCTGCCTGGATCCGTACCAACCGCAAACTCTAATTTGTTTTCTGAATGTTATCTCAACTGTAAGAACTGATCAGTGCCTTCACTTCAGCTCTGCAGCCTGTATATTAAGTTAAACCACACACAAATATGTTTGCCTCTCTCAAAAGCTGTTAAATGAGATAGTCTACTATGGGAATAAAAAATGGAATACTACCAGGGAAAGAACCAGGAGTGCTGCTCTGCCAGGTGAGATGGTCAGCAAATTGTGGGTTACCAGGCTGGACAGTCCATGTAACCTTTGGGAAGATGAGCCAGTTGTGCCCAGAAAAGTCCAGAGATGCTCCAGGCAAACTTAAGTGTGCCAGAATCTGACAATGTACCAAATGTGGTCGATTTGGACAGATGTAATAGATGTTCAAAGGAAATTTGTTACTGCAAACCCATTTTCTTTCAGAATTGTTTCCCTCCCTCTGTGTTCTCCAAATCACCCTGTGCCAACAGGGACTGCTATGGCCAAGGGCCTGAGCATCTCCTGCACAGCACAAGGGACCAAGTTTCAGGGAAATTATCCACAAATTCCACAAAAGCCACTTACACTCAGTCACAGCCACCACAGAGCTGGGATTGGCATCAGCTCCCACGTGCCAGCCCAGTGCCCTGTCAAAAACCCAGCCACATCCCCAGTCCTGCAGTGGCACCATCTTCCTCTCACTGCTGCTGAGCTCTCTCTGCTGCCTCTGCCCCTTGTGAACATTTATGTGGAAGGTTTTACTTTTCCAGAATAAGCTTAATTGACCAAATATTTATAAATAAGTGAAGAAGAGAGTCTAAGTCCTCAGGTTTTTTGCTTACAACAACCTTATTGGTGATTTGAGCTTCTATCAGGGATGGGTTTTGTGCTACCACAGAGACCAGACAACCTTTGCATTCAGGAGATCACAAACTTGGTCCAGTGTCCCTGGCACAGCGTTGGGGGTGGAAAACTACTCTTACTGTGGGTAAGCCACTGTGCTGAACTGCGAGTCCTCATCAGGGCAGCTGCTGCTAGTCCAGAGCATTATCACCACTGAAATAATCATGTGTAAATAGAGTGCAACAGGCACCCTCAAAGAACAAGGTACTTGAAGGCAGAAGACGAATTAAAATCCAGATTTTTGTACACTACTTTCTACAAGTGAACTCTCAAGTGCTCCATCTCTAAGCTCTTGAGAAAGAACAGTAGCTGAAAAAACACAGGGGAGCAACGGGGGAGTGGAGTAATGAGAGATTTGTTTGCTAGTGCCAACATTTTAAAAGACAAATTTTACTGATTTTCAAACCAGACAAACATTTTCCACTTCTCTTTCGGGAAATGGGAACATGCAGATTGACAGCAGACCCAAGGTTGCTTAAACCCTGTACTATAACCTGGCTGCCCAGGGATGCTGCAAGGGATTTGTAACCTTCAGCCTTGGCTGGTGTCTCAGACATGCAGCAGCCTCCGAGCAGCTGTGACAGGCATCCCAAACACCGCGGCAAAGACGGAGGGAGTGTGGCAGAGAGGAGCTGCAGGAAGAGGATGCAGGAGGTTCCTGTGCACAGCACAAGTGAGGAGAGCTCAGAAGGCCCCTCCACGGGACCACACCGTTCCTCTCAGCCATCAGTGGATCCCTCTCAGGAAAACCAGCGGGAGGTAAGGGAAGATATTCCAGACTCGATTTAAATGGCTCCATCCCTTGCAGTCACATTGACCAGAACCACCTGAAATCTCCATTTATCACCTCCCTATTTTAAAACTAATCAATACCACTGCGGGACAGCAACTTTCTGTATAAGTAGAAAACAAGATGGCTTGGAGCTCTGGGAAATTCTCCCTGCTCCCCACCAGCTCGATACCAGCTCTGATCCCGTGTCTGCATCACGCACAGCCGGGGCTGTAGCATGGCCTTAAACAATGCAGCAGCAGCAACTACTTTGCTTCCAGCAGCTCAACAAGCCTCGAGCCGTGAGTAAAGAGCCCCCTCTGCTTGCTTCTCCACAGCAGCGTGTGCACAGGACCAAGGGTTTCATCTCAGGGAAAGAAGGAGTGTGTGGGATGTAGGAGATGTAAGCTCCTTTATAAACCTGTGTGTGTGTGGGGAGGGTTTTGAGGGGGAGAGCGAATACCTGAGAAATAGGAAAAGGTGCAGGCCATAGGTACACACAACACTCCAGCTGTTATTTGTGGTGTCCATGTGGCTAAAGTGAGAATGAGGGACTGAGTTGAGCGGCACTCCAGGGGCACAAGCAGTGAAGTGCCACCAACTGTCCCAAGAGAGTTTTCAAATGTTTGACAGGAAAAGCTGGGAAGAAAGCTAACTAACCAAGGAGGGTCTCCAAGAGGGAGATGGAAGGTAGCAGGAAGGAAAAGATGGGAAAGAATCTGTGTGCCCCCTTGACCCTCCCATTTTTTTCCAGATGCATAATTCCTATGGCTGCTGACCCGGTGGCTCAAGTGTCAGAGCCCATCTGAATCTTGTCACCACAGCAGCCTATACTGATGTTACTTCCAGAGGAGATACACCCACTGGGAATTCAATATCCTGGCACAGAAAGGTTTTAAAATAATTCTGCTCTTTCCTTCATTCTGTACTCTGGCTAGTAGCATGCACATTAAAAATAGCTGAGGAACCATGCACACTAATAACACAAACCACAAGTGTTTGCATTAAGTTTTACCGACCTCATATGTAAATCAGCCTGTAAAGCCCGGTAGCCCATTATATACTATTCAATTACTACAGCAAGCATCCATCCTGTGCCTTTCACAGTGATCTGTAGCCTGGAACAGGTTCATAAACAGCTCAGAAAGGCGGCTGCTGTAGATTTCACTTAACTCCTTATCTATCTGCTTTAAACGGATTAAATGACTATGTCATTAAAATGCTCGAAGTAAGCCTTTGATCATAAACTTCTCATCATTTTACAGTTATTGAATCTGATCCCTAATGAATCTTATTCTGCCATATTTCTGTCTCTGCTCCCAGCCTTGCTCCCCATTAGTCCTGGTTGCTCAGTCCTAATGCGACTGCTTTGTATGCCCGACCACTGCCTCCTTGCAGCCCTCGATCGGAGCTGCTGATTGCCCAACCCAGAGGAGGGATGAAGTGCAGGAATTTCATTTGAGGTAGGGTCAGAAGGAGCGAGAAAATAATCCACAAAATACAAACCACACCGAACACTCTCTACATATTCACTGCACAGCTGCGTGACTGCAATTCCTTTCCGAGGGCCTCGCACGCCGTGCTCCGAGCAGAGAGGGGGGTCGGGCACCGTGCTCTCCAACATCTTACAGATAAAAAGATGGTTTATTTACATAGTAAAGGGGTACAAGAAAAAAGAAAAGCACTTCTGAGATCAAGGGGTTTTCTGCCACAGCACACCATCAGATATCAGCAGCTGTAATGAAGGATGTGCCTGATCTCGGCACGGGCAGAGGTGGGGGAAAGTTTGTGGTGTCCAGAAGTGCCCCAACAGAAACCCAGACACCAGCCCACATCTAAGCACAGCAAGGGGAAAGCCTCTGCAAATCCTGGGAAAATGGAGGGAAACAAAACACCCAATGTCCTGGTCCATACGTGAGCCAATG
Source organism: Pardalotus punctatus (assembly GCA_013400915.1). NCBI lineage: Eukaryota > Metazoa > Chordata > Aves > Passeriformes > Pardalotidae > Pardalotus > Pardalotus punctatus. Next base: position 206,762 of record VZTX01022997.1, on the reverse strand, counting down.
GGGTTGGGAGTAATCAAGGAGAACAAATATTTACTGGTCTGCAATGACTGGGGGAGATGGGGACCACTGAGGTCATTCTGCACTCCAATTTTTGCTCTAAACTCAATGAGGCTACAAAAACCAGTTATTAAATGTGGTGCTAAATCTCATTTCTTGCACCAGTTTAGTTTTGGCAAATCCGAGGGCTCACACACAAGGGCTGGCAGGGTGAATCTGCAAGCATTAAAACTGAAAAACAAGAGCATCTTCTGATGCAATAGACATTTATAAAAGTATTTTTAAAAGAGAATGTCAGTTTTGGATATACTGAGTCCTTGTATTTTCTTCTTGAGAAGACAATCATTGTCTGAAATTTCAGAGATGTTTCTTTTAGGGAAGTCCATTTCCATCAGACACAACAGGAAGATTATGCCTAAGAATTTGTGTCTGGCTATTGTTCAAAACAATGTCGAAGGACTCCATGGTGAGAGTGGCTTTTATCCTTCAGTATCAGTAGACACAAAAAGGACAAGAAGGTCCTTCCAGTAGCCACAGGAGAAGAAAGGTACTGTGCAACATTACAGGAGCACCAAATGCCTGTTTCAGCTGTGAACTCCATTAAAGTCACATGAAAGTGTTAAACCGAATGTGGAAAAACTGCATGTTTGATATGGAAGAGGCCCATTATGTCAACTTGCACAGTCCCTGCCAATGCAGCACATTGACTAATGTTCATCATTCTGCGTTCTAATTATCTTACCATTATAGCAATTTCCCTGATGATCATCTTTTTTTTTTTTTTTTTTTTCCCCCCTTTTGCTGTTGTTCAGTGGTTTTCAATGATGCAGGCTGCAAGGCTTGGATCACCTCTCGGCCATTCGAGTGTTTCCAAAGAATACACCAAAGGGTGTGTTATTATCTCTCTCCATCATTCCCTTGGCTTTCTAGGATATGCTTCGTACTTTTAAACAAAAGGATGGGAAAGAGGAGGACGCTGCTTTGCTTCTGTCCCCTCACACGCTGTGCACTGGAACAGATTGGACATGGAACCCTCCCAGTTGCCCCAGTGCTAACCCTCTGCTAGCACTGGTCCTCTGGCAGAGCGTGCCAGTGTTGGCTACGATGGGACAGCAGGAACCAGCATCTTCTTATCACCCAGCTGGAGTGAGGCTGCCTCAGCCATTGCAGCACAGCAAGAATGGATTTAATTTATTTTCTGCTTTACTCCAGCGAGAGAGAGAGAGGCTAGATTTACCCAGTGGCCTCATTCCTACCCCCAGAGCATGAATTACTTGCAGATTTCACAGTGAGTAGATAGAAGCGAGGACACAGACAAATTCCTTGAACCAAGGAAGTGATTGGTCTTTTCTGCCTCATCACCCTCATGTACATATTGTGACATTTTAATTAGCTTCCCCTATGTCTGATAGATACCCTGTGTCATGCAGAGCAACCACCATTTACTTCCTATCCTCACAAAGTTTGGGAGCTTTAAAAAAACCCACCAAACACCAAAAAACCCCAACCCAGTCCCCTCTTCCTTCTTACCCAAGCAATTCAAGTACTTGCCAGACAGCACTAAGAACCCATTAGAGAAGAATATATTCTGCATTTGTTGTGGAAATCTCCTGGCGATCTTATCTGTCGCTCAGTTCAAGCTCAAAGCTCAATTGTTTTTTTCTGCCAGTGCAAGGAAACTTCAAGCAGCACTGAAATCTTTTCAGACGGGGACAGTCATCTCATCTTCATTTCAATTTCCCAAGAATAAAAGAGATTTGTGGATAAACTGAAACAATAAGAGGAATGGCTATGGGGCAACCTATTGGATTCTGAACGGCTTTGAGTTAACTGCTCCAGCCAGTGAATTCAACGTTATCCTGAGCTGCCTGCCTGAAGAAATAAACACTTCAGAAGCAGCCTTGCCCAGTTACACGTTTTCAAGTTATCATTGAGTAAATTGGTAGAAGGGCATCATCCTCTCTAACTTTCACACATATCTAAAGGGCTCAGACTATCTTTTTGATCCCCTGGAAGCAGGAAACAGCAGGAAGGAGCATTAAGTCGAACGAAATAGCCAAGGAGCTGAAGTGGGAGGGATGAAAGGGTAGGCTTAGGAGGAATACACTTGGGGAATTGACCGACAGGTCTGCTTTGCAGCATGTCCAGTGGATTTTTCTCTAGGATGCTTGAGAGAATGGACCACACAAAAATGTCTATAATATCTAATTAAACTTCCCGGTGCTGTATCGCAATGTTCAGGCAGCTCCACCACGTTAATATTAATCATAAGAGCTCACACATATCTAATTGCACTTTTCCTTGCACACTGAACAGACTGATCCCCGAGCAAGCCCTGACTCCTTGGTAAATAACCTTAAGGTCAGCAGCTCTTGCTATGATGGATCTAGAGGGAAAGCAGCCCCACAGCTGAGCTCCCTTGCAGACTGCTGTCAACAGCTTTTCACATCCCTCTACTCATAAAAATGAGAAAATTTCTGTAATTACTCTGATTGCAACTGTGGTAGCACTGCACAGAGAGAAAGAATGTATCCACTGGAAGACAACCAAAAATACACAAGAGGACCTCTGGAGAGCTCATCCTTGCTGTACAGCCTTCATGTTACTGGTTTTTCAAGTTTTTCATCTTACTAGAGCCAGAAGCACAATGAACCCCCTTTTCAAAAGCAGCGTCTTTGTTCTCAAAGGTCACAATCTCAACTGAACATCTTCTGTCATGTCCAACATGCACAACAGCTTTCAGGGAATTTTGATTTAGTTTTAAATGCCCTGCCAAAAAGGCAAAGAACAGGCACAGAGCTGCTGCATCATTTAGGAAACGTGGGGCTGAAATGTCGATCAGAGGAAGCAGCCGAGCTCCTGATGGAGCTGAGCCCCACGCTCGGGTGAACACGGATGTGATGGAGCACCTGGGAGCCCCCGTCTGCAGGGATCACAGCTGGGCTTCCGACACCTCCCCTCCTTCCTACACACAGAACCTCCTCACGGGACACTGCTGGTTCTTTTTAAAACACATGACAGAGATGCTCTTCCCACAGCATTTCACTTATCCTGCCACTCCAGCTGTCCATCCTCATTTAAACAGAACAGCCTTTCTACCTAAATTAGCCATCATCTTCCATTCCACTGTTACCTGTCTCTCAAATCTAGCCAGGAAAGCTGTCAAAAACAATTACTTTTTTCTCACTTGTCTGGACCTATGTCTCTTTAAAGTCTTATCAAACATCAGCAAATGGAAATTGAGGCAAATTTGGACTAGGAAGGGACTATATCACGATCTGACTGTGTTCAGGGTTTGCTGACAGAAATGCTCTGTTATTGGGGTGTTGCTTCTCCCCACTTATCCCGCTGGGCACACCAGGAGCCTGCACTGCCACACGAATGCTCAATGCTCTGAGTGACAGAGGCATGTCGAGTTTCCTCCCTACTATCTGAAGGAATACTTCAGGAAAAATCCATTTTTTTTAAATGTAAATCTCTGCCTCCAAGTGTCAAGTAGGTGGTAGGTCAGTCTGATCAAAGGGAAAAGTTCTGGGATACGTAAGATAACATATCAACATCTCACATGCTTGAATCCCCCTGACAGAGGTCACACAAAAACACATTTCTCTGATGCACACTGCCACCCCCACCAGTGCCTCACCTCAGAGCATCTCCCCATTTCCTCATGTATATTTTAACATCATTACAAACACTGCCCGCTCTTCGCTGTGACATGAAACAGGCAGATTTTTCCTCTTCCCCTCATCACACACGCACAGAAAACATTATTAAATTCTGACTTATTTCTTTTCCATAACCTGGGTAACACACCCTGGCCTTCTGTCTCTTAGAGATGGTGTCAAGTTTTACACAAACCAAGTAGCAGAGGAAAAATATGGCACCATAACCAGAGTCTCTTTATCAGAAGAATAAAACTGCTGAAGAATGTTACTGAAAACTTGGTCTTTACACAGCCAGACAACTACAGAAATGGCAAAGACAAGGGCAGCACAAAACTGTGACCTATTACTTTGTTTTAATCAAAAACTCAAAAATAATTGGGTAATCAAACAAAGGCTGAAATGATAATGAGTCATGAAAAGCTAAAAGCCTAATGTGGAATGAGCTGCATCTTATGGACGTCGTACTCATAAAAATCTGAGAAAAAGCACAAAGCTTCAGTAAACAAACCTTGCGAAGCGTTATTTGCGTTACACAGGTCTAAATGACATTTTTGTTTTGTTTCTGTGACACGGAAGCAGAATTCAAAGCAGCAGAAAAATAATAGAAAATGAAGAAAGAACAATTGAAAACTAATTTGTGCCACTGAATGACTACAGAGAAGAACAAGAAAACTATAAAGGGACAGTCACTCTTATCGCTCCCTGAAACTTTGCTTTTTCTTTGTGTGATAAGTAAGATTAGAGGAGTTTAAAAGTGAAGTCTCATTTTAAAATGGTTGTTTCTGTCTCCTCAGCCTTGGCTTTCACCCACAGGGGATTCTGGGGATCCATGAGACAGCCAGAAGCCTTCTGGAGTTGCTATTTACTACTACTTCAGCAGCTTGTGTTAAAAGTTTTTGGGTGGGAATTTAAATACACACTGTGAGTTGGAATGTTGTAGCTGAAATTACTAATTTTTGTACATCCTTGCTCTTTTTAGCATACAAGAACACCAACAAGAGTGGCATCTTTGTCCCCACGCTCTCATGAAGGCACTGCACACATCCCATATTTAGTGGCCTGGTGCCACACAACCAAGTCTTGCACAACATTTAAAACATCACCATTTACTCTGCAACACCTGCTCAGAAAAGCAGGGTTTGTTCCAAGCCAGCTTTCTTGTACCACAGAAGGACTGCACCGATTTCCTGGTGCTTGCCCCTGCAGAACACAGCGTAGCAGCATCCTCATCTGCATTTTGTGCTCGTCACCCATTTTTCTACCCCAGCACGGATGGCACCTCCTAAAGATCGTGTTTTCTGTGTGGTGGCACAGCGACCTTTTCCAGCAGGACATTTGCCATGGCCCAGCTCTCCCTGCTTGCTCTGAGCTCCCTGTGCTGCTGCTCAGGTGCTGACATGCAGTGCACTGACCTTTCCTGTTTCAGAGCTGCTCAGGAAATCCAGCGCTCACCCTTCTCCCCCTCTGCTCATTTAATGAACTTTGTGATGCCACACAACCACTGATATTTTCAAGGGTAGTGGCAGGAGAACATTAATGAATTTATTCTGGATTTTCATGTTAAATGTATTATGCAAATGTTAATCAGTTTCTGCAGAACTTTGAGAAAGGTGCTGCATGAAATAAACAATACGGTGGCAGCTCTGGCAGCAGAATTTACAGAGCTTCAGGTGTTTAATATTCAATGTGCAAATTCCTTTAAAAAAATTTTTTTAAAGGGCATGTTAGTAAAATTTCCCTGCACAAATGTGAATCTATGCACTCGTGGTCCCTGATGTTAACAAACATTAGCAAGTCTGTTCTGTGCATGTCCTTGTTTCTTTCAACATCCACTCTGCACATCACATTTATCGGGGCCACCGAGGCCATCAAACAGCTTCTCCTTGAGCCACCTAATGACAAACCTACAAGTCAATGGCATGTTTATGCTTCTCCTCTCTGCTCCCATGGAATGTCTCTAATTTCTGTTAATTCTAATAACAGCAATGTATTCAGAATTAACGTGCACAAATATTTGCATAGCCCCAGCTAATTCAGTGTCACATAATCCCCAGGGGCTGGATCACAGCAGGTTCTACACTCCTTCCATTTTACACCAGTTCTGGGATTTCCTGTAGTACCTAATCCACATGGCACGAGGTACACAATGTTTTCTCCCAAATAACATGTATAATCCTTTCAGCACAATTTATGGGCACATTACAGGGGAAGCACTTTTCCCTCCCATTCATTTGGGTGGCACCTTAGCACATCCCCTTAGCAGCTCCCTGTGAACACCAGAGACACTCACAATCTGCAATTAGGTGAAGAATTAGGAATGCCAATCTTTGAGTTATATGTCTGTGCTACAATTCAGCGATTTGGTTAATAATTAATAGAAATTGTATCAATTTACCCAAGGCACCACAGATGTTTATCACATGTTTTTTGTTGTTGTTTTGAGCAAAACTGTGGAGTGATCCCCAGAGTGGTCTCTGCCTACAAACACTCAAGCAGATACACGTCCTTAGCTCAGTGAAGACTTGCTGCTGCTTTTGAAATTCAGACGATAATCTTTGCTTGTAAAAGATGAGCTGATTGCTGATCAAATCCAGGGGTCTGTGGAACGGATCACAAATCCCTCTGCTCCCCAGCCACTCCCACATGCTCCCACGAACTCCATGCACTGGATGAGTGGGGCAGCACAATGTGATGCAACCCTCTGCAGTCTTGGAGCTGCACTTCTCCTCATTTTCTCTTTACTGGGTCTCCTGTTGTATGCTCTCAGTTATTCTATCTCATAATTAAGTCCCTCTGGAGTACACGCAAATTTGTTCCTACACCTTGCCAAAAGCAGTACCTGACTGAAGAGATGCCAAGTGATTTGCCCAGAACCATCTAAAGAACCCTTTTAGACAAAAAAAAAGACCAAAAAAAAGGCTGAACTTAGATAGGTGAGGTTTTCAATGGGGACCAGCTGTGCCACAGAGGCTGACACAGACCTCAGCATGCACAGATGAAGGAAAAAGGACAGGAAGTTTGTGAAAAGGGAGGGCACAGAGATAATCCAGGGAGAAGGTTTGTGAGCATTTGAGAGGCCAATTAGAGAACCTTGAAAGGTTGACTATGTCCTTTTAAGTTTTATAACAGTGTAAATGATTCATTCATCATTGTTCACTGGTCACAAAATGAACAGTTAGACTGTTAAATGACCTCAGCTTTGCCTTGGGTTCTTAGCTCCAAGCCAGTCACTGCCTGGCTGCCAAAGCCCTAACCATAAAATGAGTCATTAATGCTTAAAGAGGAGAAACATTCCCTGTCCACCTTCCCCTGGGGTACAGCTCCCAGATGTTCTCTTATTCCTGCAAAATACCGTGCTAGAAGAAGGAGGAGACCAGCCCAGCCACAAAGGTTGCAGAGATAAGGGAAAAGAGAAATGTGAATGCTCTGGATGTCCAGCACTTCTGTCATTCATGGACATCTCACTCCTGGAGAACTTAACCCAGCAGGCACTTCCCTCAAGGACACAGTAATAGGGAATTCAGTCCCTTCTATTCTGACAGCAAAAATTAGCATAAATTCCAGCTTCTGTCTGGGGTGAGTTTTCTGATGACTGTCCCCACACTATTCAGGCAGGCAGCTCTTTCAGAGGTTTGAAATAATACCCAAGAATCAATCATTCCAATACATACGAATAATACTGCATTTTTGAGAGTGTTGTTGTCTTATTACTGACTAGAAGAAAGGCTACACCAACCAGTTACTACTGTGAGCAGGGACATTGCAATCAAAGTTGGACAGTCCAGAGTTTCTGCCATGCCATGACCCTTTCCCAAGACAAACTGCCCTTTCTGGATTTTGTCTACTCTCTGAAATCCTCTCCCAGTTTTCTGTCAGGTTTCCTTGACTGCCAGCATGCACAGGTGATTCTTTTTACTCAGAAATAAGCCAGAAAATACAGACTCTTTCCATTTTGCCTCATAAATACACATGCACACGCTCGAAGGGATTAGGCTGCCTGCTTGGCTATGGGACTAGAGGTGATTTTCAAGCCCAAACACATCTCAGTGTAAAAAAACCCATCTTCTTGCCTTTTAAGCATACAGATCCACTTATCTGAACCCTAACTGGAGTTTCATTTTTCTCACCAACCAGCTGTGAACTAATTACGAGGACTTTAACTAGTCCTGCTCCCTCTCCAAGCATATGGATCCAATTAAGTCAAACTGCAGCTGATTTTAATCAATCTTCCTTGAAGCAGCCAACCTTGAAGAATCTCTTCTTCAGCTGGAAGAGTAGAGGAGAGCAGGAAAAGCAGGAGAGTAGTATTTGCATAAGGAACACTTCACATCCGCTTGGTTGCCTGTAAACACAGGGCTCCTAGCAGTAAGAAATGCTAATTGAACACTCCTCACAACTCTTTCCTCCCACTTTATCCGAAAAGCACTGATTTGATCAGTCTCTTTTGTTCCTGGCATCAAGCTGCACTTTTCCACCAGCACCTCTGGAAGATGGTCCAGGTCATTTCAGACAACAAACAAACCAAGCTTTTCTCTGAAATCTCAGCCTGCCCACCACGGGCCAAGCAGTGGCAGCTCAGGTTTCCTGGAAATGTTTTTTTTCTTCATCAAAAGAAAGAAGGGTAGAAGAGATGAGATAAAATTGTCTGTTTAAACCCACTCTTTCCATACGATTTGAAGCCCTCTCCTGAGCCACAATCTCAAATGTTTTCCTTAGGATAATGTCTTGGGCACTGGGGAGGCAGTCTCAAGCGAGTGTCATCTCTCTACAGCTCTACATCTCTTCTGTTTTTGTAATCTGAGGTTTTCATTAGCAGTAAAGACCTGGCCAGTGAGTGATATCCATGCTAAAATCTTTATACCAGTGAAGGAAAATCAATGCAGCCTGCAGCTAGGTGTCAAGAGGCAAGGGGTTTTGGAAGACGGGGTGTGTGGAGGTGGAAAGCGCCTTCAGGCGTAGTTCAAGCTGTCCCCACACGAGCACAAAATACAAAAAGCTGTCAGATGCTACAAACCCTGCTGTGGAGAGCTATCAGCACCTCAGCTCGTTGTTAACACTGAGCCCAAGGAGTGGCAGTCACACACCAAAAGCACCTTTCCAGGTGCCCCTTCGCCCTCTGCCCAGTCCATCAGGGTCTCCTTGCTCACAGAGTGGGCTTTCATGCAGAATTCAGCAAAATTCATGTGCCAGCACCCAGATACAAGAGGATGTGAGATGAGGAATTTCTTCACAGAAATAGAGATTAAACATTGGAATGGGCTGCCCAGGGAAGTGGATTTGCCATCCCTGGAGGTGTTTAAGGAAAAACTGGACGTGGCACTCAGTGCCATGGTCTGGTTGACAATGTGGCATTGGGTTTTAGGTTGGATTTGAAGATCTGAGGTCTTTTTCAACCTAAATGATCCTGAGATTCTGATTTGAAGACAAACATTTTTGAAACTTTACTCCTTTCCACACAACATCAACACATTCAAACTGACGTTTTTAATTACAAATTATTAGCTGTGTCTCCCTAGATTTCAGGCATTGCACAGAGCTTTGTGAACTCAACAGATTCAGTTCAGTGTAAAGCAGACAGAGCCTTAATTCTACAACCTGTCTCTTCCAAATTCACAACTTTAGTACATCCCTTCTATGTATCTTTTCATTCCAGAGTCACAGGTTCTATTTTAAAAGAAGGAACTGTAGATAAAGATTTGTCAGAAATCACCTTCATTCTACCTTTTTTAATATCACTCCCCTCTCTTACACCCTTTTTTGATTTGAAGCCATGCTTCTCCCACGTTTTTATCTTTAGTCATCTTCCTGCTCCATAAAACTTCCTTGTGACTTCTGTATGTAGTTTGTCTTGCCTTTTTTCCCCTTCATGATACAGACTTCATTTTAACCCACCATTTCCCAATGATTTCTTTCAGAGGTGGGAATATATAACATGTCAAACTAGCATCACTTCAGTGACCTTATCTGAGTGCATAATGACATTTTCAGCATATTTGCTCAGCACTGATAGAAGAGGTGAATTTCTAAGCTTATCCTTAACTTTGTGGGTTCTCACTGTAACAAACCTTCTTTCAATGTGGTTCTAAAAAGAGTCATTTTAAGCTTGGCCTGTCAAGATATTTGATTCACAAGGTGAATAAAAATTGGGAAGGCTGATGTTTTCCCCTCTGAGGAGTTCTTGGCCATTCAGGTGGGCACACACTGATCAATACTGACACTTTAGCATTCAGCCAACATATTCCTGTACTTGTGCCCTCCTTCTACTCCTTCTCTTTCAAACAAAACCTGCTTTAGGCATCAAATCCTCTAAGACACAAGTAAAGTGAGGCTTTAGGGACAGGAGGAGCCATGTTCTGTTAAACAAGGAGTTAAAGCCATGTCCTCAGCCTTGGCAAGGGAGATGGAAGAGCATCATTACCCAAATCCAGCTCACTGACTCGAAGATTTCTTTTTCCTAGATCTGCTACTCAAGACTTGGCATCTCAAGAGCAGCATGAACACACAAAGCAGATCTCTGTGATGTCTGCAGACATCACAAAGAAAATAGGGAATTCCACTGGTCAGGCCTTGGAAGGCCAGCAGGCACTGTAAGACAATGTAGGCAAATTAGCCATGACCTGAGCTGTAATCTGTTCTGAAACCAAAGCTGATCTTGTGTTTGTTGGAGACTTCATCTCCTGATGACTGAAACTCAATTAAAGGAGAGCAGGGTGACAGGTTTCACACTAAACATGGCTCAGCAGAGATGCTCAGCAGCTCTTAGCTCCCTGCTTTATCAAAGCTGTCACTTCCCCTGTCTCCAGGAACGGGTTATAAAAATAAAAATAAAAAAAATTTGATTCACATCAAATAGGCGTCAAGATAAAATCAGTGGTCTGGCTGAAATCTGGGTAATTTCAAACTTGCATGTCTTCTACCATGAAGAAATTTGCAAAAAAACCAAGAAAAAAAAAAAGAAAGATAAAAAGAAAGAAAAATAAAGAGACTAAAAATCTACAATGACAAATCGTTCAGCACATCAGAGAGAAAAGAAGGAAAAGATAACACTGTTCATAGTAGAGTGGGCTTTGATTAAGGAACCAGGCTCAGGTTCTTGTTTGCCCCAGCACCTTTCAAACAGGAAACACTACAAAAGCTTGAAGCAACTCCCCTGCTCTTCCTCTGCACAGGAAAGCAGTTCCCAGGGTGACAAGCTGAACAGCCAGTCCATTTGTCTGCTGCAGGTGCCCTTGCCCTCCTTCAGGGAGGGTGACATTTCATGGATCTATCCTGAGAGAAAAGCTGAACACCTTCTGCCACAGAGGACAGCACCAGGAAAAGGGAAAACACAACACATTAGCACAGCAAAAGGAACAACCTCCTGTCCTTCTGACTCTTCTCCTTCTGCTCTCCGTGTCTGTGGATGCTGCCAGCTCATCCCCTCAAAAGCCCTGGTGTTTCCAGGCTTGGAAAACTCCTACCTGCAGAGGTGGTCTCTGCTTCCATCGCTGACAGCAGCAGAGTGGAGATTTTAACATCAACAAAGCTGAAAATTTCTGATCCACTCCGAGCTGTTAAACCCTGTCTATGCTCCTCTGTGGCATGAATGAATTTGGGGACAGACAACTCCTGTGGTGGAGTTCCTTAACACAGACCCATTTTTGAGGCTCCAAGAAGAAAAGTCCAAGAGGGAGTCACCCAAAAAGACAACTGCACATCTGTGTGATTGCCTCTGACATCAAACCCCCCTGATGGCATGGCCACAGATCCAGATGTGACAGTGCAGTCAGCACAGGCTGCCCAAAGGTGCCTTGCCCAGATTTAGGGAGCACTCAGGCACATCTGTTAGAACAGCCAGGGTCAGGGACCACGCCAGGCTCTGCAGCTGCTCTGGACCTCCCCATCCCTACCTGCAGAGTGAGCTTCTCCAGCTTCATTTCCAGAGATCTGTTCTCCTCTGCCAGCTTGCTGCGTTCAGCTTCCAGCTCCTCAATTTTCAACCTGGAGAAGGAGGGAAAATTAATAGACTTTGGGTGTCCCTGCACAGTCCCACCACAAATAATCAAATAAAGCATGAAATCAGAAACAGTATCAGATTATTCCTGCATGCAGTACCACAAAACTGCATTACTGAGGCAGCTGAAACATATGGTTAAAAGTGACATGTTTATGTGATGAGAATATAATTTGTGAAAGTATATTAAAAATATGCAACTTGAATATAAAGTAAGTTCAGCTTGGATACCTTCTGAATCATGGGCTGAGTCTAGACCATCATGTTCAATAACCACCAACAGCTAAAACCTCCATGAGGCATCAAATCACTTTTGGATCTGATTTATACTTTTGGCCTTCACAACACTCCTTGGCAGTAAGTTCCACAATTTAATTATGTGCTGTATGAAAAATTAGTTCAGTTTGTTTTATACTTCACATGTGATTATTTCACTGAGTGCCCGTTAGTTCTGCTATGAAAAGTTGTGAATAATTTTACCACACTCCTCTCTCCACACCACATTACAGGCCTCCTCTATTACTTCCTGCAGAACCTCAGTTTAGTTTTCCTTCACATCAAAGATTTTCCATATTTTTATTGTTCTTCCTTATTCCTTCAAGTTTTATATAGACTTTTTGCCATGAAATAAGCTGGAACTACAAACAGCACTCAGGTATATTCAGTGGTACAAGGAGGATTTCTGCTTTATTCTCAACTTTCTTCCCAATAACTTCTAGTATTCTATTAGTATTTTTAACTATGGAGCACCCACCTGATATTTTTAGAAAGCTGTTCACAATAATGTAAGATCTCTTTCCTGAGTGACAACAGCTCATCTAGAGCTCTCTGTTGTAGGAGTAAAAGCAAGGGTGTTTTCTCTTATGTGCATGGGTTTGGCAATTATTGACATGCAACTTCATCCCCCATCTCAAGCAGCATCATAAGCTTTATTCTGAATTCTGAATGCTCTGATAAGCTGAACAATTTCATATTATCTCAAATTCTGTCACCTCACTACTCACAAACCCCTTTTTTGTGTTGGACAAGTTCCCAATCAAAACCATTCTAGGACTTAGTGGAAAAACCCTCGGCGTTGTGAAAACATTTATTCTTTGATTTTTCCATATTTTAGCTTTGTATTACATAAGCAAATTAATAGGAGAAAAATGCATGAAGATTACAAAGTAAAAATACATTATAATGTCTCTGGCTCAGGAAATCCTGGAGAAAAGGCACTAGAAGCCAGGAGAGCCTCCTGGCAAGGTATCCAGAGTACAAACCCTTGATGCTGCTTCAAGACTCTCCCGTTCCCTTCTTGGGATTAATTGTACAACTAATATAGAATAACATTGATCTTTGGATTCACCCGTCGCAGGATCCTTTTTTTTTTTTTCAGAATATTCTTTAAAAATTAATTATCTTGCTTAATAATACCCACTTTTAAATGATCTAAATTAAGCTGAAAATCCTTGCACCATCACAATAAAGAATGCACCCATCTGCCAATGTCCCAAAATTATACAACAGCAATTTCAGGTACAAGGAAGAATTCATCTCTCCTATTCGTTTGGCAACAGTTCCAAACTTTTCCACAGAAGCAGGTTGATCTACATCCTGTTCAGCACAGAAATGTCTCCTTTTTAAATATGCAGCTTGGATTGCTTAAATTATTTGTAAGCCTGACCCCTGCTGGCAATTTTCAAATATTATAAAGTATTATCTTTTCCCACTCTTAGAAGCTTCTAAAATGCCGAGGAGCAGTTTCAGCACTGTCCAGGCCATTAAAAAATATCATCAATAACTTTCAGAAGAGACACAAAGCTAGTGGGGATGGAGGATGCTGGAGCAGGAGAGCGAAAAGGTCAGGAAAAATGGAAATTCAAAGTGGAATTAATGCTTTTAACGGTGCATTTCTAAATGGATTGCAGGACAGGCTGTGAGAAAAGCAACGCTCTTCTCCGAGGAACAACAGTGCACCAGCTCCTGAAAGGTCAGAGCCAGACACAGGACTCTCATCAGTACTTCATCCTTGACATGCTGAATTTTAATTGGGAACAAATTTCTACCCATCCAGCCTCCCAAATAATCTGCTGTTATCTGCCTGCAGAACTTGTCTCTGTGGGGAGGTTTAAGCTCAGGCCTCGCAGTTGCCCTTTGAAAATCATTCATAGCAGCGACCAGAAAACACTTCCCAAAGACTGAGACACAGCTGTAATGAGGGCAGATTCGAGCCATTACATTTGTGTGCTATTTCACCTGCAATTTTAGGATTCAATAATCTGTTCGTGCCCTTTGTGCCTCGCTGCTGGGCGAGCGGTGATTCAAAGCCCGGGGTGCTCCCAGTCAGGCAGGCAGGAATCACAGAATCCTGGAAGGGTTTGGAGTGGAAGGGACTGTGAAAGTCGTTTAGTTCCCCACTCTGCCATGGCAGGGACATTTTCCACTGTCCCAGGCTGCTCCAAGCCCCATCCAGCCTGGCTTTGGTCAGCCCACGGGGGCACAGGGAGCCCCCCTGGTTCTCCTTCAGACACAAAACCTGCTGCTTGCTCTGCACGGGAACAGGAACATCGCTGTAACCTCTTTGTACCAGGAGGATTTTAGGGCTGACTAGTGCTTTCATCATTTATCCCTCTCCTAACTTATTTTTAACACTGTTAAGTGTCCTGGATCTCCAGTGGGAAAGCATTCAGAACCATTAGCAAACAGTTTGTGCTATTCCAGCTCTGCTTCCCAGCCCCCTGGGGAACGCTTCCCAATGGCAAAGAGAGAGAAGCAAGGGAAATCCTATCTATATATAAACACAGCAAAGCATTTGCAGCTGGTGGTTAAGATATGGAAGTCAAATATTGAAAAATATTTACTGGCTTGGCATTTGGATTATTTTCACTTACACAAGTTCAGGCATAGGGATGATTGTGCACTGCTGTGGAATGCACCAGCATCCACAAAGGCAGCCTTGGTGCACACACCTTGTGCCTTTTCTGTCCAGGGACACCTGCACAAGAGAGGTGATGCTATTTTATCACCGATTTGCAATCCTCACCTTGTTACATATTGGAGTTACCTTCAGGTAGGGAGGACAACCCAAGAGAAATTCCTGTGCAAACCACAAAAAGTGGGGTACAAAACACCAGGGTACAGCACAATCATCTGCCAGCTCAATTTTTGGCCCAGAATGGTCTGGGTTAAAAAGGATCTTAAAGATCATTCTGTTCCAGCTCCCCCACCATGGGCAGGGACACCTTCCACTAAACCAGGTTCCTCCAAGCCCCATCCAATCTGGCCTAGAATGCTGGTGTCTATTCTAAAAACAGCCTTGTGCCACAAGGAAGGAAGAAACATCAGTTCCTTTCTGAAATATCAACACCATTCTCAAGTTTTGTGACACAGGAAAAAACCATTTGAATTAATTTCTGGAGAATTCATGAACTTGTCTACACAGGGGTTTGAAAACATGAAAATATTTAATCTCTGGCACAGATCTCTTCACATGTCTGGAAGATTTTCCTGTATCAGACAGCTCAGCCCAGAGTTGAAGGCTCCACAGGCATAAGGTAAATTGATGCCACCTCCACAACCTTTCACAAGATCAAATTTAGTGCAAGAATAAAGATTCACTGGCATTTGCTCAGCCTCGTGGATATTCCCACTTTTAAAAACCGAGCTTTATATTGCCTCCATTGCGTGTTTCATTATCTCAAATCAGGAGAGGGAATGAGGAAAAAAAACCCCACCCACAGCCTCAGGTCTCCTGAAATGACACTGTGAGAATCAGGAGACATCCCACCGTGTGTGTTCAGTCTGTCTGAAAACCTCAGATCGTGAGACAAGGCTGCTCCTACTTTAGAAAGGAAAAAAGGGGGCAATCTGTTGGATTTTCAACAGCATCCAGGCACACCAAAAGTCTCGCTCAGTCCAGAGCTTTTCAGTGGAATTAACCAGTGAAAACTCCCCCCCACCATCACCCTTTGATCTTTGTTTCAGTGTTTTTTAATGTTCTCAGCTGTGTTCCGTGGTTGCCTGTGGGTATCACCGATGAGGACACGTCTCACCGAGGCCCCATCTGCGAAGGGGACATGGCCATGTGGAAAAGCTATTGCTGAACAGGAAACTACTGAATGGAGCAGAAAATGTATGTGTTGGGAAGATGCTATTAAGGGATCCAGATGGCATTGAGATGGTGTTAGGAGCGGAGCAGACAGAATTCCAGCAAGTGTGACTAATGGGCATTGGCAAGGACATGAATTTCTTTTGAATTACTGTAACTCTACCCAGACACTAAATCCACAGAAAACATTTAGGATTTACTGGGGTTGCAGTTTGACAGCAGAAAGAAAAACTTCAGATTTGTTCCAGCTGAAGAGGTCCTTCAGCTGTTGCCACTTAAGTCTTTTAGTGAAGTTCTTTTTAAATATATTCCTTTTATTTATAGATTCTGAAATACCAGTTTCTGCAGTTATCACCTTCCCTCTAAAAGGTGCTAATGCCCCCAAATGCTGTACCCTACCGTGCAGGAACTCAATGGGTTGACCACTGTTTCTTTTCATAGGATCTGCACAATATAAACAAATATTATTTCAGAGGGAGCAGCAAAAAGTGTGAGAAATGACAGCATTAGCACTGGCTTTTATTGTCTCTCCAGAAACGATGATGCTGGGAGAGAGTTTCACATTTAAAGTTATAAAAGGTCTGACAAAATAGCACTTTGTTCTCAAGAGAAGAAGGAAAAACTGATAAAGTCTTTCAAGTTTCTGGCTGAAAATTTACTTTCCATACTAAAGAAAAATGAGACAAAAGATATATTTTTAAAAGCTCTCATTCACTCACAGGAGGTGAATACAGATTCAAAGGATTAATATGGACTTTTTTTTTTCTCCTTTATGTCTCTCCTGCTTTTGTTTTCAGAAGTTAGCTCCTAACCACGGGGTCTATATGGAAATGCCTGGAGGCTCAAAAGTTCATTCCTGTTCTGCACACTCCTCTTGCTGGCTTCACTGCTTTCTCCCTATTTTCCACGTTCCTTTGTGACAGCAGCTAACAGGAGAGGTTGGGCTCAGCCCAGAGGAGCAGACACATCATCCTGTAGGTTATGGGATTTCAAAGATGACAATAAACTACAGAAACTGAAATAACTCCCTCGTAAGCTGTGACATTTCTTTCCCCACTTTCCCATTTGGAAGTTTGCATTCTTCCTGCTGGTTTTCCCAAAATTAGTTTCTGGCAGTGGTGTGCAGAAGGAAGGAGTAACAGTGGAGCTTGTGTTGTTCTCTTCTCCTGAACAGCTACATAAAATGGAGTAAACTGGTGCTGTTGAGGCCCACAGGAAGAGGATGAGCACAGCAGACCTAATTAATCCCTTCCCACTCTGATCCCTGTTCTCCAAACCCTTTCTGTTCTTTAATCACAGCCACCCAGTTCATTGCTGCTGCACAGAGAGGACACATCCAGCTGAGCCACAAGGAGTGTTCTGATGTGAATCACAGCACATTATTCCTGAACCCCAAAGGACTGGGAGAATACAGTGATTTATTCTGTGCTCCTTTGAGAAGAAGCCTCTTCTATGAAGAAAGAACTTGGCCCAGTTTCTTGTCCAATGCACAGAAAATGCAAAATAAAATCCAACCCTATCCATTGACTGCTTAAATCTAGAAATATAAGAAAAAATTCTTTTTGGAGTTGATTCTGCAATGTTGTGGAGTGCTTGAGGGTGTGGGGAGATGTCTGAAGCAGTAAGAAAAGCCAACAGTAAGGAAAAAGGAGCAGGGATTGGTTTACAGTGCTCCAGCAGAAAGAGAATGCCTTGCACCAAGTAATTTACTCTTAGAGCTAAGCAGTGAAAAGGGTGATCAAAATCAAACAAATCCATGCTTTGTGGAACAGCTCTGTAGCTAAAGAACCAGCATCAAAGCCTGGGACAAGTATTCAAATCAGCCACAACAACAAAAAGTGGTTCCATAAAAGATGACGGAAAAAAACAGTCTGGAATTAGAACCTGGGACTGTAGCTGCTGTGCATCCACATCCTTGGGATCAAGTGACAGAAGAAAAGACAAAATAGCAACGTGAAACCATGGCAGAGGCTCGGCCTCTTTGCTGACACAGCCTTCAGAGTACAGCCCAGCACTGGAAAACAGCTCTGCAGCATCAACCACTGCACTGGGAATTGGCCTGGGTTTGGGACATACTTTGTGTGGAAGGTTTGACACCATTTCATGGGAGGAGGCGAGAGATGAGATTAGTAGTCAAAGAAATTCCTTAAAAACAAAATGGGAAAAATATTATCCAGGAGCTTTAGGGCTCCTGTTGAGCTGAACCAAACACCACGATCCCATAACAAGGAGGTATTTGCAAGCTCCACTCATCCCTGCCCAGGAAATAGATTTTAGTCCAGGGTAGTGCCAGATTTCTCCATCCCCACTGCCAAGAGCCTGCCACAACGTGCAGTGGTCTGGACTATGTGGCAATCCAGCTGCTCCCCTTACACACGCTGTCCCTGAAGCTGCTCAGTTAAGAGATGGCAAATGCTGTTCAGGGGAGCTAAACACCAAATAATGAGTCTTGGAGGGGAAATAAAGAGCTTGAACGTCTCTCAGATGAAAGGGTGCTACAGCAATACCAACCAGGGAGGGAGAGACCAGGGAGGCACTGTAGCAAAACTGCAAACCTGCCGGTCCCAGAAGACAGCAAACAGGCTGCTGGCTTTACCGATACACAGGCACGTTATTAATCAGGAGTGACAGGTTTAATGTTGCCCAGGAGCTGCTGAACACTCCTGCAGGAGCGTAAACCTCGGGTTTCAGAGGGTCCAGTGTGCCTTAGCAAAGGAAAAGCCCAAATGAGTTAACAAACCCCCACAATAGGTGAAAGCTGATAGAGACAGGTTTATCTCCCTGAAAAAGGGAAGTCATAGCATTCTATCCTTTAGCAGAACTCAAACATATGATAGAATAAAGAAAAAGAAGATGTATGCCTTGGGCCTCCAGCACTATTACAGCACCTTGAGGGAACTATAGGAGCGAGTCCCCAAGATTAGGTGTACAGCCCTAAAATGTATTGGAATAGCTTAGTGGAACATGTGTTATTTTCAAACACCTCCCTCCTCCGATGGAACTGGGCTTTCAAAGCTGTAAAACAAGCTCCAGAGGCAAAGCACAAGAGCAAAGCCATAACATACAGGCCAGTAATTTCTGCTTTCTGCAGGATTCTGCTCGCTGCAAAACCTTGCTTTCAGTCCTATGAGGCAGTCACACTTTATTGTGATGGAGCTGAAAATATAAAAGAATTAAGAAGTAAAACTCCAGCCAAAGTCTTACATCACCCGAGAATAAAATACTCAGCCTGTCAGGACCAGATTTGCTCAACTTAAATAAAAGGAACTTTATTAAAGATTCAGAAACTGATGAACTTTTCTATGCTCGGTGTTTATTGTGTCACCGGCTTTGCAATGGAAGCTATAAATGCTGTAACAAATACATGGGAAGGCTGTTTAGCTTCACTGTAGCTTTTGTAAATGCTCATGTATCCTCTGCTGAAATGCTGTTTTGTAACTCCTCTTTCACTGAATCACAACAGGTACCCCTCTGCCATCTCCAGCAATGCACAAGGGGAAACATCCCTCTTTTATCTCCAGTGCTACACATGCATCAGCAGCACAAAAGCTGGATTCTAAACCTCTTCACACACATGCCAACGGATCCTGTATTTACAGCCGAGATTTGGTCAAAATGAGAAATAAACAGCAATGTTGTTTCCCACAGGAAAGAAAGTCAACAGGGGGAATAGTGATGCAGGAGCCAGTCTTATGAATTAACTGACAACAAAAGACCCCAAATACTAAAAGGAAAGAGCCTGAAGCCTCCCAAAAGATGGGAAAGCTTATGAAGCATCTAAATGCAGGAGAGATTATGGGCTGAGTGTTTCTGCTAATGCTTCATGGCGTTCTCATGTCCATAAAAGCTGGTGAGAAAGTCAAATGTGTGCTCAGGAAAACAACATCCTACTACAAGAATACAAGGAAAAGATGTTCTATCAATGGTATCACCCCATTGCCTGAACAGCAGGCAGCCGATGGACACAGGCAGTCTGTACACATGAACTCCTTCATGCACCGTAGCACAGTGAGCTCCTGTTCCTGCTGCTCCACCAGGAGATGACAATAACCACAGCAGGCACTGAAACTACCCCAGGCATTTCCCTCCTCATTAGTTCCACTGAAAAGAGTAGAATCTGCTCAGCCTTCCCCGTGCTTTGCCTACCTGAGCGCGTCCACCTCCTCCTTGCTGATGACAGTGCTCTGCTCAGCCGTGCTCTGCTGAGACTTCAGGACCTTCATCTCCACCTCCAGCTGCAGGACAGAAAAGGCATTAGTTCCTCCAGCACGGGTAAGGGGCACACACGGAGAGCAAAGAGAGGAGGAAATCACAATGTTCTGCACAGATCAGATGTCTCGTGACACAGATGTGAAGCACAACTTCTCTCGTGTTGAATGTCAAAACCCCACTTAACCCTGCTTCCCTTTGCAATTCCGTTTGCCCTCCCCAGCATTTTCTCCACAGCAGATGAGGTACAGAAAGTTGAATGTTACTAGCAAAGCTTCTGCTTCTCCTACAGATATTTCTCCTATCTCCCCCCATGGATAATGGGATGCAGAAGACTCTGTGGCATTAGGAGCTCCCTGGTACCTGAGATTTGGTATTGACAGTTCAACCTCATTCAGTTCCTCCCCCCGAAGAAATGAACCACAGGATTACTGTCTTGTCCACGACAGCTCTGAGACACAGACATTGAATCCAAAAGAGTGGGGAATATTTCCTGCACTTTCGAATATACACTTCAGGCTCGAGCTGCTCAGGAAGCTCTGGCTGAACAAACAAACAATCAAGAATACTTTCTGCCTCTGGCCTTGTTTGGGAAGGAACTCACAAGAAGGAATTTCAAAACTCTACAGACACGAGAACTTCTTACCCAGACTCTACAATCCCCAGGCTCCCTGACTTGTAGCAATCTGGATCCCTAATTCAGAGATCAAGACAATGCACAGGTTGATAAACTCCATATGTTACTTGTTTCTAAACCCCTCAGAAAATGAATTATTATGAAGTGTAAACAGAGACAAACTATCTAGAGGATACTCAAAGTTCTGTTCCAACAACTTCTCCCAGCCTAGACCTCCTTCGCACACTCATCCCTGAGATTCTGGATTTCCTTTTGTCATCTTTTTACCACCTGTCGACCAATTCCCCTAATAAATCTATTGACAGAAACTATACTTTTTCACCCAAGAGGAAAATAATAAGCAATCCAGCCTTAATTATAGATGCAAAACTTATGACCACAGAGAGTTCAGCACTCAGCATCAGGGAAATAATCCACTAATACACCATTCCCTGCAACAGCAGAGATTAGACTTGTAGAGCAAAATCACATTGCAATGGCAAACTTCTGCAAGCTTTTCACAGAAACTCTCCGATTTTACAAGGAAAAGGAGCATCTTGTTATGAGTACTCATATTGCTCAGACAGAAGTGAAGTTCTGACACGCTGCCTTTTCACCCTTCCGTGCTTACCAGAAAAGACAGGCAGAGCATGGCAGTGCTGCTGGCAGGAAAGGGAGGAAAATGGATGGTTGGATTATCCTCCCACCCCTTTCTGACACCAAAGGAATGGAGCAGAAGAAAGAGAGCATCAAAAAGATGTTTTAACCTAATTCCCCCTGGCACCCCAAAAAACCCTGCATTCTCCCCCTGCCTGTCAAAAAACATCCAGGGATAAAAAATAAGCAAAAGCCCACCTGCATCATCAGGCTGTACAAATGTTAATGCATATTAGCTGCCTGATAAGATTATCACAGCCAGAAATGCTTCCCTCAATTTTCTGATTACTGAGCTTATCTCTCCCAGCTCAGCCCATCACAGATGGCTGGGGATAAAGCAAGCACACCAGATAATTCCAGGAATGTGAATAAAAGGTACTGGGATGAGGAGCAGGCTTCAATTCCAACCTACTTCTAGCAGGAAAACACTCATTATGCTTCCCGTTCCCCGTGCCTGCTGAAGCCTGGGTGTGTTTGCTGTGAGGAGTTTGGGGATGTTTTCTGGGATAAGTGAGGACAGCATTTGAAGATGGAAGGGCTGGTGAGTGTTTTATCACTGCCTAAGAGGGCTCAGCCTCGAGCCCACGTGCCACCTGCCCCCCCACATGAGCAGATAAATCCCAGCCACCTTCTCAGGGGACAAGGGGGGCACAGGTGGGCGAGGAATCTGTGATCTGGGGTCTCTTGTGATGGCTGCTCAGAGAGGGGAAAAAACAGAGTGTGTAACAGGAAAAGGAATTGGGAGAGTGAATGTGCACGAGCTCGAGGAGCTTGGGAGAAGCCTCTCACTTGATACAGAGCAGAGACAAATTAGTGCCAGGTACGCTCAGCAGCGGCAGCCGGAGATTCTGCTGGGTTTCTAAGAATAAGCTCTTGAAGGAGAATGAGGAGGGAAGGGCACGAGGGCTGTAAGGGCATTTCATCTCATTTTTATGTCTCCCCAATTTGTAAGCGCCAAGGCTCCCTGGACTGAAAATCTGATGTGCCTGAGGTGAGAAGGGAGAGGAGGATACAGTGATATCACTAGAGATGAAACTGGCTCGAGCCGTGAGCTGTTGACACCAATCTGCTTCCCAGAACTAGGATTAAAACTACTGGAGAGTTTCAAGTTCAGCCCAAGACACAACTTTGTGCCACAGGAAATTTTTGCCATTCAGGCCTCACTAATTGTTTATGAAATAGGAAAGTAAAACAATTCAGCTATTAAATACTTCATTCAAAATGTGCCATTTCCAGGCTTCATCCCTAGCAATTGTTAGGAAAACATCCCTCACTGCCAATCTCACCAAAGATATTAAAAATGTAATTTATGTCTTTTCCAGGACAAAAACAGTTAGTTGAGATGAGATGGAGTAGCTTACTGTTGGAACCCAATTTGGCTTTTTTTGAAGGCAACACAGTGCAAGCAAGACACAAGAATTAAGAGAACAGCTAAAACCAAGGAATCTGTTGATAAAGCCTAAGAGGTGAGGAGCTTCCTGAGATCATTCCATTTGACACAGCCTCAGGATAGCTCCGAGGACGGGTGATGAGCATAAAATAATTCACAAGGGCACTTTGTCCCTTCCTGTCCATTTGTCCTCCCAGCACCCGTGCCAAAGAGCAGCCTCAAGAAGGGATAAGGCGAGGAAGAGCCAAACCCCTCCTGCTGCTTTCTCTGCCTAATTCCCACCACAACCCTTTTCCTAAATTAATTTCCACTCCTGGTCTCTCTCGTTCACCACATGCCACTTTCAGCAGGCATTTTGTGCTTTTTGAACCAACTCACTATTCCTGGCTAAACTCTTCCCATTTTTATCAATTATTTTATGTAACTGGCCGAGTTAAACTTTTATTGCTTTGAATACATTAAA
Organism: Pardalotus punctatus; assembly: GCA_013400915.1. Taxonomy (NCBI): domain Eukaryota; kingdom Metazoa; phylum Chordata; class Aves; order Passeriformes; family Pardalotidae; genus Pardalotus; species Pardalotus punctatus. The sequence goes on along the minus strand of VZTX01022997.1, from coordinate 183,682 downwards.
CCAGTAGAAGTCATTACCAAGCAGAGAGGGGAAAGGGCTGCTCAAATTACAGCTCATTGCTGAATTCCCCCATTCCGTACCAAACGACCCAGGTCAGCCTTGATCTTTTAACTGCATTGAGAGCAGACAGGGAACATTGTTGTGAAATACAGCATTCTATCTCTTATCCTGAAAGCTGCACAAGAGGGACCTAAGGACCCACAACATCTGCAGGAGCTTCAGGGATTCTATCACCCACAGTCAGACCCTCAGTGATCTCCTCACTGTAAGAACACATTAGCAACTTGAAAAGAAACCAAGCTGTTATTTTAATGTTTTTTAAAGTTATCTCAGGTCTTTATGATAAGGCAGGATAATGAGTAATATCAGAGCCCATGAATGAATAAAACACATGAAGAGGTACTTAATATTTTGAGGATGTGTTGTTCTCTTCTGAAAATATACTGGGGCTTCTTCTCAAACTAAAATGATCCCATTTATTCTGAACCTTCTCTACCCTCTAACTTCTTAAGCATGAATTCCAGTCCAGCTTTATTGCTCTCAATAAAAGGTGCTCAGGACATGCCCGGTATATAGACTAATTTTAGAATGTCCATTGTCACAAATATGCAAGTGCCCAGAAGATGAAATGCAAATAATTTTTCCGAAATAAGTACTGCCATCATTATTTACCAAAAGAGAAAGAGAGGAAGTAAGAACGTGGATGGATTTTCATCTGGTATTTAATTATATGAAATATCATTCTTCTTTCAGCCTTACTTTTAAACCTGCCTGGACAAGATTCCAAGAACGTGGTTCTCCTCCAAGTGTTAATGACATAGCAAACACCCACAGCAGGGTAAGAAATATGTTCCTTGCCGGTTCTCTCTTCTGTGGCAATTATTTAAAGACATATGAGATGACAGGAGAAACAAAATTATAAATTCATCTCCTGACAGCTAGAAGAAACAGAACTCTGCTTTAGAGAGTTGATTTTCTTGGTGTATTTCTGGCAGTTGTCATTTCTGACCCATATTTGTCCCCTCCACCCTGAACTTCTGCAATGCCATGGAGCTGTTGTTCCTCACACTCAGCTCCAGCAGGTTCCAGCATTAATAGAGAAAAGTTCCAGAGCATCCCACTGACCTCTGCTGTCCACCCTCCATCTGCAGAGTGAGGCTTAGCACAGGTCAGATCAGCCAACCTTGAAAACCACATTTACAAACTGCTGAAAATTTTAAAACGACGATCAAATAAATCTCTGTTCAGGTGCCTCATTTTGGGTAATAAAGGACTCAAAATCTAAAGTATTTCAACTCACTGCTAAAAGAGTTACATCCTCACAACTAACTAAGATTTGCATGTTGAAAAAAACCAAGGGGGCTGGTTTACTCGCCCACATCATGTACACACATTTCACAGAACACATGCTGGAGACATACCAGTTATTATTTGAATAATGAGTGCATTTTAGTGAGGGGCTGATACAGCAATCTTATCCTGATGAAGTGTGTCTGCACGTCATTCAGCATTTTTGGAACTGTAAAAAGCAGGAAATGCTGAATCCATTATAAATGTCTAAAGGTTTATTTAACAATGGGCTGATGCAACATCCTTTGAAAGGCCTTTCTCAGCAAAAGAGCTGATTTTCAACGGCAGCAATAAATGGGAACTGAATTGCACAGAGCCGGCACGGAAAGGTGAATGGAGAGGTTGTGTTTGACTACAAGCCTCAACACAATTCAAGGAGCTATTTCAGGACATAAATATTTAAAATGTATGAACACCAAGCAGGCTTGGAAAGGAAGAGTTTACACTAAAATAGACAAGAACAGAGAAGTGGGACCCCGAGTATGACCTGTACATGAGGCCTGAAAACAGGCAAACCAGGACCTTGATTTGACAGGGATGCCATTTGTGCTTCTCTCCATGGGATGTAGCAGAGACCAAGGATCTTCTCTCCCTCCCTTCCCACAAGGCAGCACTGCAAGCTTGGTGCTGTCTACGAGTTCATAAATCTGGTGTCAGAACAGAAATCCAACATCCATGAAACACCAGTGAGCTTAATTTGGGTGTTCAGCAATACCACAGGGTAGTAATGAGCACTTCTGAGGTCATTCTGCCCCGTAAAAGCAGCACCACCTCCTCCATATGCCCATCCCACTGGCATTCTGGTCCCCCAAAATATCTGCAGAGAAGCACACATAGGGACAACTAAGCCTCACTAGATTTCCTAGTGAACTTTACTCTTCTCCAAAAAGTAGGGCACTACTTGTAAAACAAAATATTGCTTGCCATTTAGAAACAGGCTAAGCAGCCAAGGATTAGCTGATACATTTTCTCGGGAAAATTAATCCTCGATGCCATTGTGAAACAAAAGCAATAAAGCCAAAGAAAATCAGATATTCAATAAAAAGTGGTTTGGAACCATCTCCCACTTGGCTGAGGCAAAAAATATGTATTTTTTTTTCTCTTGGAAGATGAAGGCTGGCTGGATCAGAGTCACCAGTCTCTAGGGGTTCCACCATCTGTAACAAACTTGCTGTGCTTTTATCACTGAGAAGTCAGGGCTAGGAGCAACCTCTCAGCAAACAGTTTCCTAAAAATGTACTCATGCATATATATTATTGTCGATACACACACACTGGGAAATGGACATATGCTGACTTCTGCTTCTCTCCAATACAGTCTGGATTGTGGCTTTTCTCCTCCTGTTGCAGTAAAAAGAGAGCAATTTTTCAAGTTTATACCAAATGTCATTCTATTTCATTTCCAAATATAATCTCCCAGAGAGAAGGTTCGCTTGCCCTATTTCCAATCTCTAAAGTTAATACACAAATTTATATTCCTTTCTCCCACTCGCTCTCCTAAATTAAGAGGTGTAATTACTAGGAACGCTTGCTACAAACGAATGGAGTGCCAAGGGAGAAGGAGCTGTCAGGGCTGGACGTCTGCAGCAGCCGCCCTCCCCTCTCCCCCATCCCTGGGGATCCTGCTGGTGAGGCAGTTTCTCTCTTTTCCATTAGCAGGGGTAGCTCACACACAGGAGCAGACAACAACCTCTCCCTGTCCAGGCAGGACAATCATAAGGGACAGAATTACAAAATTAATTTCAGCCTGCCAAGGAGCCACTGGTGTTTGCCAGGGTGATTCCTCCCAAATCCCTTTTGCCTCTCCCAGTTCTGCTGACCTCTCAGGCAAAGTCAGGGTTCCTTAATGACAGCGGAGAAATGCAGATCTGTGATCTAAAAATTCAGCCCCAGTCTCATCACTCTCCCCCTTCCTCATATCCAGCACCCTCTCCAAAGGAAGATTGATTATTATAATCAGACTTAGCTCTGACACAGCATTTGCATTTTCAAAGCACAGCATAGTCATTAACTAATTCATCTACCCCAAGGGAGCCTTAACGAGCGTTCACCTCTCTCCCCTCTGACTCCCAACCCACAGGCAGCCCACAGCTTTCCTCCCAACACCTCCCCTCCACATTGTCAGCACCAGCACAACTTGGGGAAACTCCAGACAGGCTCAGCGAGCCAAACTCAGCCCTGCTGCAAAGGAACAAGAGGACAAATGCACAGACACCCTATTTAAACCAGCCACCCTACGGTTCCCATACACCATCACAGCGGTACAGGGTGTGCCCGGAAACAGTTTGTTCTGCAAAGTAAGGCCAGTGCCACAGGGGTCCCAAAAAACCCACGCTCCTGCCCAGCTGCAACCACAGGAAGAAGGAATCACCATCACATCACAGCCCAAAGCCACAGCCTGCACAGCTCATCCAACAAGCTCTCCCCCAAGCACCCCTTGGTTCCAAGGCTTGGCCTCCTGCACCTCTCAAGTGTCTTCTCACATCCCAACACCACCTGATGCTGACCATCCCCACCCACCCACCTTCCCTGGTGCTCTGTTTATTTCTTTTTAATAATCTGGGATGGGTGCAGGATGTGAGTTTGGAAATAAGCACTACCAGACATTTCAGATGGATGGAAGCTGGCTCAGAACTCAAAATTAACAAACCTAGAAAGTTCACGGGGAAGAAGAGAAAACATCTTGTACAAGAGACACGCCGAGCAAGGGAACTGAAGATGTTAATTTAAACCCATGAGTTTATTCAAGTATAATTACACATTTCAACCCTCACTCCAAGAAAGGAGCAGACAAGGAATCTCTTCCTCTCAGCCTGTCCTGCCCACGCTCCCAGGCACTGCTGAGACCTCACTGCCACTGCTTGACAGCAAAACACCTTGACAGCTCCACATCCAAAACCTCTCTCTTTGCTCTAACAGCTCATTCTGAAGAAGGATCACCTAATTTCCATGTTCATTCAGCTCAGAGCTCTCTGCCGTTATCAGCCTCGCTCCACCACTTTCACCAGGCGTGTAGATGACTGTTTCCTTTAATTACTACCGAAAGCTCCTCCCAGCCAGGGAGAACAAAACAGCTGGTGTCCACCGAGAGAAGGCAACTCTGGAGTAATTAGCCTTAACTGGCTGACACCTCCTACCCATTACTCCTGGTTAGAACAGCAAAACACAGAATAAGAGCCTGTTTAGGGAACCTGTCAAGATGCCAGACTGAATGTGCCACATCCCTGCCCAGTGTAGCTTCGGTGCTGGCACAATGGAGCTGTCTGCTCTCGAGAAGAGCATCACACAGATCATTTCTTTCATGCAGGAATAGGCATTTTTTGCTAGTCTTCTAGCAGCTGTAATTTACAGGCAAAGCAACAAATAAATCTGCAAAGATGTCATACCTCCTCCGTAAGGAGTTTGAATACAGTTTGTTTCCTGAAAATATAGCCTCGAGGAGTTTCCAGAGCATTCAGTCAACAATTCTCATCAAACAGGAGCTTGTAATTCCACCTCTCACTCCCCCCCATCAGTTTCCTCATTGAAAAATCATCACATAATAAACAGTCAGAGAAGAATCTATGCAGCTACCAAGCACCTAGGAAGATCAAAGGGGAAAGAGGAATCCAACATCCACTTTTGTTCCTTTGTTTTCTAACATAAATACAGTGGAATCAATCCTGCTTAATACCAAAAAGAGAGCACAGGAGCCTTCACTGAGTGCTCGAACTTAATCTTCTTTCTCCGACTCACATGGAACAACACACAGCCTGTGCTTTGGGGAACAGCTCTCTCGCTCCTGCTGCAGCTCCAGCCCAATTTTGCAGCTCAGCACAGCTGGGAGCACTGTTTGCTGGCACATCTCGGCAGGGGCCAGCAGAGCTGCCTGCCCAAGCTGCTCTCTGAACTCACAGTGTTGGGAAATGGAAGATGGGGCAAGGGATCCAGCTATGGGAAAGCAGCAGCTCTCCTGACAGAGCCTCCCCCTGCTGCTTTCAAGGAAGCAGCAGAGCCTTGAAGGAACCTTGTTCCCCAAACCCTGCCCAAAGAACAGGTTAAGAAGAGCAGGTTGAACGTTTTCTAGCTAAATGAACCATCCTGAGATTAGCCTGGGACAAAAAGCAGTGGGCTTTTAATGTACAAAAAGTGAGAAATCTCTCCTGGTGCCAAACCCCAAAGGTCACAGGGCCCTGCCAAGACCGCTCTGCCCATTTCAGCCTCTCAGGATGATGCCTGCAGGGCCCTTCAGCTGCCAGCAGCAGTCAGAGAATGAAAGGCAAACAGCAATTCCCTCTCAAATACCGTATGTTCAGCTCTGGTGCCAAAGCACAAACCTGGCATTTTAACCTTTGGTGAACATGTTCTTGCTGCCACCAACAATAAACTCTGAGGTCCAGCTCAGAGGAAAGGTGTACTGGATGTGCAGTGACGACATTAGCACTGAACATGGCATCAACAGGACAGGGCCTGGCAGGAGCTCGATTTTATACAGCCAGTCTTTAGAGGTTAATGAAATATTCATAAATAAGTTAAAATTCTCCTGACAAGCCAGATCCTGTAATACAACAAAGAGTTGTCAGCCTCAATTAAGTGATTCCAAAGAGGTAGGGCTCTGCCATTCATTATTTACCGAGAGGTCATAGGAAAAATTCTGCTCTATGATCCTCTTGTCTCTGTGGATAAATTGGGTTTTACAGCTTCTGCTGGAGGACTCTGCTGCCCTGACAGACCCCAGCCTGCCACAGCCACTACCTACCCCCAGCATCCATCAGCCAAAGGCAAGAATCACTGGGAACAGCTCTTCTAAGGACACTGAGACACAAAAGGACTGAAAGCAAATGACGTAGCAAGCTGATTAGGCTGTCAGTGTAAGAACTAAGTCTTGAAACTCAAACTTTTTTTTTTAAGCCTTTATCTCCCTTTTTGTATACACAAAGCCAGCCCCAGGTAAGAAGAGAAGCATCCAGCAACCTTTGATCTGCAGGCACATCCTCTGAACATGCCCTCCACACCCCCCCAAGATCCCATAGCTGGAGAGCTTCACATCCCCCCACGTGTCCAGGACAAGCTGTGCTTACAGAATTGTATTTCTTGCATCAGACCTCTCAGGATGGTCCTCTTCTGATGCAGGTACAACTTCCCAGGACTGTGAAAGCAGGAGGAAACTGGTCTCCATCCTTGTCACAAGGAAGCTGTAAATCAGTTATTCCTTTGTCCTGTACTAACATTACTGTTCAACAGCTCCAAGTCTTCCTTTCCCTTTCTGGACATGGACTGGAACTTCGTGTTCCTTCTCCAGCTTCTCCAAGCTGCCTTGAATAAAGGAGCAGAAATGACAGAATCCTAGAGGTATCCTGGACCTCTCACCTGGTTTTCTCAAAGTGCTGGACATAATGTAGAATCCCTGCACTCTCCAGGAAATTTTAGGATCAGCTAAATTGAACCGGGCGAGTCTGAGGCGGCCCATAAACTTCTTACAAGCTCTGCAGAGATGAATGAAGCCTGGAAAAGCACAATTCTTGCATGTCTATTAAACAGGCCTTTTGTGTCTCAAGGCTGCGCCTACTATAATAAAGTCTCTGATAATACCCCTATCCTGTTCTAACTTAACCAAGAGACTCAGAGTAACTCAGGTTTTAGTGACAACAGTGACACTGTCAAGAACCCCTCCAGCTGCAGCACCCTCTAAACAGGAAAACAATTCACTTTTCTCCTCTGCTTAACAACTGAAGAGAAAAAATCCTCCCCACTTCTCCCTCCCCAGGCCTTGACCCTGTCATAATTGTGTCTGTCAGTACAGGTTGGGTTTTAGGGGTACACCTGTGGCATTGAGGCCACCCCAAATGATGGGCTGGGAATTAGGACAATGCCTTTGAGCTGGAGTTGCTCAAATGGGTCAAACCATTCCTCCCCACCTGGCAGCACCTGTCCCACATGGAGCCAAAGGGAGGAGCAGCAGGAAGGCAGCTCTCCACTTCAGGCAGCCACATTTCTTCCTCCTGACAGCCCTAACCCCATGTCAGCTCTTATCGCCTTGGAAGAGCAAATGAAAACATTGCTGCTGAAACCAAACGGTGCTGCCGTGTCCCATAAAACTTCCACGTTAATGGATCCAACAGCAGGTTCATTTGTGTAATGGGACTTTTAAACAGACCGTTTATTTCTTTTTAATGTGGAGGGAATGTGCTATTTGATCCCATGTGCCCGGCTAGATTTTTAAAACAGAGATAAACCATGAGAATTGACTCACTAAGCCTCTTCTTCTCACCTAATTAAAACAGCACCGAGATAGCAACGTGCAGAGGTGCAACGTGCTGATCACCTCTCCAGCCTACAGGCAGTTTGTCAGCACTGTCAGCACTCATCCCCCAGGATCCCAAAGCTTCTCCCACAGTCACAGACACTTCCGACAGTGCCACGGTTTTGTGTGCTGAACAGGAATTTTCCAAGAGGGAACGTGCAGCATGCTCAACACACCAGCTGAGGCTGTTCATCATTCCCTAGGTTGAGAGATGGAGGAAGAATAACCTTTTTTCTGTAGCTCAGAGCTCACTGTATGCCTACCCCATGGGGAATAGCAGGGACCAGTTTTAATGTACTTGTTTAGAAGAGGCACTGAGAGCTCTCTGCCAGGGAGAGGGGAAGGAGAGGTGTTCTCCCATCCCTCTATTCCAGGGCTCACTCCACCTTCAGAACCAAAGTTCCACAATTAAAACTGGGCAAAAATTCAAAATACGGTATCAATGACTCCTGCACAGTCATCCCCCTCTTCTAACAACTCATAATTCAGAATTGACAGGATCACACGATGAAGCAAAGAGCAATACAAACACTGTGAAGTAAACAAGCAACAAATGGCTCTGCAGAAGTAAAACTAAAACTACCTGATAAAGATGTCTCAGACACATTCAAAACAAACAAAATCCACTGAAGACCTCGGGTCTAAAAATATAAATGCACAAACACAATTACTGAGAGCACAGAGGAGGAAGGCTTTATCACAGAGGAGCATAAACTGATCAGAAAGAAGCAGCTACGTAAAAACTGAAGGAATTGAAATGTCACAGTGCAAGTCACAAAACAGCAGGAACGCCTCCTGCAAACTGAACCTTCCTCAGCCAGAAACTCCAGAGGAGGACAGAGTGGGGCAGACAAAGTGATCCCAGGATGAACATCAGCATCCTGTGGCACTGGAAAAAGGGGGATCTCCTGCTACAGCTCAGCTCTTCCAGCACAGAGTGGAAGAGGTACCTGTACTCTGTGATCCTGCAGAAGACACTTCTGCAAAAGCTACTGCTGGGACATCACCTGGAATGATGTGACCACTCTGATTACTCATCTTCAAAGGAGAGACAGAAAGAGGAAGAGATTTAAAGAAAGCTGCAAGATTCATGAGGAAACTGAAGAGCCTGTTTTAAGAGAAGGCTGCAAGAGCTTGATTTGTTTAACCTAGACAAATGAAAGGCTGGGAGAGAACAATTGTTCTCTATAAATATGTCACGGCATAAATATGAGGGAGGAAGAACAGTCACTGTAGTTTAAGGAGAATATTAGCACAAGAAAAAAATGGATATTAACTGCACATATATTTTCAGTTGGAACTGGGAAGATTTCAGCTATCAGAGCAGTCTTTCCATGACAGTAATGGTTCAAACTACCAAGGCGGTTTCAAGACAAGCTTGATAAATTTATGAACTGAGATATATGCTGCATTTGCCTTAGTTACTGAAGGACTGGACTTTATGATCTAAAAGTCCTCTTCCAGTCTCCTGTTACTATATCATTTTATTCTGGATTAGCTTCTTTTGCTGTCTCTTTATAACCAGATTCATGCTTTCCAATCTGATTTGAGAAGTGGATATTTCTCTAAGATTGCCTTACTAAAACTATTCACCCTGCTGCTCAGTTGAGTGCCACGCTGCTCATCTGTCTTGGCTTTGCTGGCCTCACATAAGGAGTTAGGATAAAATCTGTCACATGGGAAGGAGATTTGCTGTCACCTGCTAAATCAGTTCAGAAATTACATAATATACTTTTGATAGCTGAAGACTTCCTGCACCAGTCAGTCGTCTCCTGCCCCTCCCAACCTGTTGGTTCTAGGTATGTTCCAACAAAGCTTCATTTTTATTTATAACTACTATGGGTCAGCCCTCTAATCCCACATTTAATTGCCTTCCTATTACAGACAATACAGCGAATTTACATTTCCACTAATGAACACCCCTTTTGTTCTTGTGCTTGGTCTGTTGTATTTCTTGCTTTATGTTCAGTAACTCTTAAAGAAGAATTAAATGAGCTCTATCAGTCAGTTTTCCAGGGCAGGTCTTTCTATACTAAAGTTCACTTTTTTTCCTATTATCATTGGTATCACCTCTAAATTAAAAAATAAGTAATAACTTTTCCATGTTGTCCTCCAGTTAACAGCTAGTTCCCAACTGCATCAAGCTCAGTGTTCTGAGTTTATTTCCTTCATGCACTCTCCTTTCTGGCTCCATTTCTACTTCTGATGACCATCAGTGTAGGCAGTCACTGACATTTAAGTTAATCCTATACATTATGATTTCATCAGACTGAACACATGATTGGTTCTTTAACTATTGCTGACCTGCTGCTCTTAAATAAAAGTCTCCTGTTCTCTGCAAAGGGTTAAGCAACACTTATCCTCAAGGCAAGGGGCGTTCATTATATTAATTTTAAGGTGTCTTTATTCCTTCTGCAAGGACACTCAATTTATGCCATTCATTTGGCGATGGCTGCATTCCTGGACTTCAAATCTTCTTTACCTCCCACCCTGCTAAGAAATTCTTCTGATTCTTATATCCATCCTTTTTAATCTGCTGGAGGGTGAAATTTAATTTGTTCCAAAGAGCAGTCTATAGATTTCAGAGCCCACATGGGCCAAGCTGTCTTTTGAAGATGAAAGCCAAAAGATACCCAGAGCACCTCAGGGTAATGAAAATACAGGTGATGCTTTTTTAATACCAAGCTGACTTCCCTCAGGGATTAATGATGGAGAACAAAAAATCTTGACATGAATGCCCCCTGCTACAGAACCAGAGTGGAGGAAAGCACAAGATCAGAGATCGGAGCTGTTGCTTGGATGGCAAGCTTGAGCCAAACAATCTCCTCCTGTCTATAAAGGGATATGAAAAAGGCAAACGAAAATTACAAAAACGAACACGTCTTCTGTTTCCCTCCCTCAGGGAGGGAAAGAAAAATAATATAACAAACAAGAAGGCATTTTCCACAAATAATATTTTGGTGTGAGTGAAGCTCTCTCTCAGCTTTAGGCCAGTAGAGCACTAAACTAACACACTGTGAGAAATAAGATCCTGGGACCACAGATCAGGGAGCTGTGTGAACCTCCTGGCACATCCTGGAAATGAAGACACTGTAGCACCAGGCTCAATAAATAAAACTCCCAGTGCTGATAAAATTGTCAGAAAAGCACACATTCACACCAAAAAATTGCAACCAACAAGCATTCAGCAAATAAAAGACAAACAAACCCCACAGATCTGTGGGGCAGCTCAGTGACCTGAGCCCTCTCAAGAGTGGGGACTCTTGTGTGTCTTATGGGCAGGCACTGTTCCCTTACAGTATGAACATGCTTCAACTGTGAATAAAGAAAAATAAATAAGTGAAGGGTTAGAGGGAGAGGAAAATCAAAGTTTCATTGTTAATTACACAGCACAATGATAAGGGTAATTCTTCTTAAATCAAAAAATAAATTCTAGGTTCCAGTTCCCTGAAGGATATAAAATATTAGAGGGTTTTTTATGGTTGTAATCACTAACTCATTTCTCCAGCCACTACTGGCCGTGTCTAATTAGGGCAAAGTATGTTAATGATACAGAGGCACAGCCCAGAGATGTCTTCAGTTGCAATATTAATTGCATTTAGGGAAAGAGGCATGAATTGTGCTTATACAAGCTAATTAGTATGGGTTTGCTAATTAATACTGGAAAGTCAAACTGCCTTTGTCTTGTCAACTGCAATTAACTGAAGACATTTAAATTTTATTTTTTTTTGCTTCTCCAGTAGCACACTCACTTTTAGCTGACAAGCAATGAAACCCTGCACTGGAGCAGTCAGAACAGCCAGTCCATTCCACTAACATCCCCTTTTCTCTGGCAGGACCTTGTGCTCCGGGCTGGCACCGTGCTCCCTATCACACACAGCACCCTGAGCTGCTGCTGTCCCTGGGGACACAATTCCCTGAGCTTGAGTCCTTGGAGGAGACAGCCCTGAGTGTGTAGATACTGCTGTATTGAGGCCATGATCCCACCAGATTTATCCCACCAGTATTTAACTTTTAAATACTGCTGCGCAAAGAGCGACTCATCGAGCAGAGATGTCCCCAGCGACAGAAGGAAGCCCATGGGACTCCTCAGGGAGGTGCCATCAGCCAGTTCCCAGCCCCAGAGCCCTTCTCTTCATTCCCAGGGAGCAGGGAGGGTGGCAGAGCCATCAGAGCTCTCGGGGTGGCAGCAGAGATGTCACCTGCACAGAGGTTTGTCCCAGAAACAGCCCAAGGACACAGCACGAGAGCACCTGACAGGTGTTTATTCCATTTCACTCAGCAGAAGAGCTGGTGAAAAGCAAGATCCACATCTGTCAGCACCCAGAGCAGGACGAGCCCTGCAGCATTCCCAGCTCAACATCAAACACGCTGGAGGCTCCGGGTGAAAGGGATGGGAAGGAAGGTGAGGTGCCAGGAACCCAAACCAGGCACATCATTTTGCTGAAGTGTCAGATTTAAAGGAGTCTGAAAATAAGGCCGTCCAGGTGAGACACACATCTGGAAAGGGGGGAAAAACCACATAAAGAGCATTTTGCTGGAGGGCAAGGAGGAGAGGGGCACTTGTGGAATATCCATTGGAGTCCTGGGGCAGGCAGCTATGGAACAGCCCCATCCAAAGGGGACAGACACAGGGCACAAAGTGACAACAGCTTTCCCTACCATGGGGGTTTCAACTGGGGATGCAGAAGAACCACCTACACCAGTGAAAAGAAGGAGCTATGGTGTCAGGTTTTCCCTCAAAAGGGAAAAAGAAGGGAAAAAAAAATCTCTTTTCCTCTGCATCAATCAATTTTCCTGTATATACTGAATAAATTCAAGCTGCTGAATAAAGTCCTCACCTCCCAATCTGCAATCCATGGTCTAAAGCATCACAGAAAACAGCCTGTTCATAGGAGGTTGATGTAAGAGTTACTGGATGATCACAAGGCCAGCAGTTTTCCCCTGAGAAACCCTTGGGAATAGGCACTGAACACTGACTGCTTCCTTATCCTCTGCTGATGGATGATGCACAACACCAATTAATTCTTTAACAGTGGATGTTCCACTTGCTTCAGCCCTCTGCTAGCCTGCTTAATACAACAAATTTTTGAAGACAAACAACTCAGGATCCAAGCTTAATGAGCCCAGAAGAAAAGCTTTGAAATGTTAAAAAAAAAAAAATCAGAACATTTAAAACACAACAGCAAGTTTTTCCTCTGATACGTCCAGTGAACACAATGCAAAACTGATTGTATAGAATTTGAAACTGTAACAAGGCAGCACGTAATGAGATCAGATGGTAAACAGGATTAATTCCATTTTCTTTGGAAGTATCAGTTGTGGCCTGTGTCACCGCAGCAAGCAGCTGGGCATACAAAAATGTTTGCCCACAACGTGAGACCACCCCAGAACCGGAATCAATTAACGCTCTCATTATGGAAAATCTGATGTTGAAACAGCAAGAGGCGCAAATTTAAAAAAAGATACAAACAGACGTATGGCAAGCCATTAATAGCACAGCAGGGGCACGTCAGCCTGCCCTTCAGTGCCCTAGCAGAGTTTGCACAACTCTGAAAAGACCCCTGTTGGCACTGTAGTTCATAATTTGGATTTTAGAACAGATGTCTGTTTAGCACCTACTTACTACCCAGTGATGCAGGGCTATTTTTATATTAGTAATAAAATTAATCACATCTACAGAATGAGTCTCTGCATCGTGGATACTGCTCAGATTTTCCTTGTGACTGGAAAAAGTTGCAGGAATCCCACAGTTCATCCATTAGCAAAAACATCAGCTCACGAAATGGCTTAACACTGGCACCTCATTTATTCCTGAGCATAAAGAATCATATTCAAGTCATGAAAATGCACATAAACCTCCCTACTACCTGGTTTTGTGTCCTTTATTATTTTTGGTCCTTGAGGGAAGTGCCAATAAAACAGACAAACCCAGCAGAAAATTAACAGACATTATAAAAAAATAGTTTGTAGTAATTCTGTTGTATCTCATCTGCTTGTCCTTTGAACATTTGAAACTGAATCAAAGGCCCCCAAAGAAAGGAGTTAATTCAGTATGAAATTAAATGCTTGCTTCTGATCTAGAACTGCTAAGGAGAAAAGGAATTGCCAAAAAAAGGAAGACAGACCACTGGATCTCATCCCCAATGCTTTTTCCAGGTGAATATGGAGACAGGGAGTGCCAACACTGGCACTAGCAACACAAACTTTTACAATGTTTATTTGCTGTTCATTTCTGAGTATTTGGAACTGATCCATTGTTTAAATGAACTGAATTTTGCGTATCACTGCTCTGTAACACAATTAAGGGAAAAAAAGGGCAGAAATCGAACACTCACCATCTCTGCTCTTTGCTTGTGGTTTCCCACTTCTTCCATAACCTGAGACAGCTGAGCCTATAAGACACAGAAGAAAAAAAAAGGAAATTAAGTCTAGGATGTAATTTTGGAAGTTTAATAAGACTGTCATGCCCCCCACCACCCAAAAAAACCATTAAATCACCCGGGGCACCATGATTTTCATGGCATTGAGAAGGAATTTTAAGTGTTTGATCTTGTTTTGTCCTGTCAGCATCACCTTCCATGAGACAATCCTGTCCCAAAGAGCCTGAAGTGTAAACACACCAGAAAAAACAGGTTTATTGCAGAGAATGCCACTAGAGTAGCCAGCCCAAATTGCAATCCCACAGTCCAGACAGAACAGTGCCTCCACTCCATTTCTTTGGAAGCTGCACAGAGTGGTCTAAAACCCACCCAATTTTGCCAAGCTTAACTTTGAAGAAGAGGTTGAGCTCTAGAGCTCATGAAAGTCGTGTGTGTGTTTCAAGTTAACTTGATGGAAAATGTTCTGTTGAGGTTCTGGGCTCCAGGGTTGGGTTTGGAAGCCTTCCAAAATGCTGTGGGGTAAAATACCCAGAAAACCTGCTCTGTTACATAAACCTCCTGAATTTCTGTGAGAAAAGATCCAAATGCAGCATTTTTACTTTTTTAAAGGGAAATTTAAAATGTAAAGAATCTCAAACCAGAGTAGAAATACCTTCTGTCATCCCAGCATAATTGGGGGGGGAAACAGGAACTTGACTCAGAAAAGGATCTTTCACAGAGTTTTGGTTATGAAAAGGGATTTTAAACAAAATGGGTATTTAGGAGATGGCTAAGAGAACCCACACATAACACGAGTGCTATTACTTCACACATCTTTGATTTTCCAACACTCTACGAGGCTGCAATCAGCTTTTCTCTGCTTAGCAGAAAGCCCAAAAAACAGTCACTGATGACAGAGAAGCTAATTTAAACAATGTAAACAAATAAAAGAAATAAAACCAACTTTCCTACAAACAGATTCGTGCCATTTCAAGCAAATATTCATTAAAACCCTCCAGAGTCTCTCAACTTCTCACCACGTATAAAATGGGTCTTTTGAGTGCCACATCCAAACCAGAGACAAACAGCAAGCAGTTTATTACAATGAAAAGCAAAACATCCAGCTTTGAAGGCTAACTGCACTGAAACACAAGCAAACAAAAAAAAAAAATAAAAGAAAAGAAAAATACAGTCTAAGGGTTCAGCACAGCACAAGTTCCACTTTGCAAACAAACAACCAAACAGTTCAAAATTTCCCTGGCCCCAGAGCTCAGCGGAAACTGAAAAAGTTTCAGCTCCTTGCTGTGCAGGGCCTGGGACGATGTGACATTATTTAAGGAACAGACACTGAAATAAGATGAAAAGGGTTTTAATACAAGCCTGGGAGCTGGCACAGGAGAATGGAACACGCTCATTAAACACCACGGGAGATGCCAGCCCCAACCAAAACTGGAGTGCCTGGACAAGGAAGTGAAGAGAAAAAATGAAATGATCACCAAGTTTGATGCAGAAACATCAGGGAACTATAAATTGGCAGACACCTGGGAAAGATTTTTTTCCCCACTGCTGCTGAACCAGGTATAATGACAGCAGCAGGCTGGAGCCAGGAGCTGCTTGGGGAAGAATTAGAAAACATGGCCTCAGAGAGGTTATTTAGGAGAGGTGCTGGCATAAACTTCGTGAAACACCCCAAGAATGACTGAATATTTTTGGTTTCAAACTACCCCAACTGCTCTGTGTCTTTATTAGCCTTACCTATATTTAGATGGGAGCTACTAGCCTATTCTAAACCAGGTATAAGAATTACTTACTTAAGAATTGCATGAAAAATTGCGTATTTTCTTACAGTAGCCACCAGTCCTAAATTTGAGGGTCAAGTCTCTGTTCCCCCTCCTGCTCACACAGGCTCCTACAGAATCACAGATAACTCACACTGCAAGAGTGTGAATCCCCTCAAGGCTCCGTTCCCTGTGGTTTTGGTGGGTACCTGACACCCAGCCTGGATCAACTGTGCCAAGCTTTGGTCACCCTCACAGTGTAAATACTTTTATTTATAACACCAAGGCAACAGCACCCTAGGAGCCTCTTTAACTAGATGGGTATAAGAGCATTTGAAAGTACAGTACCTCCATAAAAGTCAGAATAAAAGGATAGCAAAGACTCAAACACATTTTACTTCAGGAGGAGGCTGGAAAAACCTTTTAGGCAAGAGAGAAATAATACAAAGGGATGGGAGAAGTTGAAAATACAAGCAGGAAATATGCCATAATTTATCTCATATATAATATGGCTTGGGGAAAATAACCATTTCAAGGTGCTGTGTCAACACAGACACCGAGAGAAACCTGGACAGTAAGTTCAAGCCAGCAGCATAACAACAGCAGACCAATATGATTTGGAGAAGCAATCAGATAAGAACCAAATCACAAAGTAGGTTTTCTTCAGTGCATTTATTTCTAGGCAGCTCATCTCAAAGGCAAAGAGTCAGCAACTAGTGGGAATTCAGAGAGCAGCTACACTAGACTGCTGGAAGAAATGATTTATGAAGATTAAAAGATTTTTAAACATATGGTTTGACTACAACTCTCTCAGAAGAGCAAAAGGGACATATTTAATGCATTGAGAGCTGTTACAATGACAAAGCTGGGAAGAAGGAGGTTTCCCCAGCACAGCTGACGCTGTTGGATGCACTCGCAGTCTGGACTGGGAACCCTCCCACTCCCTGTGCCAAGGACTCAGGTGGGGAAGCGCAAGACAAAGCCCAAACTTTCAGCAGGGTCCCTGGTGTCTGCACTTGCCAGCCTGTGATTCAGCTGATCTGCATGCTTTATCACGTCCAGTTTGTAAACATCAGTCCTATCCCAGACTTTTTATTAGCTTAAATCAAATATTGAACCTCCCGCAGCTGTTAGAGGACAGCTGCTTACGGAGTGATTCACTGCCATATTCCTTCTAGGCCATAAGAAAATACAAACTAATCACCAGCAGCATGACAGAGGCACACATTTTTAATTATGAAGGAGAAATTAGGCTCTGAACTTATCCCCACATCTCACTTAATCAGAGTGCTGGGGAGGAGCTGCCAGCCCCCACAGCCGTGGAGGGAAGGTGCTGCAGAGAGCCCTGGACTGGTGCCTGACAGCCGGCTCAGCCCCTGCTCCCATTCCCCAGGCATTTGTGGGAAAAGACCCGAAAAAAACAGTGTTATGTTGCTTCTTGGAATGCATCCTCTCAGGAATGTTGTGTTTCTGCGCTAAGCCATCCCTGGCCGCTTCTCGACAAGGAAAACATGAGGGCTGGAGCTGGGCCATGCAGGGGGCTGGGAGGGCACAGGGGGCTCAGCTGATGCTGGAGCAGTTTGCCAGCCCCATCTCAGAGTTCTGCTCTGGGAAAAGCCACGGAGGTAGGGACAGGACAAGGGGGAACGGCTTCAACCTGGAAAAGAGTGGGTTTAGATGAGACATTAGAGAAACAATCTCTGCTGTGAGGGTGGGGATGCCCTGGCACAGGGTGCCCAGAGAAGCTGTGGCTGCCCCATCCCTGGAAGGGTCCAAGGCTAGGTTGGATGGAACTCTGGGCTGTCGTTGTTGAGATGGGCACGACACACATGGAAATGGCTTCAGTCCAAGGAAGAAGTTTTATTCACCACTACAAAGCCCTTTTTATACCCTTTCCTAACATTCACACCACTCACCCACTGGTTCCCAGCTCACCACCTTCCAATACCAACGGCCACCCAAAGTTAGCACACAATCTTGCAGGAAGACAGACTCCCTCTGGCAGGTGCATTCCTCCTTCTGATGTTGTTAATTCCTACTTCTGTTGATGTTAAGATTCTCATGGGTAGAGCCAGGATTCACACAGGTACAGCCAGGATTCTCACGGGTACGGCTGGGATTCACACGGGTACGGATAGGATTCACATGGGTACAGCTGGGATTCACACGGGTACAGCCAGGATTCACACGGGTACAGCCAGGATTCACACGGGTAC
>VZTX01022997.1:146564-165474 GCA_013400915.1 Pardalotus punctatus | reverse complement strand
CACGGGTACGGCCGGGATTCTCACAGGTACGGCCAGGATTCTCACGGGTACGAGAGGATTGTGCTAGCTCGACGTCTGTGAGCTGAGGCAGGCCAGCTGTCAGTTCCCACTCTGGATAACCTGGGATAGTGGAAGGTGTCCCTGGTCCCTTCCAACCAAAACCATCCCATGATTCTCTTTACAGCTCAGCTCTGTGTCAGGGGCTTTTCAACCGATCACATCCACCTTGGTATCTCAGGAATCTCTCCATAGGATAGACTTCCGTGTTGAATTTTCAGGCTATGCATAAAAGTTAACTTAAAGCTCCAAGGAAATTCTCTTTCCTTAACACACATGTTAAATTCCCACAGATCACTGAGCTCAAGCATTAAGAAACCCGATATGCAAACAGATATTATGAATCAGATACACAAATACAGTGCAATTCACCCACTGAAGGCAGCACAACCAGGGAAAGGAAAATCAAGTGGCAAAGCAGGGAGAAAAAATCCTCTCAAGTACTCAGTCAATTACTTTAAGCTTTCAAAAAAAAGGGTTTGTCAATTCAAAATATTCATCTTACGTGACAACCTAGTCTAATCTACTGTCAGTGGATTGTCATCCTCAAAAGAGAGTGGCAGGAAGGGAAGAACCTGCGCTCCAGCCTCGCTGGGAATCCGCAGCTCGGGCTCAAAGAGAAGCAGGAATGGTTTCCAAGGAGAGGAACCGATTCAGCTCCAAGGAGACATTTCTGAATTGTTTAACTTGCTTCCCTGCATCAATAATTTGTCTTTGGTACCTTCCAAAAGTCAGCTTTCGCTGAGAGCGCTGGAGGGGGCTGGTCAGGGAGGGTTTAATGAATGAAACTGAAGCAATCTGCTGGTGATAATGCAGATGTTAAAGCGACTGCATCCAGAGCCCCCCGCTCCCCTCCAGGGCTGATGGGGAGCTGAGTGCCCTGAACATGGGCAAGCAGCTCAAATGTGAGCCCCATTTGTAGGGAAAAATTAACTCCTCAATCCCTAATGAACAGTCTTTCTCTACACAACAATACCCTCTGCTCTACAAGCAATTAGCAAATCGAAGCGCTTTCTTTGTGGACCTGCATTAATTTACTCCTCGACGTGGCACATTAAATAGCTCCCAGGTACAGCACAGCACAGGCAACAGCCAGCACCATAAAATAAAAGCTCGCTTCAAAGAGTTCAGGAAGCAAAATTGGGCGTGCTGCATACAGGGAATAAATCAAAACAACCTTCATTTGGAAACATCATTTTAGTCTTATGCTTTCATCAAAAAACATGATTATCCTAACAGTCACATTAATAACAACGCTGGTACTCTACAAGGGAGAGAAACAAGCAGCACATTCACTACCTCAAATTAAAAAGAGCAATTTTTATTCTTTCTCATCAGGGTGAAATACCTGAGAACATACACAGCAGCCTATTCTGGGGCTGTGCTTTCACAGCTATAAATCCCAAGTGTGAGTCCCCAGAAGGAAGGCCACTTGTTGGAAGGGCAGAATCTCTGCAGGGGAGAGGAGGAGGTTTTGCCTGGCAGAGCTGGCACACAGCTGCAAAAAATGGCATTTTTATAGCTCACTGAAGCCCAAGATACCCCTAGAAGTATTTTATATGCAACAGTTGTATGCAAATCCAAGTCAAGTGTGATAATTGGCAAATTTAGGTATAATGTTAATTAATAGCTATTTCAAATTAATTAACTTCTAAGATAAATCCTTGCTTCTCCTCTTTGAGAAAGTTAACAGACAATTTAAATTTACAAGGATATATCGGCTACCGATCACAGAAATAGGGGATCTTTTATGTTCTAACATGCCAAATCACTTCAGTTTCCTTGTGCTGGCTGCCCCCCATTCCCTGGATAATTTCACAGTTACTTATTTCTCTGATCATTCACAAAAGGAGATAGAAGACAAAGCCTCTTGGCTCAACTGCATGGCCTTAGTGCGTGGCTAAAGTGTGATGAGACCTCCACAGGGTCCAAGCCAGCACATCTTACCTGGTGCCACAGGCTGGGGAAGAGGGAAGGGAAAAAAAAAAAAATATACAATATCACCTTTTTCTATCAGATTCAGGAGACACAAGTAAAATAAAGTGCATTGAAGCTGCAGCTGAAATACAGAAGGAAACTTGAAAACATGGCAGCACTCCCAGGACAGTTCTGATAAGGAAAGCACTGACTGCAACAATTAGAATTCAATCCAACGTAAAAACATAAGCACCACGCTGATGAGTTACATGGAACAACACAGGAATAGGATGAGAACAATTTGAAGAGAACTTTGCAGTCGCTAATTACCTCTCACACAAAGAATGAGGCTCTGGCTTGTGGGGAAAACAGAAGGAAAACTTTGATTTCACAAAAGCCACAGACAGATTACTTCTGGGGGTGGCAGAGACTGAGCAGAAGTAACTCATCAGCCACTTGCAGTCAGACTTCACTTTATTTGCATATTGTGATCCTGCATATTAAAATACTGTGAGAACTGAAATTAAATTTTCATTAGTGTTCAATCTGAAATCTCACCCGTGGGATTCAGCTTCCAACAGTTCATGCATGCACTTCCCTGTTTACTCTAAAGTTAGATATCCATTTATTCCATGCTAGCCAACACTTGTGGCCTTCAACCCACTGCACACTATTACTGCCCAAGGGCAGCAGTACAAGATTGTTTCTGCACCTCTGAACTGCACTACAGAATTACTCCAAATTAACTGGTCATTTCCAATTTAACATATTTTGATGCTTTGTAGTTGAAATTGCCAATATTTCACAAAATTGCATCAGTTGAGATCACAGTCAGGACGGCAGTTTAGTACCAGCTATCGCTAAATAACTTCCTTGCTGCTTTACAGGCTCCTTTTTGCTGCTCTCAAGGAAGTTCTCCTGGTTATAAAATCAAATGTACATCCTTTATAAAGTGGGAAAGAACAGCTACAAATAAACCCTACTTCTGTCTCAAAAACATCCAGAACATCATGTTATCTCACAGGAGCTGGATTGCAGGTGGCAGGGGGCTCAGTGTGATGCAAAAGTGAAGAGGAAAATTCCCCAACAACTTTTGAATGTGTTTCAGAAATTTAAATTCAGTGAAGCCACACTCAGTCTGACTTGCAGAAAAACTGCAACAGGCAAAGCAGAGACCATTACTTACTGACATAATTTATGAGGATAGGCTTGCAGCTCAGTGAAAAGCATGTGTCTCAGGCCACAGCTTATGTGGTTTTCCATGTAATTTAGTCCTTAATTTTACCCCAAGCAAGGACAGGAAACACAGGAAATGAGAATGCCTGTAAGCCAGATGTCCCACATCTCCAGGGACTCGTGCTCCTGGGCATCACAGCAAACCACAACACCCAGGGACTGAAGGCCACTGCTTTGTCCAGAGCAGTGAGAGTGTTTTCCATCAAAAAACAAGGGCTGCTCATTCTCTGAAAACCAGTTTTGTACTGGATTTGTGCAGGGAAATGCCGCCCCCCAGTGAGAGACAAAAAGCAGCTGGTTACCAAAATCAGGGAGGAATAAAGCAAAGCTCTTGGGTGCTAAACAAAAAAATGATCCTGCAAATTGAAAAATCGCCAAAGTCATCACTATAATTACTGAAGACACAGGGAAAACATCTCCCCTAGCAAAGATGTGGGCTCCTGTCAACACTATCGAAATTTACTGGACAAAGGGATAATAACTGCACCTTTCTCATGCTCTTAAGTCTCAAGGACAGACTGATCTGTCTCCTTCTCTTTCAGAGACACAGTCACTTAGTGATGTCAAGAATTCCTGACAGTAAGCTTATTAGAATGAAATAACCCCAAATGCTCCCTGGTTAGACTGTGAGAAAAGGATGTTAACAAAGTGACTGCGGAACAACTGATACGAGGAAGACAGGATTCCAAGCAGAAATTGCCCACATCCTTATTCCTGGCAAAGCACTTGACCTAGCTTAAAGTAAGCTGCATAGTCCTGCAGCAGAAACCTGGCTTTTGTTCCCATTCTAACAACTGCTGAGAGAGCCAGGGCGAAGCTCTAAACTCTGAAACGCCTTCTTTTCTCTCCCTCTCTAACCTAAAGATAATACTGACTCTGTAAAACTCTTCCACAACCTTTGAACAGGATAATCTCTGAGCACAAGGTGCCACTGTTGACACAAACCACACCTGATGGGCCACACCACTCAGGAATTAAAAGGATTACGCACCGTATCCAGTGCAGAAGTCCAGCATCAACACGTTCAGAGGTGGCAGCAACCTCGTCTCCCTGATCCTCAAAGCAAAGGTGACCTTCAATAAAATGTAAAAGTTGGAGAAAGACCCTGAACTTCTCTAAATCTATTCCATCAACACTGTTCACATAATCTCCCAGGCAGACATTGCCAGGGAAGGAAGTGAAGAAAACTGGGAGATGGAAAAATGCAGAGCATTGTATTCAGGAAAGGATGAGCCCCTAGAGACTGGACAGCCCCATGGCAGACTGAAACACTTACAAATGAGGCAGGTAGCAGGAAAATATTGGGCTCAGGTAACAAAACCACCTTAGTTTTGCAAAAACATCTCAAAACAAGAACCACCATTTGTTGTTTAAGTCTCTGAGCTGCAGCTGAAGTTGAGGTGAGGCTGAGGGGCCACGTCCCAGCGACTCCTCTCTCCTCCTGTTTTCCCTTGATGTTTTCATTCAGCACCTTGCTAAGGAGCCCAGAGACCAGAAGATTAGCACAGCTCTGCTGGGAACAATATACTTTTGTAATAGGTCTCCTTCCCCCCATCCTAATCAAACGGTGCTGCAGTCCCCTGGGGAGAGAATACAGTGCCAAACAAAAAATGTGAGTTTGCAGCTGCTTCCTCAACAGCAAAGGGCAGCCTGACTGATGAAACCCTGCCAAGCCAATTGCTTCCAGCATGATGCAGTCGGCCAGCACAGCATCTCCAGGACACACACAAGCGACTGCAGGATGCTGACGGACTCTCCAAAGGAATCATTCCCCATCACCAGGACAGCCATCAGAGCAGCCTCTGCCACTAAAATTCTCTTTGTGGCCTCAGAAGTATTCCCACCTCAGAGAAGAAGTGTGAAGATGTAGCAGGAAGTTCCTTTTCTTTTGCTGCTCTCCAGCAACATTTTTAACCCAACAGCAGAAAGATAACCTAGCATAAAATCTGTGTATTGAGGGTCGGCCGCGCATCTCTTGCCAGGAGTAAAACAGATTATTCGTACATTAGTGCAACTCAAAAACATTAGGGGAGTACCAGCCTAATCCACAGGCAAATAGCAAATAGGTAAAGAAACACAGATTATCTGGAGGACACTATGGATAATTAATTTCAATGTGCTGTGGTCAAATCTCTAAAGGTCAAATGAAGGGATACCAGTGCCTGATCCCAAAACGGATGTAGCATATCTGGGAATCTGGTAATTCATCACTATTTAGGTGATCTGAAAACAGGCACCGTAAGCAATTCTGGGATCTGGTGAGCATGATGTTCTCCTCAGGTTATATTAACCCTCCTGGAACTGGGAAGCAGGGCTAGAGACAAACAGAAGACACAGCAGCTAATGGGAACAGAATCTCTTGCCATCAGATGTAATAACGAAGCTGGTTGAAGGAGGGGGGAACAAATATTTACGCATTTGTTTTTCTGGTAAAATTTTAAGTCCAGCTCATTTTTTTTTTTCCCAACCCATTAGGTTATCAGCAGAATGAGTTCAGGCTCCAAAACCTTCTCTTGACAAAAGCAAACATTAGTGCTCAGCAAACCCAAAAAAAGGAAATCTCAAAAACTAGAAGTGGTGGCAATGTGACACCCAGCATCTACCAAACTGTCAACTCCTCCCTGTAAGTTTTTTCCAGTAAACCAAACCTCCCTGGATCTAAGTTCTCCCCATCAGCTGCCTCCAGCTAGGTTTGGTAGCTAGAGGGAAAGAAACAGCATTTATTTCATGCAATCTGTAAATTAGCCATCAAAAATGTTCACTCTTATCCGTTCATCAGAAAAAATGGTGGAATTACATCTCTACCTAAAAAAGCCCTGCTAATTTCAGCCCGATGAGTCAGCACTGCTGCATCTCATCACTAAGAGTGATTCATTGTCACTGCACTTCTCAAAGTCAAGAATAAGGGTATTCACCCCAGTTCCCTGTCATCTCATAACTCCTCTGGACCCAGGCACTGTGTTTGCACACAGCACTGTTATAATGATTTATGTGAGTGTGTCAGTTTTAATTTAAAGGGATAAAGAGTTATTGTCAGTCTACCAACCATAAAGCAACATTTTCTTTCTACTGAGCTGACAGTTGAATACCTGGAAAATATTTCTGTTTGCCAAGAAATGAGAGGGCTCTACAGCCCATAGCTTTTGGATGTCAGTGCTTCTGAGAACATGAGTAGATGGCCAGTATCTTTGGAGAGGAACACTAGCACTTAGGAGAGTTAAAAAAAGCCTTACAGTGGAGTTAGAATATGAATAAAAATTCAGAAAAAAACAGTATGGATAGAAAGCCTCTGCCCCAAGTGAAACAGTGAGGAAGAGGGTTTGGGGTATGGATGAAACCCCAAAAAGATGATGATGTAGCTGGATGAAACAAAGAATAACAGAAGCTTATCAGCAGCACAGCTATAATTTCCTTATTCAAGTCCCCTAATAGCACAGTCGCTTTTGGTGACTTTTAACTTCTGAAACCAGGGTACTGAACAACTCACTGACCTGGCAATACTGAGCAGGCCAGTGCCTTCCTCTAAGCTGCCCGAGGCTGTTGGCAGCTGGGGATGCTGGTGACACTTCAGAAAAGTTGTCTTTAATGGTGCTGTGAGCTCCGTCCCTAATGACATCTCACTGTTATCCCCACAAACACACTCCCAACAGGAGCCCTCAGGCATGTGGGCACAATTCCTTGTGCAACTGTTGTGAGGCAGCCAGAAAACCACGTTGGGAAGTGAAAATTGGTGCTTAAATCAACCTTTTTTTTCTTCTGTGTTAACTTGAATCAGGTTTGGTTTCTGTTCTGGTTCTCAGCACTACTGCATATGTTGTCACAGCTCAAAAAAAAGGTCAAGGAGGGGTTTCAGCCAGCACCATCCTCGGCTTGGGAAATTACAGCCGGCGTGGTTTTGGCATCCAGCAGAACAGTGGGTACAGTGCCTCAGCCTCGGAGGGTCTCCAGCAAATTTCAAAGGCTCTGGGAAGTTGCTAGGTAACAACATCCACCCCCAGGACAAGACTGTGCAATGTTTGCTCTGACAAAGCAACGCTTGCCTTGCCCTTGCTTCTGCCCTGGGAATGTGTGCGTTGAGGACCTGTCTCCTCTGCTGCCAGAGCATTTCCAGCCTCTAGTCTGGGTGCATAGCTGGATTTTGCTGAATAAAGCAAACATCCCATTTTAAACATAGCTATTATAATTAGCAGAAGCTCATTGCTCAATTCCCCTTCCAGACAGGGATTTCCAAATGTCAGTGTGCTTAGCACAGCTGATCTGTGCCGGCTGCTCTAAACACAACTGACCTAGGAGGGTCCAGAGCACAGAATCAAATCCTGTCATGGGCAGCAAGATGGAAAAACAGGATAATTTTCCTCCTTCAGCCTGTACCTTCACTTTCCTGTACCATCTGCACAGCACGGGGAGCAAGGCAAGGTTAGCAGAGAAATTCTGACGTGGACAGTACATTCCTGTTTGAGGCCAAGCAGGAATTTCTCTTAGAAATTCATACCAGTTTTCTGAATCAGCCCTCCAGATCACTCTGCCTCGTCCTGCTGGTCCTGCCAGGGCATCATGGCATAAAATCAAAGAGCAGAAAGGGGAGAACAAAAGAGGGGGAAAACCCCAAACTAGTACAGCTACTGCTGCTAAAACCAATTTGTAGAGGCTCTGGCAAATGCAGAGACCAGTTTCAAACAGTATTTGCTTTCTAAATCTGTTTTGGGAAAGCAAAAACAACCTTTGTCTTTACGAGTGATTTGTGATATAAAAGAAAATTGCCAAGTCTCTTTTCCCAACACAGACCTCCCCACACCAAAGAGTTCCTCCCCTTGAAGGAGAACACAGCACTTCCATTTCCAGGTATTTCATAAATCAGTGGCTTCCAGCCTTCCTGCAGACACTTCACTTCAGAAACCCTGGCCATGCTCCAAACCTCAGAATGTCCCGTGCTGAGTTTATTAATGTGGGCCTCGTGCAACCTGTGGTGTACAAGTGTCTGACCCACAGCTCCCGCCCCGTTGTTTGGGATACACCATTGGAAACCCCATGAAGGGCTGAAGCAGATCCAGCACCAAGCTGCTCAAAAAAAGGAGAAACCAAAGCTCAAAGATCACGTGCTTTGCAAGGCCACGTGGGCAGTCACAATTCACAATTACTATTTTACCCCATCAGGTTGGTACTGCAGATTAGAGGCAGAATTTGCCTGAAGTTTAGGGGAAAAACCTACAAGGAAAAAAACCTAGAGGTGAACAGCCTCTCTATCCAAAGACATTCCTTACAGTGAAAGAGTAAAAAATCCTCCAAGATTCCAAGTGGATGAAAAAAGATGTTTAAAATACCCTCAAATAAAATAAAACATCCCTGCACACCATGGTCATGCTCCTGTAACTTCTTAGAAGAGGAACAAAACTCTTGTACTTTTATTTGAGAATTTATTCAAAATAAATAAATCCCAATGGAATTTAGGCACACTGTAGAGGCTCCAGAAAAAAATCATAAAAAAGCAGGCAAACTAAAAAGATCCTTTCTTGGCATGCTGTTGAAAGAAGGATTCACCACATTTCTGATTGACTGCCACTGTGGTTTAAATGAATCAGCTATAAATAGGCAGCAAATGCAAGGCAAGCACTTGAAGGGAACAGCAAGGGGTTTTTTTGTTTTCTCATGTTATTGCTTAATGGTCTGTTGGGAAGGAGGTGGCTGACAATGTAGAAGAAATGTGGCAAAAATATAAAGAAGCAAAAAAAGCTGGGGTGTGGGAAGGAGGGAGAAGGAGACATGAAGACATTCAAATGTATGAAATGTGCAAATACCTTTCTGCCTCTAGTTTTCCAGAGGAGTGAAGGATCAGGGATGGGACCAGGCACAGATTTGGTGCTGGGGATGCCCTGAAGATCCCCTCACAACCACAACCTGCAGAAGGCTTTTATGTTATCAATAACTGCAAAGCCAAGCTTCCGTGGGCCACCTTGGAATAATTTCTAGTCTTCCCTACATTAAAGAAAAGCACTGGGAGTGTTTGTGCAGCCCTCTTGTGCCAAGAGCCATCCACAACAGGAGTGGACTCAAAGCTATTAAAGTTAAGCAGCCATCCATGCCATAACAAAGTGAAAATACTCGTGTCAATGAACACCAGAGCTGGAGGAATCTGAGTCACACCCAGAGAGGATCCAGTTTCTGGAAAGCATTTGCAGAGAAATTTCTAATAAACTACTTTTTAAATATTGAATAATTGCTTCTCAAAATAGCTGGAGCTTATTTCACAGCTCTTCTTCCAACTGTCTGCTCTCTCTCCTCCTCTCTCCCACAGCCAGTCTGACTGCCCACAACATCACCAGTCTCCAGCTCTCTGGCATCTTTTTAATTACTCCTCTTAATCTTATGCTCCTTCTTTCAAGCCTGAAGGAGGCTCTCACAGAATCCAAGGAGCAGAAAACCTTCTGCTTTCCCTTCCCAAGGAGTTTGACAAGCTTTAAAGACCTTCTCTACTTACTCCTGCAAAGAATTTCCGTGCAACTCCGTGGCAGATCTTGCCCAGCACATGGAGTTTGCCAGTGAGCAGCACAGAACGGCCTCAGAGCCTTCTCCTCCATGGGGATGGAGGCTGATCCCATGTCAGCTCTGCACAGAGTTACAACTTTCTCAAAATTAATTCTTTCCTCCTGTAGGGAGGTGGAGAAAGCTATCAAAATGGCCTGAAATCCAGTTTTTTTAACTTCAGGAGTTACTATCTTCCCCTACTGAAAAAGAAAAAAAAAAAAAAGAAAAAAAAATTTGGGAAGGGTATGCAAGATGTAAGGGGTACAAAAGAAACTCTGCAAAGACAGGATCAGAACAATTAAAGAACATCCTTGCACTGCACAGGCCTGAAACATATTCTGTGTTTGCCAACGATCCGTTTAATTCTCATTGTAAGACCCTGCAGAAGAGGACCAAGTACAGGGTTAATCAACCCAGGGCTGAATTCCTTTGTTCATCCACAGAATTGAGCAGAAGGAACAGAAGGGCCTGTTTCCATATGTTGCCCCATCAGTGCTGCTCAGTTTTGGGCTGAGAGGATTCACTCCCTCTGGAGCAATCTGATCTCAGACATGGTCCATTTGTTTCCCCTGGCCCTTCTGCTGAGACTGCCAAAGATGCCAGACAGGACGATATTTCTGAGCTGTGGGTGTTTATCTTCTCTGAGTGAACCAAAGAGCAACTCATTTCAGGAAAGCAATCCAGCAACTCACAATTGTTTCTTGCTCCAGCAAATGCAGCCTGACAAGGCAAAAGGTGAAAGTGCCTGATGGTCCCATTAGAAACCTTTGAGTTTCCTCGCTCCTGAATGCCTCTCCAGTAAAACTGTGCTATGGAAACATGAGAGATCTCCATTTGGCAGGGAAAGGGAAGAAGTAATCTCAGTTATTAGCTCCTGCCACACAGGTACAGGCTGGAGTGAACTGC
Source organism: Pardalotus punctatus (assembly GCA_013400915.1). Classification (NCBI taxonomy): domain Eukaryota; kingdom Metazoa; phylum Chordata; class Aves; order Passeriformes; family Pardalotidae; genus Pardalotus; species Pardalotus punctatus. The sequence goes on along the minus strand of VZTX01022997.1, from coordinate 154,836 downwards.
TCCTCTGTGGCACAGGGGATGCTCGGGGCCAGCCAGAGGGGCACAGGGAGGGATGTGGTGAGTGCACACACAGCTAAAGCTGCAGGCAAAGTTAAATCAGGCAAAAGAGACGGGGTAAGGCACCATGGAGCATGACAGAGAGCTCCCTCATGGAAATATGTACGAGTAAGAATTGCCAATGCTTGTTTTTTTAAGCTTCTCTTCATGCTTCAGTTTGCCTTTCTTAACCAAGCAGATAAACAGCTACACAGATTTACCTGTGCCTAAAGGTGCCTGATCCCAGGGCAACACCAGCTTGTTTGTCCCAGGCTGATACGTGCCAAAATAGTGACTTGCTCTTTGTGCAAGAGGCCACAGAGGAAGGTATATAAATGTACATTTGCTGTATTTGTGCCATGCAGCAGCCTCCAGATATTCATGAAGACTTGAGTGTGACCTTTCCTTTTCTCAGTCCCCTTTGCTGGTCAGAAAAAAGTGTAATCCAAAGAGCAAGTGGAATGTAACAGAAAATAATATCCACAATAATTGCAGTAACGTGTACAGTGTCGATGGGCTGCAGAAATTGGATAAAATGATTCTAGATCTCGCCCGGCCTAAATAAAAAGGTGCTCATTATCCTGAAAGGAAATGCCACTTACAAGCTATAAGGTCATGCTGCACTGCGAAGATAAATGTCATTTCTCTATACAGCTGTGATGGTCTCACCTACTGTCTTCAGAAATGGACCTAAACAGCAAAGCAATAAAAAGCCTGTAGAATTATCCTGGGACATTATTATTTTGAGAGTATAAAATCACTCATCTAGAGCTCTTTAGCCATGCTTTCCTAGGAACGCTTATATATGTGTACACATGTATTTACATTGTGCCTTTTGGGAGTAATAATACATGAAAATAATTAACTGACGCTTTCAAACAAGCCTGGATGTGCGTGGTACCATGTATGTCCGAAGAATTTGAGACTCACCATGTATTTTATCCAGCTCTACACATTCCCAGGAATTAAATCCATCTGCATAGGTAGTTTTGCACTCATCACAGGCCCCCCCAGGCAGCCTCTGCCAAGCACAATGAGCAGCTCTAAATAAATACCATCCATAATGCCAACAACTTCTCTCTTTCCAGCAGCTCTGCGGGCTGCCCTGCTGCAGCAGAGAGACAATTAAATACACTCAGATGATCTTTAAGCACAGGGCACAGAGCAATCCCGGGGCAGGATGGGCAGCATCCATCCCCTCCGAGCAGGAGCAGCTCAGGGGGGTCTCATTTCAGCACTCTGCAAGTGGGGGGTTCCTGCCCCTGCTCACCCACTCATGTGTGAGAAAAAGAACATTTGTCACCCAGAGGAACAGGGGTTGTCACTGCAGACATCACTCCTGCTGTCCCCATCACCTTTCTGCATGCAAAAGGTCACAGAACACGGCAGAAACCAGCACCTTATTTTGGTAAGGTGGAACTAGACCCATGGTGGTCCCAGAAGCACATATTTTATCTGAATATTTGAGATATCGGGGGCTGATCTATCCTAAGGCTGCATTTTCATTAATGAAATGACCTCTTGTAAAAGGAAATAAACCAGATGATTAGAAAGTGAACAACTCTGCATCCATATGTGAATAAAATTGAGAGTACTCAGAACAGAATTGCCAAAGGTAGGGCTGGTAACAAATAGCTTAGCAATAATACCTGCCAAAAAATCACTGGTTTAGCATCTCCACCATCAGGTCAGTTCCCAACTGTGTTGCACAGCCTTGACTTCAAGAAAAATTCAGAGTTTGTGGGCTCTCAAGAAATACTTCCATAATTAATACAGATACAGACACTCATCATTTCTTTGTGTATATAAATAATGTGCAGTGGTGACCTTTATACAAAGAAGCCTCAAACCCTCTCCTATTGAACATGATATTCTACTTAAAATAACCTCTGCAAAGTAATTACTCTGTTCACGTTCATGGTTACTGAATATCTCATTGGGCTTTTATACACCAGTAATACCATAACATGCAATCTTTCATGCTTCCTGTTGATTTCCTTTAAAAATCAAAAATATTTAGGTTTAACAGCTCTTCCAGGAATCAGCTTTCCAATGAAAATGAACTGTTTCTACAATGTTCCAAAAAGAAGCAAAGTCGATGCCACAAAAACTCACATTTGGGAGTCCGATGTGTGGAACGCAGGCACAGGAACAGAGAACAGATAAAAATCAATGATTTAAGCCAGGAATCAGTTCTTTTTTTAATGTGGGCTTGAAATCTGAGCGTACATCTGTCAAAGCTGCAGCCATTAGTGCCGTTTAAACAAATTGAAAACATAAATCACATCAATATGTCAAATCGATGTGCCATGCATTTCATAGCCATGATACTGTCACCACAGCTGGATTCATGGCACGTGTGTTCTGTAGCACTGCCTGTTTTATTAAACAGCATAAATAAAATTCAAAAGGAAAAAAGTTACAACTTGCATTACAGGGAGATGGCGGCTTTCTCCACAACCTTGGACTTTCAGTTTGTTTTGTTGAAAAGCTTTTAGCACAATCAAAGCACATTTGACATTAACACTGATTAAAGCAAATAGATAAATTGCAAAGCCTCCGAGAAAGCACAATTGTTCCTTACAATTTACCTGGACCACCCCCGAACAGAGGAGATCTATATCAACAGCTTAGTTTTTATTCACAGCATGGTGAGAACTGCTATCAGCTGGGTTTTTCACTTACTCTGCTCTCAGCCTTATCCAAATATTAGTAGGCTGGGCACATTGAAGTGAAAAAGAAAAAAGAGAAAAATAAAGAGAGAAGTCTAGGCACCTTCCTTTGAATTCTGTTCAAGTTTTGACTGGCAATGGTGCCGTGCTTGAATTCATGACTTTAACACAAACCAGGCTGGGGAAATGGTGCTGCAGCCTCCACAGTGAAAGGCTGAGTGAACAGAAGGGAGCAAACACAAGTCACAAAGTGGAGAAGTGCTAAGGGTGAGTAAGTATGGATGTTCTGAAACAAAACAACTGCAATTGGCACTTGCATTTAGGCCCCATTCGACAAACTGCTCAGGCACTAGCTGAACCAGGCTTTTTAGACTAATTAGTTCCCTGAAGAAACACCTCTTCTACTACTTGTAATTAAGGCCAAAATAAAGAATCAATGGGCTTCAAAAAGAAGACCAAGACAGCAACTACTGTTGTGCTAATTGCCACAATAACTAAAATATTAAGCAAATTAAAGCGGATCTTATAATCCTTACAAATTGCAAAGAGCAGGAGTGTTGGGATCCACAAGAGCATGGGAACAAGCTTGTGTTGATGGTGTTTTCTCAAAGCACTTTTTATGTTTATATGCTATAATTATTTGGTAACAGGATTTCAACAAAATTGTAGCTGGACCCCACAGAAACACAGGGGGCACAACTGGGCTGAGAGTATGTGGAGGCCCCAAAGAACACCCTTGGAATCTTTACAGGATGTTTTTAAATAGAAAACTATCACTAAAAATATAAATCGCTCTTTCTTACAGGAGACCATCATCATGAATTAAAAGATGATGTGAAGACACTTACAACTACGTACTTTAAATATTAAATTATGCAGAGATCATGCAATTATTGTGAAATGAAGCACTACAAATCACAGAATTCGAATCCAATGATTATAAAAATCAACAAATCTCAACAAGTTCAGAACATCTCTTAAGACACCCAGACAAGAGCTATCTAATCTCATTAATACAACTCAAAGTTAGGGAATAACTAAAATTCCCATGGCATTTTCCACATAAAACATTATTCTGATGAGCAATCTTAGCTTTTACTTTTTCCAGGAGATATTTATTGACTTTCTCCCCAGAACTGCTTGGTTTCCATGGGCTGTTAAAGCTTTCATTGATGTGAGCAGTGCTAACAAACAGGAAACATTATCGGCCTGAGCCTGATTGATTCACCAATGGAGTTCAGAAGAGATAAGAAGCACTGGCCTGAGAGCCCCTCTGGGAAACGTAACCTGAACAAACCCAGCTTCTACCTTGGAGAGAAACTGGTCAATCCTGGCCAATTCTCCCATTTTCCCATTCCTAAAGAGTCAGGCACCAAAATATTTATGTGGTGGTTGAGCCACACAAACACGAACCACACACTTCAGGAAACTGGGCTGGAAGTGCTCAGAAGGATGTGGCTCCAAGGAGATCCCATCACCTCATTCCAGAAAGAGACCACATACCCTGGGAGCTGTTGGGGAACTTTGACCATTCCTGCCCAAGGATCACTCGAGTACCCCCAAGGACAAAGCAGATGTGCGGCACAGCTGTGACAGGGGCTGTACCTGCACACTCCACACGGATGAGAGCAGTGTTGGGCCAAACCACCACACTTTCCGGCTTGGAAGAGATCCATGTAGGTTAAAACTCCAAATTAAACACAGGAAACAGCTTGTCCTAATGTTGAATGTTTCTCCAACATCACAGAAAACCAAATAATTCTGCAATTGTGGAAAGCAACGCTGGAAAATGGTGCAAGCTCTAGAGGAACTTGCCCAGCAACCTCTCTACTGCCTCCCTTCCATCCCTGCACACTGCCTGCAGCAGCAAGTGATGGAGACTGATGGAAGAACATGCTTCTGCTCTCTCAAAGCCTTCCCTTTGAAAAGCTGGAAGCTATCTGTTTGCAATCCATTCCCCAAAGATGCTTAATTTGCCTTTTTCTGTCTTCTGCCTGAGAAGAAGAGACATGTCATCACTGCTCTGCCTGTGCCCCAGTTCAGGCCCTGCTCCCCAGCTGCACCTCAAGCAGGAGGGGATTTGCACCACACTGCACAAAAGTAGCTTTTTTTATGCGACTCCTTTGCTGCCACTTGCTGTGGATGAGGCCACTGCTCCCACTCCAAATGTATTCCTGCTTCCTCCTCCACCAAAAGACATCTAATTGCAGAGCCTGTATCTCTCAGCACAGGCACACAGACTCTCCAGTGTAAAGTATTTTAAAGCTCTCAACATTGCATGAAACGCTCTCCCCTGTTCCATTGTGGTAAATATGACTCATAACTGCACCTCAGTTATCGGCTCTTTCCAATACACCACTAAGAAAGAGCCCAATTTTAAATCTTCTGTAGGAATTTCAACACAGCTCATCTGTTTCTCATGTTTCCTGTAGCCAGGGACATCTGAAGCTAATCCAAATTCCTTAGGTCAAGCCTCTTTTGTGCTTGGTTATTTATAATATCACCAGAAGAGGCTACAGGAGGATTTGTTCACACCAAGAGCATTTTCAGTGCAGCATTGTTGTGAAGAAGGAAAGATCTTTCTGTTGCTGGCATCTATCAATCTGCCTGGGCTGACATGAGTATTTAGAGCCTGAACACAGGAGCATTCCCACATCCTCTGAGCACCAAACCTGGCCAGCAGCACGATGGTGTCAGCACAGCCTCACCCAGGCTGGGTGTGCTTCCTGCAGGCTGAAGCATTCCGAGAGCCAGAGTCCACCCTGAGCTCCCTGCACTGCTCACCCAGGTGATTGCTCACATTTCTCATTCCTGCACATCTTTCCATGAGAGAGTCAAGATGTGACCCAGCAAGAGATCAAGGGGCTGAGTGTCACTGACTGTGACAAGCACCACAAGTGTGACTTCCAGCAAGAGGTGATAGCAATGACAATTTTCTACCCCTGTCCCTACTGCACTTGAAGCACACAAGACCTGCAGAGCTGGAAAATGCTGGAAAATGCTTTTCTATCCCCTCCACTTCAACATGCAGCCAAGAGTAAAAGTGTCCTTGAGGCTGCTCGTTGGTTTGCAGCTGGGGGTATTTTTCTTGGGGATTCCTCATAAGGTAACTTTTCACAGCCTAGAGAAGTTGTCTTAGTTAGCGATTCACCCTATGCAAGTTGGTGACAGGACATTGTCATTCCTGAGAATGATGGAGGTTGCTTCCAGTTAGCTGTGGTCTCTGGGAACTGCTGACTTAAAGCCATTCTTAAACTGTCAGAGCATCCACACACTAAAAATAGCTGTAAAAATCTCCCTGTAGTGAAAACAATGCTGGCTTGTGCAGAATATCTCCAGTGTAAGGAAGTGTCATGGACTGTTTCTCTTGATCAATTACTAACTTGCAGGACAGATCCAAAATGTGGAATCTCCTGAAAAAATTTAAGAGCAATTGACTTTTAAAATCTAGTTTGACTAAACAAGAAGTCTCAGACACACAGACAGGATCTGCTGCAGCATCAACTAGTTTTAAGAAGCACTGTCCTTCCACAGGGCAGGAGCTGTCACCTTTAACAAATCATTAAACATCTTGGCAGCTTGACTTCCTCATTTATATGATGATTATTTGCCAGGTGTTCTCCCAAAACACAGCCACTGGCAGGTGTAAAAGGGAGGGGAGGAAACTCATGACTCACTGACTCAATAAGGTCACTCAGGTCTGAAGGAAGATGAAACACGAGAAATAACAGAGAACCCAAGATAACTTGTTTTGTAGGACTGCCAGGGAACACAGGCCTGACCTGCTCGCCTTTAGCAAAGAAAAAACAAATGCAAGGACCCCACTGGTTCCCGGGAAGGCTCCAGTCTGCCTTGATGCCAAAGCATCTGGGTTCAAAGTGCCATTTCGACAAGGTGTTTGCTTTGTCAGAGATGATGCTCAGCCCTGTGACTGCTTCAGCATTCGGGGGGAGCTGATGCGTGGAGCATCTCAGCACCATCTCCAGAGAGAGCCTGTCTTCTCCCACGAGCCACAGATAAGATGCTACAGTGACAGCAGAAGTCTAGGCAAGTGAAACATATGCCACTCTGGAGTGGCAGGAAAGCTCCAGCGATTCCGATTTGCTCCTTATGGACATCCAAAGTGAGCAGAGTAATCATCTCACTGCTTCTTAAAGTTGTCACTGAGCAAAAAAAACAACCAAGAAAACAGTGCACAAAGGTTGGATGGCAGCAGACAGGTACAGAAAGTAGGCAGGAGAAACCTGAAAACTAAAACAAACTCCTCTGTACCTTGCACAGATGGGCAGAAACGTCTCTGTAAAGTTCCCATCACCACAGAAACCCCTTCTGCTGGGTAAAGGAGCAATCCACCTTTGAGGGGGAGAGGAAATATGGCAAAGGAGCAAGATAAACAAAGTGTGAATCAAAGGGGGGGGGGGAAAAAAGCAGGCAAAAAAAGTGGAAAGGTGCTGATGGGGGAAGCTGGGTGAAAGACAAGGAAGAACTGTTAGCTGCTCAAATTAACATTTTAATGCATTCACCGTAAAACTTAAGTGCTGGGGTGACTGCTGAGTGAACCCCCTTCACAGGGAGCAGATTGGTGACTTCACACCACAAAATCTGCACGGTCCAGGTTTCACCAGCAGCAGATGCATTGCAGTTATCAGGGGCAGAGAATGTGACAATATTTGGTCAATGAGTTTTGAGGTCACCAGTAATGGCCGTGATGGAACAAAAACACGGAACATATGGCATTTCATGTGCTGAAACTGTCAGACTCACAATTAACTGATTAGAATACATATGGTGCTCACAGACAGGGGAAATCTCTCAATGGAAAAGATGCTGGGGACCATTGAAGGTGTCAGCATGAGTCTTCCTTGCAAATCTCTCTTCATTAGAGTTTCGTACGGAGCCAGGAGTGTTGTAATAAAATCACTATTAATGCAGTTATATTTATGATTATCTCCCTTTTGTGCAGCTGGATTTAACTTTTTAAACACTAAATTCCACATCAAAGCTTTTTCACAGGAGCTGCTGCATGCACAAGAAGATTCTTGTTTTGTCATATTTACCTTGAAATCAGAAGTCATGAGAGCTAAGGTGGTAAAAGCTAACCAAGATTGGCAAGCAAACTATTCATATGACCAGCATCAAAACAAAAATTCAGGCTGCCATAGAAATATGGTTACAATTCTGCTAAAGTATTTATAACAGGCTGGCCAGGGACAAACTCGTTCCCTCTCCAGTTCCGAAACACACTTTTTAAAAGATGGTGAGTGACACTTCATTAACCACGTGAAATGGGCTGACACAGCCTGCTTGCTTTTCCAGCCACCATTTCAGATGACATTTTTTTCTCCAGCCACCATTTCAGATGACATTTTTTTCTTTGCATCTCTCCATGCTTCACATTCAACACTCGGTAAAGTGCTTCCTTGGACCCCTCAGGCACATCAGCTTTGTGGAGAAACAGGGGGAAAAAAAAAACTATTAAAGGGATCTCACAGAAAGAGATTTTGTTAAATTAGGTGCTATGGGGGAACAAGGGGAAGGGGCAGGGGAAGGGATTCGGGGCCACG
>VZTX01022997.1:34736-146472 GCA_013400915.1 Pardalotus punctatus | reverse complement strand
GGGAAGGGGAAGGGGAAGGGGAAGGGGAAGGGGAAGGGGAAGGGGAAGGAATTGTGGCCCACAGCAATCCCTGGAGCCTCCCCATCAGAGCTGGAGCACCCAGGACTGCGTCCTGCTGGGTGCCAGAGACTCCTCTGTGCATCCACAGCAGCACAACCCCTGCTCACTGGTGATCTGGATTGTTTTCCACACTTCAGCCATCCTAGCCCACCAAGAAGTGTCAGCCAGGCCTTTTCAGCTCAAATCCATCGCTGTCCCTCTCTCCAGCCCCCCAGGCCTCCCCTGGCTATGTCTGGCATAGCTGTGCACCGGTTGCTTTGCTGCCACATGCACGATGCTCCCAGGGGAGCTCTCCTGGTTCTCCTGTGCTCCTCCCCAGCCCATCCGCACCAGAGGCTCCCAGGATGCTCCAGCCCTTCTGCCAAACTCATTTAAACACTCTCAAGTTCCCTTTTCCTTCCCTCCTCACCCCCCTACAGAGGCTGTTTGTCCCACATCTCAAACAAGAGGCTCCAAGGTGCCTCATCCCAGCAGTCTCCTCTGTCTGGGAGCTGAGTCATGCAGGTGTCAACATTTCCAAACCTCATGGGGAGGCTCAGCAGAGCTGGGAGGGTGCAGAGCATTATGTCAGAAGTTATTAATAGCTGCCATCGACCATCTCAGCAGCTTTGATCTACTGGCAGCTGATTACAGCTGCTGCTCCTGATGATGAAGCACCAGGGGTCCTGCCTGTACCTCAATTTCCCTTTCCAGTTTCCTGATTTTTACTGGAACAAAACACTTTCCCCCAAAATTTCAAAACAGATGGGATTCAACAGCCAACACTGCAGTCAGAAAGGCAAACACAATCAAGCTGAAGCGTAAAATTTTACTTTACGAGGAAAATATCAGGTCTTTGAATGCTGCTTCTAGCAATGTCTTTGAAAGGCTTAAAGGTTGACATCACACACAACAAACCTCCAGAGAACACCGCTCCTGTCTGAAATTTTCCATGTAGCCCTTAATCCTTACCCGTGAAAATAAACTTAGAATTTGTTCCCTATAAATAATTAAAGGGGTATAACCAAATGGTTCCCACAGTCTTCCATGCTTTCATCTGAAGAAGAAAAGATAATTTGCTATTGCCTGAAGACAACACCACACCTGACATATTCAAGGAAACAATTCTGAAAATCTCCCTGCAACAACCTAGAGCCACTGCTGGGAACAATGACGGAAGCAGAATAAAATAGCCACCTATCCCTTCACATCAGCATCATTTAATCCTGCTCTGTCTGCTGGGAAGCAATACAGTATTCAAAAGACAAAACAGAGAAACATTCTGAGGCAGGCAAATTTCCATTGTATCTGGTGTTGCCAGCTAACTTCTCTATCAGCTTGCCCAAAACTTTGCAGAATTCCTTTGCTGAGAAACAGCAGTGAAGTGGATCTATCCTAGGACACTGATGTCCACCACATTGTGCTGTTCTAAGGAGCTGAAGATCACTGGAGCCAGTACTGCCCGAAAAAGTCCCCATCTCCCAACACAAGGAAAGAGCACTTTTAGAGATGCCAGAAACAACAGAATTTTGTGCAGAGTGAGACAGTTCACTCCATGGCTGGAACATGAACCCAAGGAGCAATTTCTACAAGTTGACTCCGTTGGAGTTATAGCATCTAAATCTACACGATGATGGAATTAGACATGAAGAAAAACTCACATACTTATGACCATTGTAAAGCCTAACGTAATAAAACTGCCAAGCTTTAAGATCACAGGCATATTCCAAATATTTCAACTCATGAGCACAAAGCCCATTCCACTAGGACTAAGCACGACAGAAGAGAACAATTTGGCCAATGAATGTTAACATTCACCTCACCAAAGTCATGTTCCAGATTACAGATTTTCAAAAAGAGAAACAAGGAGAATATAAGAGTTCCTTTAAGAAATACTTCCATCATTGTACAGAATGTTTTCTTTCTTAGAGAAAACCTAGTAAAAAGCATTTAATAGTGACAAGTAATAGGGGTTTTTCAGGCCCAATGCCAAGAAGTGAAGAATTTACAGCAGACATGTACTTTACTTCTTCAACCCTTAAGTAAAGCTGTTATAAACAGAAGTTGCTCTCACTGTGTGCAGCAGATCCTTGATTACACACAGGATAGAGCAAATCCCTTCAACGACACCACAAAGAAGACACCACACCTGCTACCCTTTCCCCTCCCTTTGAACACAACCCTTTCACCACAGGGAGCAGCTGTCCCTCCAGCCATGCAGCCACCCAGCACACTCCTCACACCCAAAGATGATTATTCTTGGCTTCTTCCAGCTTCAGCTGCAGAACAGTAACTCGTGAGTCTCATCGATCCTGGAATTCCGAAGCGTGAACATCGCAAATCTGACTTCTGTGAGAGCAGATCCCACCACCAGGCAACTCAATCTTAGAGGTCTCAACTCCTTCACCCCCGGGGTTGGAGCAGAATGCAATTTATTACCTCCAGCTCGGTGTTGTGAGCGTGCAGCTTCTGCACCATGTCCTCGGCCTCGCGCATGCGGCGGCTCAGCTGCGGCGAGTGCTCCCCCGGGGTCAGCTCGCTGTCGTACGACTCCAGGATCGCCCGCATCCCGTCACGCTCCTGCCGGGAACAACAGCAAAATGTTGAGGGATAGAGCCCCTGACTGCACTCCTGACAGGGAGAACAGCAAAAATATTCAAGGATAAAACCCCATACCATGCTCTGAGTGCCTTCTATGTTTTTGCCCACTTTTTACGCGGCAACTCAACTCCGATGGATGCGCGCTCATCGTCTCCATATCGGCGTCAAGGCACAGATGAACACACAGTTCTAATAAAATAAATGTTGCTGCTGTGAAAACTGAAAAAATTAGGCTGTCTTGTGTCTATAAAACCCCACATCCTTTGCAGGAAAGGAACATGCAGACAGTCTAACAAGCAGATGGCAACTGAAAACAGAGCCTGCCTTCTTCCTGGAGACACTCTTCTAATTCAACATGGCTGAATGGGTTTCCTCAGCAAAATATTTAGTGTTGTACTTGACATTTTTCCTGCCAGAGTCTCAGCAAAGAAAGAACAGAATTGTCACAACAGAAATGAAACAGATTTGACATCGAACAAAGTGGCTGAGAGCAAATACCCTCAAAACGGTATGTAACTTATCCCTCGTTAAATGCTGCAACACTCGCTTGTAACAAACATTTTTTTCAGAGGTTAATGTCTGGCAGACGGTGTGTTTGGCTCACTTCTCTATCTGCTGGCAATTATAACCAAGCATTTGCAGAGAAAGACAGACAGAAAGATCCTTCTCCCCTCTCTGAGAGCAGCTTCCCAACTGTAAGGCTTGGGTTCGAAGCCAAAGGTAAAACCTCTTGTGTGGGCTCCTGGCTGAAGTATTCCTAATGCATTCCCAGCTTCAGACAGGCACTGATGGACAGGAAGGATGGGGAGAAAAGGAAAATATCAAGAAGACAGGCGTGTTTAAGGAGGTGACTGGTTGCACTGCAATATGCATGTGGAGATTAGCAGCTGATGAAGTGTTTCATCTTTTGACTACATGGAAAAACCCTGATGAGGCTGCAGAACAGGGTCAAAGCAGCACAGGCCCCCAGCACAAACCCAAAGAGCCAAAACTCAGAGGAAAACTGACAGTGCTACAGTTTGCTACCTCCCCTGCTACAGAAATGCAGGAGCACTCTGCTCAAACCAGCTCCTGTGTGGGAATTCTGCTGTCAGACCCTCGAAGGAGCATCAGAAGATCACTGGGCTGCACAGCTGTGCAGTTCACATCCAGCCCAGGCCAGGGCAGCCCTCATAAACCCAGCTCAGCTGTCCTGAAATGCTTCTCTGGGATCCTCCTCTCTTGGGGAAATCAGGAACTGTTGGGGTAGGAAAAAAGGTCCTTTTCCCCACACCCCCAAATCCAAAAGGCTGTATTTCACATAGTGAAGGTGACCACTAACTGCCCAGCTCCGCCTGGACACAAAGGTTACCTCCTCCTTCCAAATCTAAAGGTCAAACACTGAACGTGGACAGCAAGTGGCCATGTGGGAAGGGAAGGAACATTCAAATTCAAGGTGTGACAACAAGACTGGGGGCACTGCCAGAGGTACAGTGTGCTCAGAACACGGCACGGACTCAAAGGTCAGCCAAGATAGCTGGGTTGGTCAGCAGGTAAAAGGACCCCGAGACTGAAGGACAGCCTGAGGCTACAGGAACTGAGCTAATAAAATTATAAAGAAAAACAGATTTTAACATAAATAGTACCAGCAGCTATTACCAGCTCCTAGCCCAGATTTGACTGAAGAGAAATATTTTTCTAGGGAAACAGTTTTGCCATAGTTTAGATTTATTCATCTGACAGACATGTGAAAGGAAATACTTCCATGTTACCGAAAAAGAAGAAAACCCAAATGCAGCCACACCTGCCTTGTAATGAACTTGTTTAGCAGAGAGGCAGCAGGACAGGATCTCTCCATCCTCCTCCTCCTGCCCCTCCAGTACCCACACACACCACCCAGTCTGCCCAGTGCACTCTCCATAAGGCAAACTACTTTTGCTCAGGAGATGAATTCCATTCCCTATTTACAGCCAAATCACTTTCTAGAGCACAAAGAGAACATAATGACAGCATTTAGTGAAGATATTGGTTTGAGCTTCGCATGTTGTTGCAATTAGATTTGCAATTACAGCATCCTCTCTCCTTCTCTGCACTCCAAGCTGCTCCGCTCTCCTAATTTTCTCCTAAACATCTTTCATCCGTGTGATAATTTACCACTGCTATGTTCTCTCCGTTACAGCAGGGCAGTCCCAAAATCCTTGGTGTTTTTTCAAAAGCAAACAGGACCCCTGGCAACTCCCATCACACTTGGCTTCCAATTAACCGCTAAATATGAGGTCATTTGAGTCACCCCCATCAAGATCCCTGGGCTGTTGAGCTGCAAGAAGGACAAACTCCTGCTTTCATGTGAGCATGGGAAAGCTGCATGGGAGCACGACCAACCCTACAGGCTGTTTTCCCCCTAAAACCAGCTACAGCCCTTGCCCTGTCTCTAAAATGAAGAATAAACTTCTCAAGACAAATTACACATGGTAAACACAGCAGAAGCTGTATTGGAAAAAAAAAAGGTGCTGAAAAGCTGAACTAAAGGGCAGCACAATTAAACACTTGATCCTGGAGTTTACTTATCCTCTTTAATTATTTCTAAATATTAATACTGTTAGTGAAATCAATTCTCAGCTTCCAGCAAGTGGTCCCCAGCTTAATTTTTTCAATTTTTCCCCATCAAGAGCACTTACTGAAAGCTTTTTCCCTCCCTCCTAAAAATCTTGTTAGTTTGGCAGGAAACAGAAGTTCTTGTTGAGAAGTCCTCTGGCTAAAAAGATTCTCTAAAATGTAATCCTAATTTAGTAATTGCTGCAGTATTTCCTCATTCCACACGACCCATCAAAATCCTCCCCAGGCACTTTCAGATGCCCTTTCTAACCTTATTCTATCTAATACAGCTGATTTCCTGCTTCCTGTCTGGAGAGTATTCATCAGAATTACTAAAAAGCAGTTCCTCTGGGAATTTCCAAAACTTACCCAGCACAGGGTGAATCTCTGCTAACTCATCATGGACCTACCCTGGCACAATTCCAGGTGCTCTTCACCTTAACCAGTTCTAAATCAACACCAGAACAGAGATGCAGCTCATTCCAAACATGCCCTGAAAGCAGAATAATAATTTTGATGTTCATTATAAACCTAGGAAATTTATGCCCTACAGCAAAGCCTGATGCTGCAGCTTGCAGCTGTGTTTGAGGAGATGCTAGTTTGAGAAAGAGGAAGGATAGTGATTTTTTCAAAGGTTGAACAGTTTCCCTTCCTTCTGCCAGCACCAGCCCATTCATCAAATAAATATTCCTCCTACTATTACATAAGTAACTAAGAAGAAAACACATTTTATAATTTTAACCAGAAACTAGAGCTAACCATCCGAAAATGTGCTGTGGGAAAGAACAGGATGGCACCTCTGCAAAATGCCACCTCTAAGATGAAGCTTCTCCCCGGTCCTCCCACCAGCTCCTCTGCTCCCTCTGTGTATAACCAAAATTTGACCTGAGTGACAAGTAGCTTGAAGCTCAGAGAAAGCCCCTTCCTGCAGCATTCACACACCAGAGCGGTTTAGAAACAGCAGGGACACAAGTGGGCTCCTCCAGGACTTTTGGGTTAATTTTAGGGAAAGACCTGAGAAGAGTTCACACAAGCACCACCATCATCAGCAAAACCATCGCCCCCAAATCACTGCAGCAGTGTCTGCACCCTGAGGAGCATCAGAGCCACTCCAGCCTGCGTGTGGGGAGGAGCTGCACAGTAAAACATGGCCAAAAAAATGTAAAAAGGTGTCTGACCTCATACACATACATATAAGTTCAGGCCCATTGCTGCTGCTGCTCGTTAGCCCCTCTTCAAACACACACACACCCCCCATTCACCACAGACTTTCTAATTAGTTGAAGAGAAGAAAAATCAATAAGAAAGAAATTAAAGTTACAAATCTAACTGAAGTCAGTCACACACCCAGGGAAAATGTGTTCCTGGGGTAAAGTTTATCTAGTGTCATAATTTTATTGAAATCCTATATCTTCCTATTGACTTTTATCGTTTCAAGCTGGATGCCAGAGTTATCATTATTAGAGTCTCAGTGTTGCTCGCAGGCCTGAGGTTTGAGGTGGCTTTTTTATTTTTTTCCTTTTATAAACAAGCTGTAATTGTCTGGTTTATTGATCAATAAATCTTTCAACTGCCTCCCTTCGCCCCGCTTCTGTTCTGGTGAGTCTCCTGCACCGTTCTCTGCAGGAAAATATAGGATTGTTGTTTTTTAAAGAACAGATTGTTTTGTCATTAGTGATGAGAGAGCAGGAATTGCGCCGGTCAGTTCCAATAATGGCTTTTTAATGACAGATTCTAGTCACAGTAAAATCTGCTTTATTTCCACACGAGTGAACTCTGACTATTAATCCACAACCCAACAGCACAGCTCGCTTGCTCTCTCACTTCTGCATGGGTTAGAGCCTGGCAGAGGAGACAGACTGTGTACAGAGGAATCAGAATTATTATTTCCCACTTGGTGCGTTTTTGATGGTACAGAAATATTCCAAGTATTACATCAGCTTTTTGTTTAATTAATGATAATTTTTGGAGAATGTTAATAGGCTGCTTCATTATCAGAAATCAGTGGCAAGATTTCTTTCCCCTCCTCTCCATCTCCAGACTCTGAGATCCAAATTAGTTGTAATAAGGGAAAATTTCAAGACTGAAGAAAGATATGGAGCTTCAACATCAAACAGATGCTATTTGCAATCAGGTATAATTTAGCTAACTATTTCTCATAAAAACACAAATAAAAGAGAGAGATGATTCTCTCTTTTATATGTAACAGAATATATTTCTGTATAACAGAAATCTGGGCTTTCTTGCTTTAAACTCATATGTAGAAAAAGGGAGATGGTAAGTGGCACTTGACCAGATGTTTAACATTAGTAAAATGAGAAGTGTGAGGCATAGGAATATAAGCTAAAATATTAAGAAATAACTGAAGAATACTTAACTATATTAGACTGTGTCAGGACCTATTGACAAAATATATTGTTAGGTTACTCGATAAAATTAATCTCATTAATTTCTGGTCCATGAGCGACTATCTTTGAAGGGCTCACAAATGGCAAGACAGTAGCTGAAAATAGGACAGAGGAACAGACCCAACCTTTTAAAAGAAGGATGGATGAGAAGATACAGGCTGTGGCAATTATAAATCACTTCAATATTTTGGTATCTCATAAAATACTTGAAGAAAACATTAACAATCAAATTGCAAGCAGCTAGAGAAGAATTAGGGACAAGAAACAATCAACTGAGCCTTAATATGAATAATATCAAAACAGTCTAATTTCCTTCTTTGACAGGTAAATTGTCTACTGAATAAAGGCAAATAATAGATGTGATAAATCTTAACTCCAGCGATGTGTTTATCAAAGAGGAGAACTACGATTCAACAACATCTCTGCAATTTAGGGGAATGAATTTTTATCAGGGTGATGAAACTCAGGGAAACAAAGCCCAGAGTCCTGAGGGCTGTGAGGGGCAGAGCCCCAGGCACCGTGAGCAGGCTGCACCCCCAGTGGGCACCTGGCCCTTGCAGAGCTCCCTGTTTGCACCTTCCCTGGGGGAACCCCTGCATCCCTCCTCAGGCTCCCTGGGATGCCCTGTACCTTATCAGCTGCTTTTAGAATTATGAGGCAGGCACGGTTAAAGGGGTTAAAAAAAGCGTTTTACTTCTGTATTTTAATAGGATCTGAGGGGCACAGATGTTTAAAGGTGGAGCACGCCGAGATGCACACACTGTATAACGCATATACAATTTTATGGACTTTGCAAATTAGCGTATCTGTTTAAAAATTCCCAATAAGAAACTTAATAAATGAAGTAATGTCTCCTTATTTTAAGAATTTCTTCTTTAAATGAGGCTAGAGCCCAATTTTAAAAATATGTTCCAGAGAGAAGGTTTCAACCAAGGTTGAAACCTCTAGTTTTGAGATAGTATAGAGCTCTCTGGCCTCTTACGGGGAATGTTTGGTTTTTCTGCCTTGCAGAACTCTAAAACTAAGCTAGAACATCAGACTACAAAAATTACAAATATGTAGGCTAAGGGTACAAAGAATGTATAAAGGGTACAGAAAATATAAAAAGGGTATAAAAGTGTATGAGAGGGTATGTAAAAAGAAAAGGCAAAAAATCATCAGGCATCACCACAGAACAGCATTAACCAGGGAACGTGAACAGGGACACTGGCAATTAACAGGTTCTGCCCCAATCCGAGGGCTGGAGGGATGGATAAGTAACTGATATTTTAATATTTTCTAATATTAAATATTAGAAATAATATTTTAATTAATATTATTTATTAATATTTAATATTAATTAAATTAATTAATATTTAGTTAATATTTTCTTTGGAAGCAAGGCTGTGTTCAAATCCCATTGCTTTATGGAAAATATAAAGGAAGAAGCAACAACCAAGTGACAGCAAGACCCAGGAAGCACCAGGGCTGCAGGGAACAGGGCTAAAGACAATGGGTCAGACTTTGCTCTTACGGGAGCCACATCCCTCAGCTCCCTCTTGGAGCACTGCTAATTAGCACAGATGCTAATGGACTCTTCCAGAACAAAAACCCCGAGAGCTCTCGGCCAAACAAAACCAGCAAAAGTGAAATTACCAGAAACTTCTCAACCCCTCCTTGCCTTCAGCAGCATCTATGATGACCAGAAGGCAAATGGTTCCCCTGGCTCTTACCACCCTTGCCTTCTGTACAAATCATCTTTAAACCAAAATTTCTTACTCCCAAACCTGCAAATAGCTTCCTTCTCAGCTACAGCCATTTCCCAACATTTCTCGCTGTGGCTGACCTATTTTCACATTACTTTGCAAATCAGAACTGACTGCAGACACATATGTATGCACACACCATTGACTTTCTACTCAAGACCTCAATTAAAACACCATTTACAAAAAAAAGCCCGTTAATGTCATAAAAATAAAAACAGCCAGCAGACTTCACTATCCTTGCACTGACAAGACCATTAAGAAACATTTTTTTAAAATATCCTTAATTCTCAAATGTGACTGTCTATATATCAACCCTTTGTTTGTGTTTTCACCCCTCCAGCCAATAAAAAGCTGCTGCAGGAATCTAAAGATGGATTTAACTTATAAAGAAGCCTTTCAGATGTGCTGTGCTCTACAGCTAAGGCTTCTCCAAGAAAAATAAAATATTCCTTCTTTTGAAGTCCAAGCACCTCCATCCATGCCTGCCAGGAGTAGGTGGGGAGAGGTCACAAAGGTACAGAACCACGAGTACACAGCAAACCAGGAATCCCTGTCTGTCCCATCATCCCTCTAATGGTTTTCATCCATTTTCTAACACTCATAACAGAGCCATTTTCTTGCTAGGAAAGTCAGCAGCTCTCATTCAGGTTGAAGAGCAACTTTCCTCCCAAGGCTGGAGTCTGGAGAAAGCAGGCACCCAGGGAAACTGTGGTGGCAAGAAGACACAACCAGGCAGAGAGCACGAGAGAGATGATCAAAAACTCATTTTAGGTGCCAGATCAAGGCATTCAGAGACACTCCTGCCTTCCTAACCATCCATTCTTAAATTTTGGAGAAATTCTGCCATCTGATTGCCCTTTTGGCCAACGTTCAGCTGGCAGCTTTAACTGTACTCCCACAAATACCTGTGTATATCTTACATGCTCTCGTATTCCGTAGGTTTTTCTCCTGATTTACACTCCTCCCTCTCTAGCTCTTGTCCCTCTCCTCCAACACTTCTCTGCAGAGAGCTCAGCTTGCCTTATATCCTGGCAATGGACCAGAGCAAATAAATCCACTGTAACTCTTTTAATCCGTCTCTGATAAATCTCCTGCTTACTATCTTCTGGAAAATTGTGCATGGTCTCTGAAAGCCCCATTTTGCTTATAGCACATCCATATGCCAGCTGACAAGCAATCATACAACTGACACTGCAACAAATTAAATATTATCTGACTAAAATACCCCTGGGGTCCTCTTGCTTCACAGTGAGTTTAACGTGTTTAGTTATGTTTCTTAGCCTCCTGCTGCTGTGAAATAATTGTATGATTTTTTTTCTTCGTTCAGCTCCCCTCTACCGGAACGCTCACCGCTGTCTGTCTCCAGAGTGAGCCTGCTTTTCTGTCTCAGTGTGTTTGTCATCTCTTCATTCCAAAAAAACCCTCTTTTCCCTACCATTTCTCATTGCCACTGCCTGAGCAGTGGGACAATCTTGTGTGTGAAGCTGCCTTATTCACCTGCCTCAGTGCAGGGTCACTCACCATCTGACACCGCTATCTGACACCATGGGCACAGTTCCCACGTGAAAAACAGTCATTTCTTTCGAAAAAACACCCCACAAATCCCTGACATACCACCTCCAACCTAGCCACTAAATTACCATCACTGCCAGAGGGAAAGCGTACAGATGACAAGGGAATGGATTCATCCTTACTTACTGGCAATACAAAACTAATGTTATTCACCTATTTAAAAAAAAAAAACAATAAGGAAAAAAAGGAGGTTTATGGGAAGGTATATCAGATTATTTTATGCTGCCAGTGTCTGTAGTGCATAAAAATTCACCCCTATGTTCATTCCTCAGATTTCTTTTTCCTCCTGTCTGCTAAGTAACCCACATTGGCCTCCAAATCTCTTAACAGCCAATTTCCTGCAGTTTTAACCACTTAAATATCATTAACTTGGGAGAAAAGTAAACTGAACTGTGCTCTGAGCCAGTGCAGTTATCTCTGCAAGAATGAAGGAGGAGGAATGGTCCCAGCACCCGGACTCTGCTCAGGCCAGGACAGAACTGAAGCAGGAAGGCAAAGCTCTCACATCACATTTTGAGGGGACCAAAAAAAGAAAAAAAAAAAAATTCAGACAAGTTCATCCAATCCAATACAGCACATTCCACTGAAATCAAAAGTAATTCCTTGATCCCCTCATGATGTGTCAACAACTCCAGAAATATGCCGGCTGTGGCTTTTTGAAGAAGGCAAAGAAAAAGGGATTTTAGGTGATGCGTCAGAATATACATCACCTGACTGCTTTATTAGAAAACATTAATAATTTTCCATACTTGACTTAGTTCATAAAACATTCCCTCTCCTGCCTCCAGGGTATAAAAGATCAGTGGTTCCAATAAGAGTTTCACAAATATATATCAAGTTATCTCCCAGGTCACCTGTAGCACATCTGCATTATCTTTTCACACCCAAACCCTGCTCCCAGCAACATGACTGGGCCAGATTATTTAATCACACCCAGTGATTTATCCAGGGCAAGGCAATGGTGAGCCTTTACTTTCAACTAAAATTCTATGCTTTCCTTGCATGAGGCCAAAATACTAATTTTACGTCCTAGAAAATATGTTTCTCATTCCTCACATAATAAGGTTTCCATGTTTTAACTTGTACCCTTTGAAAATATATATATATATATATATGTGTGTGTGTGTGTGTGTTAAAATAATCATTCATATGTCCTATAAAAGATGGAAACTGCACCAAGGACCAGCTCCTTGGCTGTTTTTAACAGTTTATTCTCTCACCCAGAGCACAGCTGAACCCTGAGAAACTCCTGACCTTGCCAGATTTCTGACAGAAATTAATCCCATAGCTTTTTTTCATTGCTTAAAAATGCATTTTCTTTTATCAGGTTTTAATTTGCCACCTTTCAGCTCCATTGAACACCTTTGTTGTTGCCTTGCACAGACAGGGAAAACAACTCCCTAACAACTTCTCTAAACCATTCATTCATTAGACTCGGTGCTTTCAAATTGTCACCTCTTCTTCAACTGCCTTTGGAGGTAAACAAGTCCAATCATCAGTTTTCCAGCAAAACTGCTTTCCAGCCTTTCACACTCTCATCACCCATGTCTGGCTGCTGCTCTCATTCTGCAGCAGAACTGGGTTGATGAGAAGTGAAGAGAAAACAGTGAAGACACAAAGTCCCTTCCCCACCTCTCTGAGCACCAGGTACATCCTCACCTCCTCCTGCCGTGGTCAGAGCAACAGGATAAGATCTCTCCCAAAGCTGCAGAGCCAGGGGGTGACAAAAAACCGACAAAAAACCAACAAAAAAACTCCCCAATAACCCCCACTCAAGCACAGCAGCAGAGAACACCAGAGGTGGCACCTCCACACCTGAGGCAGAATCTCCAGTTCTTATAACAACAGCCCACATGGGTAAATTTCCTCAAATTTAAGCATTTCAGAACTGAAATTTTTACTTGAAAATAGCCTACTAGTTAGGAGAGCTAATTTTAACATTAGCTGCCACTCAGTGAACACCTTCGCTTTAGCATCACTAGACACTAAAATTAATTCACAGAGAAAATGACGTTCCTTTCTTTTCTCTCTCTCTCTCCACTGTCTCTGCAAGATTAAGTCAACAAAATTTTTCCTCAAAACTGCATTGACATCAAGAATGTTATGTTCAAACCATTAGACAAAACAAAGCACTGAAGTCGTGCTTCATTAAAAACATGTGGAAAAATCAGTTTACCAGAAGAAAAACATTATTTAGAAAAGATATTCATTATAAACATCTGAAAAACAATTATGATTAAATGTATGAGACTACAACATTCATCAGCCTTTTAATTAATATTTGACCACAATATTTGCATTTTCAACAAAACCACATTTTAATAAAGAACATAAGCACAGTATCAAAAAATCTCCTTTGCTGCAAACGAAACCCTTTGGTTTGTTTTCGTAGTAATGAACAGCCACATTTTGGAAAATTAAACAGACCATCAGCTTTTCTACTTCTGGGCACAACTTCAAAGTGTACAAAATATGGTATAATCGCAGAAATCACAGAAATAACTGGCAAAAAAAAGACATGGGAACAGAGGGGGAAAAGCGTCTCCCTGCCATGTAACACCACAGAAAATCTGGTCCATAGAAAACATTTAATGATGATTATCCTACTTCCACCACGCAGAACTTTCTGGATAACTCTGAGGAACTTTAGTTGAATTTTAGCCTTTGCTGAGTGCCACGTACCACAAAGACAATCCAAAGGACACCCAACCCACCACAGGCAGAATTACACAATCTTCAATTTGCAATCAAGTCCTCAAGAAAACAAAAAGGTGAGAACAGACCCTGTTGCACAGCAATATTTAAGCACACAAAGCTCATTGCTAAATTTGTCCCATCTCTGGAATAAAGTCCATTGTGATGTGCCACGAAATAGTATCAGAATTATTGTTCTTATTCTAAAGTAAGAAGTTTAAAATGAAGTCACATATCTGTTGCTATATTTGGTTCTTCTGCTTCCATTTGGAAAATACCATTATATTATTTAATAAAGTGCCTTTCAATAAACCTGGCACACTCCTGACTTAGTACAATCTTTCTCAAATGCACCTTTATCTTACCAGCCAGGGCTGTATGAGATGCTGCCATTTTCAATATTATCAGCACCAGGCAGACTCAGACCTGCACAGCAGCTGAGGTTTGAAAGCTGCTCAAGATATTGTCCTCCCCAACCTCCCCAGCTCTCCTGCTTTCCCCTTCTCTCCAGGAGTGTATTCCACAGAATTCTTCAGAGCAGGTTCGTGACATGGGCACACTCCCCTCTCCAGAAGTCCAGGGCTGCAATCCTGCTATTTGCTTTGTTTCCTTCTCTCAGGAGTAATTTTCAATTATTTAACAGCATCCTCAACATCCACCTTAGGCTGTTTAAAAAAGCCTCCACGATCAACATAAAATCACTTGAATCCACAAGCACCAAAAAAGTGCTGGTTCGGTGATGAAGGGAAGACAAAAGGTAACAGGAACAAATCATACAGCTGGAATTTCTGACCACTTGACAATCCCTCTCCCTCAGTTTATTCCAAAAAGCTGTTCCTATTTCACTTGCAACTATTACTTTTTAGACTTGTCCTTATAATTTCACCTCCAATAACAACATTTGTGAGCTTTACCATGTTCAAAGACAGCAGGACAACTGCATTGTTTTTGCCAGTGCTGCCCCAGAGATGCTGCCCATGGTTACTAATTCTCTTCAGCTTGTTGAGGGTAAAAAAGCACCCAATAAGCACCAAGTGATAAGTTTCTGCCTGTCTTCCTGTGCACATCAAGGATGCTAAACACACACAGAAACAAAATCAACAAGCAAGGTTATGCAAAAGAACCTCTGTGCAAAATACTTTCACCTCAAGTCCGTGGAAGACGTAGTACAAATTTTACAGCAGATGTCAAATCGTTTCAGCTTTTTCTCTGCATCAAATTAGTTACTAATGGAACAGTTTATGATTAATACTCACTTAAGTCAAGAAGAAAATTAGGGGAAAAGCTATCAGTTGAATGCAAGCAAATCACACCGGCTCCAGATATACATAATGAAAGGAGCATACGCAAAGAAAATACTGCTCATGTATCTTTAGAAGTCTCCAGTTTCTGAACAGGCTGTTAAAGCAGTGTGATCACCACGTAAGATCCTCCAGTGGCATTTCTGTGGCACGAGGAAGAAGGTACAAGCAGCTGATGGACCTGTGAGGTACAGATGCACCTTGTGATGATGGATCTTCTGATGGTCTTAACACCCGAAGCCTCACAAAGGTTTGTGTCTCACCGAGCAGCTCGTGGAGCTCTGCTCAGGGAATTGGGAATTACTGATCCATCACCTCAGGCTGGCTCACAGCTCTGTCACCTGGAGTCCCCATCAGCCCAAGGAGCAGGACAGTGAGGGCAGGGAGGGAGGAGAGGTCAAAGCACAGCCCATCCTTCCTGTCTGCGCTCAGGGCTGCTCAGGAAGCACAGGCAGAACACAAAATACCCACTAGAAATGACCTCCAAGCCTGTAAGCACAATTCTAGGCAAAATTTATCACCTCTTCCTCCAGAGAAGTCTTGGATATATTTGAAGATACGTTTCTCTGCAATATTCACTAGTGTAACTCTTCACTTTTTCCTCTTACTTTTTACCATTTCAGGAGATGGTTAATAAATATCCATTTCTCTCCAACAACTGAGAGGAACCCCTCTAGCATCTCTTTCAGTTATCTAGAGCTGACTGGAAGGAGAGCCAGGAATAAATGAGATAGGAATAAGGACAAGAAATCACTTTGTAATTGAAAACACAGGGCCAGCCACCAAGTAAAATGCAGAAGACTCACAAAGTCACACAAAAATCAAAGCAGAGAAGAAATGTCTTTGGTCTTTGATTAATATTCTGTATTTGCACATCCAACAGGTTACTCCATACACCTAATTTTAACAGCAATCCCTAAAAGCTTTGAATTTAAAAACAAACATGGTACTAACTGAAAACCCTTCCTCACTAAGCCTGTGGCATAGCTTGTACAAAGACCTGTTCCTCCAGAGGGCACAGAATGGAAACTGTAATTGTATTTAGGTTTTGGATGTGTGAGAAAGGAAGGAAAAAAATACTGTCAGTTCAATGTGTATGAAGGAGGATGACACGAAGAGAATAAACAAGTTGAAAACTAGAGAGCTCTGAAGTTTCCATCTCAAAAGAAAAAAAAAAAAAACAACCCTAACTTTACACAAAATTTTAAAAACTTCTGAGGAACACAAGCAAATGAAGGAATTAATCTCCAGCTGAAGTCTGTGTGCTTCTAAAAGAAGGTACCTATTCAATCATCTTTTTCTTAATCAACAGTTTAACACTATAAACAGAAAACCAGCAGCATGACAAATGAAGTTTTTAGAGAGAGTTTCTCCCTGCCTCCTCCTGTGGCACCAAGAGGCAAACAGCTGCTCGCTCTGCCTCGCACGCCCCGTCCTCACACTGCCACACTAATGGGTTTTCTGACAAGGCAAACTCTAATATTAGACACTGCTCTTATTAGCTCAGATCAGAGGGTGCTGTTAAACCCTGCAGGTACCACACTCTGCCGAGGTTGCTCTCTTTATTTCACAAATCATGTGTAATTGCCTCTTTAATATCACCCACTGAACTGAGTTGAACACAATCATTCTTCTCTAAATTCAACATTCACGCACTTCAAACATATATATTTCATTCTTAAAGAATACTTTTTACAATAAAAATACTTCAAAAGCTTGGAATTGAAGTTATTAGACAATTTACCCCACCGATACCAACAGCAAAGAGACACAAAAGGCAACTCCTCCCATGCTCCAAACAGCAATTGCTTTTTCACTCATCCCATGAAGAAACAGGGGGTCTCTGAAGTGGTTTTAAATCCCCACGTTTCAATGAGCAGTGTGTGATGGATATGGCTGTTATTTGCAACGCCATAGGAGCACGTTATAAATAAGCTGGTGTTATTTATGAGCAGTGTGGTGTTCGGCACACCAGAGCAGCCCCAGAGGCACAGCATCCCACGGCAAGCCGGCTGCGAGGGAAGCTTTTATGGAATCTTTGCACAGGCTTGGGCACATGGGTGAGCTCTGTCGGTGGCTGCTGGAGCCTGGCAGGAACCACAGACACCTGGGAGGGCATCGTGCGAATAGCGAGACGCTCACAGGGGCGGTGAAAGAGCTGGGAAACGAGCAGGAGCTGGGCTGAATTCTGCATTCAGCATTAAGGAATGTCTGTGTGTCTGACAGCAGAGCGTTTTGGGCAGACCCAGAAATGACAGCCTGGGTGTGCTGGGGGTGGTGAACGCCAGCACGAAGCTCTGGCTCAGTGTGGACCGAAAGTTACTCATCACTAATGCTTACTTACACACCACTCTCCCACCAAGCTTGCTAACAGTCTGGCATGCTAATGGAGAGTCAGGAATTTTTTTTTTAACTCCCTCTTCTCATCAGTCTTACCCGCAATGTTGGAACCAATTTAATTACTGCTAAATCATCTCCAACAACGCATGCCAAGCCCAGCCCTGCATTTCTCCAAGAGGTGTGATTCCATCCCTTCTTTTTCCTGCTTTTTCACTTATTTGCTTTTAAACAGAAGAGATTACTGTCAAGATGTGCGAGTTTCACATTTCCCTGCCATTTACGGATGACATTAGTCTCTTCCTTGCTCATTCCTACTGAAACAATGCTGTCTCCTGGCACGTCAACTTTAAAAAGCAAATGCAATTGAAGTTCTCACCATGCAGCTCACAAAGAGAGATACCTGCATGATATAATTGATTCTTCTTCTGATCTCACCCGTTAACAAAAATAATTGAATTTGGTACCCTTTTTAACACACTCACATATTCTTTTACAATTCTGAGTTGAACATCCTCCCTGCTTTTGTCCTTGGTCTCATTTTCAAAAACTTTTATCTTTAGTTCTCCAATCTAGCACAAGCAAGAGACTCTCCAGTCTGGGGAAAACTGGAGCACAGACAATTAAGGCAGGAGAGAAGCAGGAGGAAAAATGCAGTATAATATATGCAAATGCAGATGTCTTACGAGGACACTGTTACAAGTAACTTGTTCATGAAACTCTTCCACTTAGCAGTGCAGAAGTGCAGGGCTACCTTTAGGTTTTTATGCTGCACTTTTCAGCAGTTAATCCTAAAGCAGCCTCTTTGGGGAGTTCAGCATCACCATCTCCATCTTCTGGAAGGGGAAACTGATGCCCCCCAAGCAGAAGTGGTTGTGGTCATTCACCAGTTTAGAACTGGGCTAAAACTGAGTCTCTCTGGAGATCTTCTCAGTCATTAGGTAATTCTTATCAAAACAAAACAACAAACATGTACCAGCTCTGTGTAGAAAGGATCACTGGCACTGTGCAGCCACTTCTGAGGTGCTGCTTCTCCTGAAGTCACACAGAGAAGGGCAAAACCAGGAGGAAACAGCAAAAAGAAGCAGAGATAGTAACAAGTATGAGCCTTCCCAAAGCATTCCTGTTGCATGTGCTCCAAATTCTTTACCTTCAAGACATGAAAGAGATCAGATCCAATTCCTTTCTCTTTCTGCAGAAGAAATGATCAGTCCCTACCAGAATCAACCAAAATGTGGCTTTGAATTCTAGCAATAAAAGGGGAAATCAATAGGTGCTGCTTTGTCCCACTATGAGGAGATCATCCCATCATCTCCATCCCTCTGGAGCTGAAAATTAACAGTTCTACCAGCAGCCACTGATACTTCATCCTGTCCCTTGTACAAGCAAAGGAACTCAGAAGAAAAGCTTCTCATTTTCTCCTCGAGTCAGCTTTCTGCTGATGGAGCTTCAGAAAAATTTTCAAACCAGTTCTGAGCTAAGGACCAGAGCATTTCGTTTGGAAAGGGGAAAAGCACAAGTTTTAGGTCACAAACCCAGCAATGACTTCCAGCAGCACTGAGCCAAAAGCTTCCCTGTAATCTCCATTTCCCACACAGGTGAGGAGAGAAGCCACTCCTGATGTCAGAGCCACAAAAAAGCTCCATCCTTCAGCAGAACCAGGGCTGCATTCACAGGCTAACTCACTGAGCTGCTGAATTTATATGCAGCAACAGAACCATGTAAGGATCAAATAAAATTAATTCTGTCTAATAACAAATTAATTGTCCATGCCAACCTCTAATGTCTCCATCATCAAATGAATTTCCATGTTATTTACCACCACAACTTCCCATGGGGAAGGAGAAAGACAGCTGCTTAGATTAAAGAGTGAAACAGAAGAGCCTCCTAGACAAAGAATCTTTTCATTTTCTAAATGATTGCTCTACTCCAAAACATCTTAGGAGAAATAATGTTATTTTTTTTCATTCTTTTCACAAAACCAAGATGCAAACTGCCTGATTTGATGCTGCTATTTCATTGTCTCAGAACTGCATGCACCAGCTTCTAGTGGCAAGGAGAGAGGCTCATGCAGAAATAATGTTCCCATTACAAGAAAAATGAATTGCAAACAGACCCAAGGCAGTTATTTTTCCCATTTTATATATTTTGGGGCATGGATCACTGTATCATTCACCTTATTTATCAACAACAGGAACATCTTAAAAAGGCAACAAAACCCACTTTATGGTAAAACTAGGCTATAAATTCTTCCAAAAGACCAAAAAGGTGACATATGCTGTTAGATCCCCACTGCTTTTATTTTACAATCTTATTTTAATGCCTCTAAAACGTCAATAATTGTCCAGTTTGACCACACCAGAAAGCACCCCTCAAAATCATCATCTGATGAATGAGTTTTTCTGGAAAATAAAAGCAAGCTTTCCCTAACAGCAATATCAATGTTCCATCCACTTAAACAATCACTGCGATGCCTGAGGACTGCCCAAGCTTAGGAAACAGCTCTTAACAAAGAACTGATCCCTTTAATCCCAGAGAAGTCCTGGGAAGAGAAAGGCAAAAGGGGAGAAGACAGATTTGGAGTAACTCAGGTCTTTGACCTGATCAGTCCAACAATTCACTATTTTTGATCAGGTAGGCAGTGGCAAAAGACACAACAGACTTTTTTTAGACAGAAGCCAAAGTGCTTTATCACCCAACACACAATTCTTATTGGAATGAGGGTTTAAAATGTTATTACTCTCAGGGTTGTCACGGAATAACCACCCAGTAACATTTCTGTTACTGTATATTTGTATTTGTAAATAAATTTGGAAATCTTTGCTACAGAGCCAGCAGCAGGACTGTAGTCAGACCTACAGGAGTTCCCTAGATTACAGAGTGGTCCTACCACAATTCTGCCCTGACTGTCCCTGCAGCCACCGAGGAAAGCAAAAACCTGTGCACAGCAAAACTACAGGGCACGACCTGTAAGGAATCACTCAAAAACGAGCACGATCTATCAAACGGCTGTCATTTATCCCGGCTGCAATGGTTTTTCTACACAGAGAAGATTAGGAGCAACAGAGTCACTCTTCCAAAGCAGAAACAAAACAACTTTTAGTTAAGAAATGAAGCAGATGGCCTGTGTAGATTAAAGAGAAGGTACAGAGCGATGCACGAGCAAACCGCTGCGCCCAAATCCCACAGTAATTACTGCAGCAGTGGCGTCTCACTAATGATGCTGTGCCTCTGAACTGGGACAAATTAACACAAAGACACACATGCTGGTGACTTGCAGCCCAGGGGAAGGTGAATATTATGGAAACACAGATATTTAAGGCAATCACAACAGATTAAATGCTGCAAGGTAGAGGCGAGCGCCATGCAGTCCCGAGAGGAAAGGGATACAGGAAAGAATGTGTTTCCTCATCTGTCCTAGAAAACAAAATGAAAATTAAAACTGATGTTCTACATACATCCATTGTACACACTCTTTCTCATCCCACTTGTTTTTCAATATCTTTACCATTATTCCATTTTCCTCAAACTCCTGTAAAAGTTGGAGACCAGAATCACTGTCACTGGGACCCATCCTCAGCCAGGATAAATATATAAATATTATAAAAATAAATAACCCGAAGTCCATGGGTTATTGCTGGCTCAAATGTGAACTTCCATAAAGCAAAACTGTATGAAACAACATCCCCTGCATCAACATTTTACTCCCAATCATCGTGAGCTGCCAGAGCAGTACATCTGGAGCGGATCCCTAATGAACACTGCAGTTTTCCCCACCAAGAGGAATGGCAGCAAACATCCCATTCCAATGAGTTCAGGCTGTTTAGCCTGTGGTAGCAGCTCATTTTCTTGGACATCTGGGAATAGAGGTGCAGTTTCCAGTGTGGCTTTTTGGATATTATTGATGCTGACTGTTTCTGGGCTTCAAGACCTGGCAGGCACTAAGAGTCTTCCTGGTCTGGACCAGTGGAGAGCAATTCAATATTATTTTGTACTTCGGATGATTTTAAGTTAATGAAGGGCCTATTCTTTTTTATAACTCCCCATGCAAATGTTAATTTTTAATAAACTTTGCCCAAGTAGGATTTAAAGCTTATCTCACAAGACATATTTAGAGCAGTGCCATGGTGAAGTAATTCTGGGAAAAAAATACGTACAGCTGAAAATAGGATATTTCTGCATGCTTGCTTCAAAGGCTACCACGAGTTTTTTTGCAGAGACTTGTCATCAGACTAGTCATTGTGCAGGACTGGAATTATTAATCAACAGCCCAAACCTGTGCCTCTCACGTGCTACGGAGGAACACCATCGTCACCATGAGCTCTGTGCTGCACATCAGTGACACAGACACCCCCAGTGACATCCCTGGCAGTGTCCAAGGCCAGCCTGGATGGGGCATCGAGCAGCCTGGGACAGCAGAAGCTGTCCCTGCCCATGGAAAAGGGTTGGAACGAGATGAGCTCTAAGGTCTCTTCCAACCCAAACCATTCTGTGGTTCTACAATATGGGAAAGCTGGTGGTAATGGAGATTTTGTTAAAACTTCCCAGGGTTGGAAAGGTTGAGATGATGCTAACAGCAGCATTTGGACCGAGCAAGAGGCTTGAGTGTCCTCAGACTTTCTCTGGTGACAGGATGGAGCTGCTCTGGTGAAAACCTTGCAGAGGCTGCTCAGCACAAGCCAGGCTGGAAAAGCAGCAGGAAAGAGGAACGCTGTTCTTGGCTGGGATCCTGCTGAAGAGGGATTTAAAAAGGTGCTGTTGCCGAGGGACAACAAACAGCTTGTTACATATCCGTGCTCAAGACCCTATAATCAATTCAAAATAATTAAGCTTAATCATGTGAATGGCAGAAGGACTTCTACGCATCGTATTCAAAACCTGTTGAGCAGTCTCTCTTCAAATCTCCAACTCCCACAGGCTTGTTTCAGTCCACCAGAAGTTAATTATGGGAGAGAGTTTCAAAATGTGCTAAGAGCCGCCGCGTATCTGGGGGTCATTGGCGCCAAAGACAGGAAAACGCATTAATGGAAATGGTTTGTGAGCATCTGAGCTTTCTCTGCAGCATTGACAGATTCAAGGACACAACTTCTGACCTTTCTTTTCCATCATCAGAACCATTCAAAAAGCTAATGCTCAAAAAACAGTGTTAACAAACCAGACCTCTTTAGTTCTTTCCTTTGCTAATTTTTACTTTTATTTTTGGGTATATATATTAGACTATAAGTACTGTGCATCACTTCTTCTCCCACAATAACACTCCTGTCAACTGCATTCAACCAGTCCATAGAAGTTTCCAAGAGGGAAGAAAAATAATGCTGGAGAGCTCTCCCAAGCATCAGGATTTACCTTGTATTTCCCAGCTTTCTTAGCACATCTCACTGGGAGACGAAACCTTTGACTTTGGGAAATGAACCCCTTCCTATGCATAGGTCATCAACAGCAGCATATAGAAAAGATGTTGCTTCTGAAATATTCATGTTGTTTGCTGCTCTAAGTTGCTACTTTACTTCGTATCTTGAGGGATGACACCCAAAAATTAAAACCAAAATCTAATTTTGGTTTTAGGATCCTTGCTGTGCTCTATTTAAGCTCCAGAAATCAAAATAACATAAAATTTTGATTAAAAAAAAAAGCCACCGTACTGACATCAAATTCTTACCTCCTTATTTGAAATTCTTTTCATCTGTATCTTTAAAATTACCTTCTGCTCCCAATATCCACATCCATCCCAAGAATCACAAAGTCTGAAGGTGAGGGTGCAGAATGAACAGCCCATGACCCACAGATCAGACATACATGGCCATTGGAATTTCAATTCCCAGGAAGATTCACGTTTTCTTCCCAACAGCAAGGAACTGTTGAGTTGAGCTAAATATCTCAAATACCTAATATTTACAGGTCCCAGAAAAGGGCTGTGGCATAAAGCTGCAAAATCCACATGTAATTCCTGAAAAACACTGTTTTTTCTTAATTTTTTTCTAGTAAAACGCATTGTCTGTGAAAAAAAAAAGTTCAGCCTTAATTGTCACCGCTGAAAATACCCATATTCTTAGCACATGGAACGTATTAAACAAATGCCCTTTATGGCTGAAGTGCTACTGCCTGATGTGGCTCCACTGCAGTCCCAAAACAGACCAACTGTTCTGACTGAATAAAGAGATCATTTACTAGACAGCAAAAAAAGGTCTGGTTCTCTCTCTAAAACAATGTGACAAAATAAAAATTTCCTTTCAGCATGTGGCAAGATAAAGTTGAAGATTCCACTTGATATATAAAATAGAAACCTCCTTCATATGAAGTACAACACAGATGAACAGGAAATCAGTGCATACCCATATCACTGATAGGAAAAGCTTGAGAGTGGTTCTGTTTTTGTTAAATGTTTTCATATTCACCCCAAATCAATATTGAACACATCAAAATCAGGAGTCTTACCACTTGTGTAAGAGAGATGAGCATTAGAAATTAAAATACTGTATTTTTAAAGAATTGGTTGTCATTTCCATTTGTCAGAGCTCCTGCACACAACACTGTGGATAATACCAGGGACAACACAAGGCATCTGCTCCATGTGTGCCCCATATTCAATAAATTCTGGGTGCTCACTGTCTTTTCTGAGCAACCATCTCCCATTCTCCTGACCACACAGCAATAGGATTTAGTCAGCAGAGATACTAAAACAACACTGGATTCCTCTGGTATGGGGAATTAAGAGCAACAAGTTATTCCCCAAATTATTCTGACCTGGGTAAGAAGCCTTCAGCAACAGCCCCCGGACACCAGGGACAGCTTTTCCCTGGTGGAGCTCAGATGATGTTCACAGAACCACACCAGGGAGAAATTCAGCCTGAGGCTTATTGCATTTCATCTCGGTCAGCCCACCAGCCTGGCTGAAAAGAGGATTTGGGATATCAAGTACAAGAGAAAACCTCAAACACCCAAATCCCAGGGCACCTCTGGCCTGACATCCCTTTCAGAGCATCTTTTAAGGAAGCTGTGCTATGAAGGCAGGAGCAAGCAGGGGATCAGTTGTGACTTTTCAGTGTGGGTGACCTTCTGCCCCCACCTGCCCCCAAATGAGTCTCCAAAAAAGGTATTTCCCTTTCCCTCATCTTTTAACTCTTTTGCAAAATGTCACATTGATTTTCAAGGCCAAAGAACAGCCACCTGACATCTGAGAGTAAGACCATCATGTTTTCCACTAGGAAAACCACAAAAGGCTAAAATGAAGAGAAAGGCTAATGCCAAAGAGCTGTTTCACAAAGGTCACGAGGAACACAGGGACCCCAGCCCCACCTGCAGCCCGTGGTAAGGGCACAGGGGGCTCACTAAGCCAGTCACTTTGTATGTCACCTGCACACCAGGGAACAAAAAACTACAGAAAACAAATCTCTCTTTGACTGCCCTTGGTCCTCGGAACCTTAATTACCTTCAGCACCCTCAAACTATCTGGACTACCCTCAGCAGCTGACAAAACTCTTTACCTGTGCTCAACAATACAGATGGTTTTGATAGTTTTGTTTAAAAATGCAAACAGTGAGGCTTCTCATTTTCTGAAAGCATTAAACTCCCTCTTGAAGTGTAACCTGAGATCAATTTTATTTCATCTGTTATGTAGCAGTTTTAATAAAGTGTTAAAATGAAAGATATTGAAAAATTACAGGAGAAAATAATCCTCTGAAATAATGTGAAAATGGAATGGGCAAATAATAATGCAACTGGAGCAGAAAATGATTACATCCACTCTCCGTTTGCTTCCATGCTGAGCATCTCCTCTGATTAATCTTTCCAAGAGGAGGCAAGAGTACATGCCAGTCCCCACCAAAATCTCTGTTCCCAGCTTTGTACTCCCAGTAAAACTACTCACTACTTCTGCAGGAAAGAACCTTCCCCTTTAGAACAAGACAGACAAAAAAACCCGTTAAATCCGCCTGTTTATAAAACTCCTTATGTAAAGATACTATAGTGAATGAAGTATTAAATTATGCAGTGTGAGATGTAATGGAGTGAATTATATTCAGTAAGATCACACATTACTGAAAATATGCAAAAAGCTGCGCTGCTGGCTTTCAGTTGTCAAGCTACACACATGCACATACATATTATATATATATATTGCTCATCTCATTATTTTCTACTGTCTCCATGTGTGATAACATGCCCAGTGCTGACACTTGTCCTATTCTCCCTGGAAGACCCTACATTAGCATGTAAATAGCTGGCAGATACGAGGAAATGAAAGCAAGGAATAGCTCTTTAATTAACTTTAATCCTCTGAAAATCCATACAGCAATCTGTTCTGACAGTTTTCTACACAAGATCTTCTTAGGAGGTCCCTAAGTGCTGCCTGCGGATCACTGCCAGGCTGGAACAAGGAGGAAGAATGAACAAACCAGTTTTGGAGACAATATTTAGGCATTTTTCTGCTGTTAAATGATGACTGGTGACTGCCATCTGGCATTATCAGAGCTGTCATTAGCCTGACTCTGGATGGGAAACAAAGAGATGCCATGAGCAAGGCTCAGCACATTTCCCATCCGTCTGACAGCCAGGGCTCGCTCACACCCGGATCCACGAACACACGCACGGAGAAATCTCCTCCAGCTCCTGACACCAACATGCTGCACAGCTCTGCCCTCTGGCACACATTTTCTCAGCCCACAGTAAAGACAAAATCCTTGAGGCTGAAGGGCAAAGGAATTTCCTTGTTAGAAGACTCGATGAAACAGCTCTAGAGCGGGAACTTCAAATCTTGAACAGCAGAAAGGCTGGCAGACTGTACAGCAGTGAGCTGAAATCGCTCCTCAATGGCTTACAACTTCCAAATATGACAAGGGTTATTCATAATCCTCTATTTCAAGGAAATTTCAAAGCAATTTTGGCATGGGGTGGGGAAAATAAAATCTACAGATAAATGGAAGGAGATGCAGTGCCACAGCTTTTGGCAACACAAGATTGCCAAAGAACTCTTAGCTGCAGGTTAAATTTAGCCCTGAAAGTGATCTCCTGCTGATGGGAGCAGGTAAGAATGTCCCAGAAAGATCACTGGTTCCAGCTGTGACGTGAAGTGACCACTCTGAGGCCACTTATGGCACAGAGAGCTGACCTGCAGGACTCTCCAAAGGGTTGGACAAAAATTGATCCCAGACATAACATTAAGCAAAACAAATCTGTCATACAGCATCAGCCTGTGGCTACCCACAGACCTGCTTCCCCCCAAGCCCAAGGAATAGTTCCACCCCTATGAGTTCAGAGTTAAACCACACTAAATATAAACACTGCATGTCATCACAATTCCTCCTCTCAGTATTATTAATGCTGTAATATCACGAGCAGACATCTCACTTAATTCATCACATCAGATTCCAGTGCTAAAACATACAGGAAATATCCAGCATGGCAACTTCAAAAACTTGGTGACTGATAATGCTAGAAGAACGCATCCTTTTATGAATATGTGAGCGTGAATTTCAATAAAATGACCTTTAGTGTGACAGATTCCAGCTGAAGAAAGAAGGAAATCTCTACTGACACATAAATTACTTAAGATGAAGGTGCTCCTTCCAAGATTTACCTTACACAGGCTAGTCCTTATACACACTGATCACTAATCCTCTTCAAACTATGCCCTACTTCCTGCAGCTCTGAGAACTTATGTTCTAATCTGATCTAAATTTCCCAGAGTAGAGAAACACCATAAAAAGTGCCCTTAACAGCTCTGAAGACAAATAAAAGGTGAAATTGCAGTAAGTTCATAAAAACGTTATAATCACATCCAGGACTAGTTAGAAGATTGCTCTTTAGCCATCTGGTAACAGTACCTGGCACAGATAATGCCTGAACTGTGGCCTCTCAGCTTATCTGATGGCTGATTGCTTCACTGAAAATAAGTATGCAGCCACCAACCAGGCAGTTTCATTTTATTTTAATTTAATTTATTTATTCTATTTTATTTTTACAATATTTTATTTATTATAAAATAATAAAGTAAAATAAATTAAAATAAAATAATAAATTTTAGAAGGGGGGAAAAAAAGGGGGGAAATTCCACAAGGTAATACCCCAAATGAACTATAACAGATTTGAACTTTCCATCTGATCCTAGAGAACAGGACCACCCAGCTCCATATACTACCCACAGCTGCACATTTCAGCAGGCTGATTCATCTTCCAGACAGACAGGAGTGACAGCAGCTGTGATCCAGTCACACTGTCCTGGGAATACAATGATTTGTTTACTCATTGCAACACTGTTAAATCTCACGGGATATTCAGACACTTGTACAGGGGAAAGAGAATGAGCAGCTCAGAAATTGCTACTTGAAATACATGGACTTGCAAGAGTATCTCATATCTTCAACAAAATTTGAAAGAAAATAAGCTTGCTGATTTCCATAGTTTTTTTTTTAATATTACCAGTTTCATAAAGATGAAAACAAATACAAATATCAAAACACTGAAAGTCACAGTGCTTGCATGAAGCAAGAAAAGGTCACGTAAATGTAAAACAATGGAGAATCTCAAGTAAATACAAGCCACAGCAACAACATTAATTTGTATTTTAAAGGCAGACAAATTTCAACACTATGAAAACATAAAATGCCAAACAAAGCCGAGATGGGCAGCTGCATGTACAGGGCAATCCTTTGAGTCCATCAGAAGCACAAGTGACTGTAGCTGCAAACTGACCCAGCAAAGTTACAGGCTCCAAAAAGAATCATCACAGCTCCCCCACTCTATTTAAACCAAAGAACTGTGATAAAGGCACCTAAATGCTTCAAGAAATTAAACTGCACTAAGAAGATATAATAATAATAATCTCAAAGCTGGATATTCACCCAAGACCAAAAAGTAACAAAGGTGTTAACAGACAAAAGGAATAAAATGATTTATCATTAAAAATGGCTATCCTATTGGAGATACCAGACAGCAGACATCCTCCTCTGTTTTGAAAGCAGAGATAAGGTTGTTCTGGGAAATTAGAGCCATTGGCAAGGAAGTTTCACCTGAACATTAAGAAAATTAGCTAAGAAGGTTCAGAATTCAAAGCACCCTTTTGAGTTGAGCGTAACAAGATAAAATAGAGATAGATAAGCACAAGCTTTTGTGAAAGTAATTTAAACTGAACCAGTTAACAATTCTTTGAGAGAACTCACAGGAGAGCCAAGGAGTGAACACAGGGTTTGAAAGTCTGTTTAAATGACTGAGCATCCCAGGTTTTAATCATTCTGTGAGAGTCAAATACCTGTTGGCTGATGGAGGAGCACAGCACCCCTCCCTGCCAGGGAAAGCAATTAGCAGGAGCTGCACTGGGGATTAGAGCCAGAAGTTTCCTTCAGGATCATTATTAGCGTAGTGGAACAGGGGAAAACAGCAAGATGTGAGCTGACAACATAAAATATTAATGTCAGCAGAGTCTAGAGACAAGGGTGAGGTGTTCTGGAGCACCTAAAAATATCAATAATGACGGACGAGCAAAGGCTGATAAACAGACTGAGCAAAATCACACACCACTGCAAGTTAATGCAGAGGGGAAGGAAAAACCATCAGATTTCACACAGTGTGCACACAAGCAGCTTTTACACCACAGCCTGCTAGGGATTTGATTTGGACACCCTTAGGAGCTAGGACATCCCTACAGACCTGCCAGGCAGACACAGCCTGCAGGAGAGGAGAGGAGAGAAGGGACTTCAGCCATAACCTCCACAAACAAAACCACTCAGCAACACAGCTCCAGGAAAAAATCAGATCCTTGTACAAACACAGGCTCATCAAAATTATACCAGATACTTCCAAGATGTGACAAGACTCAAAAGATGTAGAAAATCAGTGAAATGCTGATAGTAACACAGTGGAGCAGGCAGTGGCAGGGAATACACACACCCGTGCTGCAGCAAAGCATTTGGCACCTGAAGGAAGGTCATTGTCACAGAGGTAAGGCACAGAAAACTGCAGTCTGCACTGGGGGACTTCATAAAAAAACCCCAAACATTCTCAGAAGGTGATACAATAAAGATTGAACAGCTCTTCCACAGCACTCCTGTTTGACTTGGGCTCAGGTCTTCAGTTATTTCACCCAAGCATCTCTGTTCCCCATCCTTTCATAACTGAGATAACAGTGCATTTCACTTCACAGGAATGACAGAAGGGAAAAAGCAGCTCTAGACACTGAGCACCGCTAAAATGTGAGTGACAGTGTCATTCAGGTTCCCAAAATAGACAGCATTTAACCTTCATTAGTTGTTAACAGCTCTCATAAGTCTACCAAGCATTGATACTCAGATATTTATAACACGTTTAACTCCAGACCAAGACCCAGGACAAAAAAGAGAAAGGACAGGCAGTGTATCAAGAAGGTTCCCCCCCCTTCAGAGTTTCTTATCACTACTTCTTGGGGAAAAAAAACTGCCAGGAAAAAGAGCTCATTGGTCTGGATGAATAAACCTTGTAAGTCCCAAATCTGTCCCTGGGGAGAGCAGCAATCGCGCTTGTTACGTCCGAACAATGCAGCAAAATGAGAAGATACCATTTTTCTTAAGTTGTATTTGCATGAAGAATGTGAACTCTGTAATTTGCATTTAATTTTATTAGCCACCCTTTTAGCATATTGAAAGTTAATTACAAATCAAAACTTCTGATGCAGATCATTAGGCACCCATTCATCCGCGTGGAGGCAGAGCCACAATCCGAGCACAGAGTGGCAGCTGAGGAGGAGCAGCTTCCAGGTTCTGTCAGCTGAAAAGCATCCAAAACACAGCAAATTCCCCATAAAGCCAACAAAGTATGACCCCCTGCCCACCAGTTGGGGTTGGCAGGAAGTTCTTTATCTATTGTTGTTGCTAATTCAACTGGATATGCCCACTTGGAGGTTCTGGCTGCAGTTGAGATCCAGTTCCTTCAGTGGAGCAGTTTGGCATTAAAACTAAGCCTGTGTAACTGCTGGGGTGACAATTCCACATCCCTGCTCCCTCTTCTTAAAGGAAAACTAAGTGGAAAGACACTACCTCTGGCAGAGGGAAAAGCAGTGAGAACATAAACACTGACAAAAGAACACCCCAAACTCAGCCCAGCTAGGTGAAGCTTAAGAACTCACAAAGTCACAGCCTTTTGGTAGGAGACAGATTCAGAGGAGTCAGCTTGAGGTGGTTGCTTGGAGGGATCAGAAAATTCCTAATGCTCAGGAGTAAACCCCAACAGAGGACAAAACCCGATGCAGAAAATGCACCAACAGCTGCAGCATGGAGCTTCAGAGCCTCAAAACTCACTAATTCATATACAGGCAGAGAGGAAAGTGAGGCAGGGAAGGTGTGCACATTTAATTACTTCTGTATTTCTGGTTTCCTTGGGTTACCTGAAGGAAAACATCAGATCCAGAACACGTTTCACACCCTTCAGCTTGCACATGCCCCTAGAGAGTTAAACTATAAACCTGGCTATTATTTACAGCTCCTCAGCATCCCATTTAGGACATTTTCAAGGAATTCAGCAGGGTTTTTTTCTTCTCTTTTATGCAAGTAAAAAGCCAATATTGGAAGGCAAGGGCTGCAGACATAGCCTCAGGTTAACACCACACATGACAAATTCATGTGCATAGATATTACATAAGAAACACGCTGCCTCACATAAGGAGGGGGCTGGTTAAATCGCTGTCTGGGGCTTTTTTAATAACTTCTTTGGTGGAAAAGATTTCATTTAAAGCTTTGAAAGTGTGATGACCATGCTCCATTCTGAACCACTCACTCAGCTGCCCGTGACCTGCACCTCTGTGCCAGCTCCAGTGCAGGGAGAAAGCACAGGGATGAGCAGAACGAGCCACTCAGGGTGTCCTGCTGTATCCCATGTGTCCAGAGATGAAATGGCCACTCAGCTGAGTGGCACTTTCCTGCACAGGATTGTCTGGAGGCACAAACAATGAAAGCAGGCAGCTCCTTGCAGAAGGCTTTCAGCAGAGCTGTGCCTGGATGGGACACTGAGGCAGAGCAGGAATGTGCAGCTGCTGCTGTTCCCCAGTGTTTAGGGAGGACAAGGAATGGCTCTGAGAAAACTAACAGCTTTGTGGTTTTAAACTGGGAGGGAAAGGAGAAAACAAACAGATTATTTGCTTGGCATTTTGCTAGAAGCGAACAGAAGAGCTGGGATTTACTTAAACCACTGGCAGAGTGAACCAGAGATGGGAAAGAAAATGATTTCGGGGTGACGTCTCCAAGCACTGAGGTGGCAAAGGTCACCCTCAGCCCAGCCCTTGGGTGAGGCTTTGGTCCATGCAGGCTGAGCCCCTTTAGCCTCGTGTAGAATAAGCAAGAGGGGAAAAAGATAATGGTCAGGGATATGTAGTGAAAAAAGGGAGAAACAGCGAGTGGGAGAGATGTCACTGGAGTAAGCACTGCCTCTTGTTCGTGTTCACTTCATGCAAAAGGTCAAGAATTCTCTTGAATAGCAATTTTCATTTTTAAAAAACAACTCCAAATGGTTCACAAGCACTTTTCCCCCCCAGCACCAAACTCTTACATACACTATCTTAATAAACATCTTCACGTTGGAGAGGGATAAAAGGCGTTTTGTTTTGATTTCATTATATCTCCTGAAATTGCTTTTTTCTTTCTGCGTTTCATTCTTGTCATTCAGTTGTGGTGGCCCTCACTGAGGGATAATGCAATAACACTTCTGACAAGGTCAGCTTTCCAATAACTTAGCAAATGGCATTTCCCAATGACAAAACAAGCACAGCTTCTCCTCTCTTTGTAATTAATATAATAGAAATGTCAACCTAAAAGTTGGTCTCCAAAGGTAGTATGTTATGAACAGAAAATTAATTTATTAAAGCCAGAAAGTGTTTCCTTATCTGCAAAGCTGAGAATACTATTTACAGAACAGAACTCCTGTTACAAGCATAAAACATAAAACTTCTGCAGCTTATATATGTGTCTGGGAAAAAAAAGCAACTGAGGAGAGGAGTTAAATTGCTTAAATTTCTAATTCAGACACTAGATCATTTTGGGAGCTGCACATACATTCCTTTTGCATGTGTCCTGTAGAAGCACACAGCTCTACGCTGTGTGCACATCCTGAATGAGACATTACTTCACATCCACGTTTATCTGATTTAATCACATGTTCAGTGCACAGAATGAGCCTTCCCAGCTACTCTCCCATCCACATAGCAATAAAGAGCTGCTGGTCCTGGACCTGCCTGTAACCCATCTACCAGGTAAGGCAGAGAAAAATGGGTGTGGGAGCAGGGACTCTTCCAGCTGCTTCTTCTAGAGGAGAGAAGACTCTGCTGCTCAAAGGGAGTGAGAGCACCTTCCCTCCCTGAAAGGGAGTTCTTGGCTCTGTCCCATGGAGGCTGAGCCCAGGGGGTGTCAGGCACAGCCCACTCCAAACCCATGTGCTCCAAGTCAGGTAGGTCAAGGCTCTCCCCAGGACCTGCTACGTGTTGTAGTCTGAATCTCTCCTTCAGCTGCTCATAAGGGCAGGGACCCCAGAGTCACATCATCTATTTCTTTCTATATTTAGATTTTACAGCTCCTTCCAGGCACTCAGGACAAGCAGACCTGAGTTCCAGAATGCCATGGGCACGGTGCAAGAGCCCACCAGGAGAAGTGTGCTCACATCTCAGGGGGAGCAGAGGGGTGGGGGAAGAGCATCCAGCTGCAGCAAAACTACACATCCTGCACTTCTGGCACAGGCTGGCACGGAGAGCCAGCAGAATGCACATTTTGCCATGAAAAATATTTGCCATTGATGTCAAAGCCAGCCCCTCAGGTGCCTGCAGCTCCCTGGCACGAGATCAGCACAAACCTTCTCAAACACTTGCAGGAAAGTGGTCAGTTTAAAATGCTCCACCCCTTCAGCTCCCTTCACTTGAACCACTTGGTCTCAATTCCTAGCACACAGTCTTGTAGCACACAAAATAATATTGGCTATGACACCAAGTAGGGTGGCGTCTCCATTTTCCCCAGCATTGCTACAGGAGCAAGTACCTGGGATGGCACAACTCTGGAATAAGCCCATGGCACTTTCTGCAGACCCAACAGAGTGGGCAAGCAAAGGAACCCATCTGCTGGAATCTTGCTGGAAAATGGGACTTCACTACCCAAGGAAAGTAAGGAGATGCAGACACAGACAGACATTTAAACATTATCCTGGCCATGCTTCCCTATGCTTAAAAAACAGCTTGGATCACCCACAGGGTTGTAAGACCTTCCTAGACACAACCCCTACAAATCAGAGGACTCTCATGAGAAGAAATCTCCTCCTTCTGACAAAGAGCAAGTCCAACATCATCTTGATGTAAAATCTTACCTTCTTTTCCTGTCTCATACTCACACTTTACCTGTTGATCCCTTTCTACATCCCTGACTTCAAAAAGGCAGTGATCTTTCTAGGGAAACCCTGAAGCTCTGGATTCATACAGACAGAAAACTAAGCCTCAGATCCTCCTCTGTCCCAAACTGGTTCCACCCGAACAGGCAAGCTTACAGTTAATGATTCTTCACAGGTCCTGCCCCACACAACACTAAAAAAACCCAGCAGCTGTTCTGTATATTGAGAAATCTGTAATATAATAATCTCATGACATCAATCAAAATTAATTAACTGAAACTACACCAATTCTTCACATTTTCTATAGCTCCTATTAAACAGTTGTTGACTCTATCTGAAATAC
Source organism: Pardalotus punctatus (assembly GCA_013400915.1). Lineage (NCBI taxonomy): Eukaryota > Metazoa > Chordata > Aves > Passeriformes > Pardalotidae > Pardalotus > Pardalotus punctatus. The sequence goes on along the minus strand of VZTX01022997.1, from coordinate 112,532 downwards.
TGCCTAAACAAATGTGCTCATAAAAGAGGGAACAGTACATTTCTCCTCAATGCAACAAATCATGGGTCAGAGACCATTTCCAAGACGCTTTGTAAAACCTCATTTGACTCCTAATATATTCATCAATTTAAGCAATGCTTGACCTGAGATGTTGCAAACACACATTGAACAAAACTGTCAGTACTGCATGATACTGTGCCAGGAGCAATCCAAAACTCCTCAATTCTCCAGACAGTCCTTCAGTTTTATAAAGATTTTGGGTCTTCATTTGAAAGGATGCTCTGACTGGTGTCTGAGTAGTGCAGCTGTTCTTACCAGAGGCTCACATCACATGTTGAAATAAGCTACTGTGCAATTACTTAATTATCTCTCTCTCCTATCCTTTAAAAAAAAAAAAATCCCCTGCAATTCAACTTGAAGCAAACCCAGTTAATCCAGTTTTATGGCTGGGAATTTAAACAGAGAGAAGTCAGAGATTCAAAGCTGCAGTTCCTGTGGCAATACCACCATTCTAAGAGGCAGAGAGATTAATGCCTTCAAACTGTAAGTATCTGAGGAACAAAGAAATGCAAAAAAAAAAAAAACCAAACCCTTTTTGTGAAGCTTAGCCTTGCTGGTGTTTCAGAGCCTGCTGTTCAGAAATCCTAAGCCCCTTCCCCATCCCTGGATGCTGCCCAAGCCCCTGCCCAGCAGTCAGGTTTGTTCTGCCCGACTTCCCCCAACAATAACTGCCTCACTCCACCCATCCATCTTCCCGCCTGCTTCTCTGCCAGACCTGCTCAACCATCCTTCATCATTCCGAGCTGAGGAGCTCAGGAATAAATGTTACAGCACACGCATCAAGGGAACTATAACTTTGAATTACCTGACCTGGGTGAGTTTAAATTCTCAGCCATAACATTGGATTAACCTAATTTCTTTTTATTGAATATTTTACCTTTAGAAGTCCTACAGCCCTTTCTCTCAGAGAAATATGAGAGCTGAAGGTCGTATAAATTCCTTTATGGGTATATTTCTAATTTTCATAATCTAACCTCTTAGCAGTAAGCATTAATATCTGGTGGGGCCAGAACAAAGCAGAATCCAGTCAGTATTCTGGGAAAAAAAGATCACATTTCTATTGTTCTTCACAAATACTTCATAAAATAACACATAACTTTTAACTTTGCTGCATACTCTGAATTGTTATAAAATTTTTTAAAACCTTCTAAGCTCACTGCTTAAATAGAAGTTATGTCAGAGATAACATCAATAAGAATACAGAGGCTGTCCTTGTGCCTCCACCTCAAAAACATCAGATATAAAGATAGTAATGAAGGTTTACCAGATACATAATAAAGCAAGAGAAAGAATTACACAAAACTGATTCCCAGAAAACTGCTAAGATAATTTTTATGAGCCCTTTTATGCTTCTGAAAGGGAAAGGGAAGCAAGGCCCAGGAGCCAATTCATCTTCTGCCTCCAGGCTGGCCATTTGAACTCGCACTCACCATTTCCAGGGCGAGAGCCCGCAGGTGACAAAGCTGGAACAAAGCACATCCCCTCTGCCTCCCCAGGACCAATTCCTACAGGTGCCACACGGGCACACAAAGTAGAATAGCCAAAGTCAGTGAAAAGGCAAATTTCTCCACTAGCTACGAGGAATTAGGACAAGAGATGAAGAGGAAAAGATCTCAGTGAGAGGATGCAGTGGGAAGCAGGAAGGCGAGGCAGCCTCGCTGCCCAGCGTGTGCGGTGCCACAGCCTGGGAACTGCTCCCACATCCCAGAGCCACAGACACCCCCCACACATGCAGACTGACAGGGCAGACTAAGGGAATTCTTAGGCTTTGAAAAGTCATTTTGGAGCAGGATAAGGAAGTGGGAATTCAACAACTCTGCGACTTTCTTCACTGAGTAAAAAAAACCAAACCAGTGAATAGTAAACCTATGACCAAATCAGGCAAAGAAAGGAACACTGTCAAAAAAAGAAAATCAAGCAAAAGAGAAGCAGGCACTGCTCTGGGAGCCCACACCAGCAAAAAACACATTCTCCCGACTTTCCAAAATCTGCAAATCTCACTTGAGCAGCAGCAACATTTTCTGGTTTAGTTTAAAGATACTTTCTCCTCCCAAATGGTCTTTGTGCACTGCTTCAACACTGCCACAGCCAGTCCCTTCTCCAAACACATCGATCTCAGCTTTCCTTACTCATTCTCTATAGAGAGATTCTGCAATTGTATTAGTAAATGATATTAGCAGGCCTCGTGAAACAACCTGTTTCAAAGGAAAATGGCTTGTACTCATTTTATTCTGGAAGACAATTGCCATTTGCTTAATATAGCCATGATATTTTACTGAGGTAATTATACTCTTAGCTATCAGTAACAATTAAACCCTTAGATTGAGGTTGCTTAATAAAGGTCTCAAAATAAATAACACATTCCAAACACAGTATTTTAAAATGTCAAGCATGCAAATAGGATCTTGTAATGAACATAACGAAGCATCAAGGATAAATCAGCACAGAGTTAGTTTGTCACTGCACAAATGTCTGCAAAGATTGCTGTTGGAGTATTGTGGGATTGTGCTCAGAAAGGGCAGTGCTGCAGATGCAACCATTTCAATAAATCCTATGGCTGGTTCATGACAAGGCCAGGGTGAAGCCATCAACACTGCTGTGCTTCTCTAGGGGCAGGGCTGAGTGACTTGGGGAACAGGCTAGGCTGATAAAATTTGTATTTGTTCTTTTTATTCCCTGGAGCAACTTCCATGAAAACTGGAGTTAGACCATTCCATTAAAAGCTAAATAAAACTCAGAAGCAGACAAATTAGAGGGTAGAGAGAGGAGAAAAATCACTCTCAGACTCTGCAATCTAGAGATATTTCAAATCAGGTCAACAGAGCCTAGCAGGCTGTTAGGTATGGAAGGTGAGAGCACAGTTTAAAGGTCCTCACAATGCAGCTTGCAAGATGATTAAGTAAAAAAAACCAAACCAAACCAAACAAGAAAACCAAAAAAACCCACAAAAATGCCTGTGTTAAAATAACTTCTCACAGAACTCCATTTCCCTGGAGCACTTTCCACCTCACACACAGAAGGCCATCAGAAGCAAATGAAACCAAAGTGCAATATTACCATAACCCCAGCAGAAAATATCTATGGCAGAAGTCATCAAACTCCCAAATCCTGCTTTCTCCTCACCAAACTCAGCACCCTTTATCCAGCACCCCAGACACTCCTGTGGAAACCACAAGCACGAAGGCCAGCAACCACCCCGTGTCAGACTGAACTCAGGATCATTTTAGCACCAGCTCACAGCACAGAAGATTATTCATAAAAGCACCTACCTCATCTCTGACCTGTTGGTCTTCATTCTTTAGAAAAGGCATACTACAAGAGGAGTCTGGGAATTAAAATTGATGATGCTACTGGTTTCTAAAAATTAAAATTCAGCAGTGACCTGCGCTGAGCCCCCTGCACTCCACAGGCAGCAATCGTTTTTTGCCTCTTTCCCACACCTGTTAACGATCTTCTGTCTCCTTCTGCTATTATCCTCCTCCAGCCCTAACTACCAACCACCTTTTCTCTGAAATTATTTAACTGATTAATATAATCAAGTTGAAATTAGAGAGACCAGTGCTCAATCTAAAAGGCTGCTGAGTCTCCTTCAAACACAGAGTGTCTTGTCTCCCTCTTCTCAAGCATGCAGGGTGGTCTAAGGAAGCACTCACAAAACTTGCCTTGCTGAATCCCTGAGGAGAACTAGAATGGCCTTAAAATGTATTTATTTGCAGGCATAAAAAGTAAACTTCCCTGAGTTTACAAAAACCTGCCAAGGGGAGTGAGCAGAGGGAAAGGTTTGGTGAGGGTCAGGCTGACAGCAGTTAAAAACTACATGTGGGGCAGCAGCACCAGCACTGCTAAAGTGACATCCAGAGAGGCATGGAGTGGATTGAAGGAAGGAGTGAATATCCTGACATCCAGAGAGGCATGGAGCGGATTGAAGGAAGGAGTGAATATCCTGACATCCAGAGAAAGCACTGGATCCCGCTCATAGCCCAGAGGAGCACTCAGAGCTGCCCCAAGGCTGGCTGTGCTGTGGGGATGATGCCCACAGGGTCTGGCACAAGGATCTGCTTGCCAAAGGGGCTGTTTTTAGTGCTACTGAGTGCAACACTGACTGCTGAATTTAAATCTAATTTTTTACATATCCCAGGAAAAGGGTTAACTCACCTTCTTCTCTGCACACATGGAACTTTTAGATACTTCCTTGTGCTTTAAAATCATCTATCCACCCCCACAGAAAAAAAACATAATGGAGGACCCAATATGACAGAGAAGCCATCAGCATTATTTTAAATCTTTACTGATTACAAAACAAAGCAGATGGCAAATCAAGTCATGAACTCCGCATCTGCCATGCTTAATGAACAGTTTAATTACCTAGTCCCATTTCTGATGCATCTTTGCCATTCTCAGCTCTGGGAGTCACTAATATGCTTCCCACTGACTGATATCTCCAGGAACATGTGGTATCAGCAGTCAGCTGGAGTTGGTTAATCAATACTTGTTTAATCTCTAACTTTTATGGTGATGGCCTAAATTATGTCCCAATAGAAACAGATTTCCTATCATATCACATGATATGGTTGAGAGCTCAGCAAACAAAAGGGAATTTTTCAGTCTCTTCTCCGGGCAGCAGAGTACCCAAAGGCAGACAAGTGCACAGACAGGAAATAAACACAGTGAAACAACAACATCCAACACAAGCAGATTAGTTCAGTCGTTGTGTTAAGCCTTACACGAGAGCAAGGGCTGCAATTATGGCAGTGTGCATTCACAACACCTAAAATTTCAGGTGCAAATTGAACTCATTTGGAATAACTAACAAAAAGTAACTGAAATTTGACTCTACATTTTGAGTTTTGAGCTTCCTGTGAAGGATCACACCCTGGCTGCAAAAAGCAGGGCATTTTGTCTCCGGTCAAACCCATGGTGTGGGCTGATCCCACTCACCCTACAGCTCCTTGCAGGTGCTTCCAGCAGCTCTGGGCACAGAAGGCATCACTGCTTTCAGGAGTCACTGAGCTGAAGAAGGGCAGGAGGATGGCAGCTCTGAACCCTGACAGCAGCTGAGTAAGGAACACTGCAAGGGCTGGTCACAACCAGCTAAAAACACTCAAGCGAGGGGGAGATGATGGCCAACCTTTGGCCCTCCACATCAGAGGGCTTTGGGAGCTTTTCAGCGTGCCTTTATTGCTGTTCTCCAGCCCCACTTCTGCTGCACGAGGCTCAGTTGTGCCCTATGGAAGCTGCCCTCCTGAAATAAATAACCAGAGCTTTCTTTCCATGAAATACTGACTCAATCAGCTGCTTACACTCAGATAAGGATTTTCAGAAAAGGTTTTTCATTTTGGGAGGCCTTTATGTTGTATTAAATTTTCTAAGAGATTCAAATTTTAGCCATTCAGTAGCAGAATTGACTGTTTTTAACAAGCCCGCTTCATAAACAAAGACCAGGAGTTGTGTGCAAAGCTCTCAAAAAAGAGAAACATTCACAACCTTGAGGACACTGCAAAAGTCAAATACAAAACTGTGTGAGTAAACATGGTATTCAAAGCAAATACAGCAGTAAATCAAAGAGGGAAAAGGGCAGATGTGCACTAGGTCTTTCCCCAGTATTTCAGGTCTGCTCTATCAAAACTACCTCAAGTAATAAAGCAAAGATGAAAGATTTCCCCAAAACTCTGAGCTAAGGGAAAGCAAAAAGCATGACAGACAGCAAACCCAGCCAGGCAGATCTCTTAGAGAAACAGTGTGAATCCATCCCTTCAAACATCAATTTCTGTTTCATCACCTTAAGCGAAGGGAGTGACACTCCTGGAGAAACCTTCCAGCCATCAACATCCGAAAGCCTCGGTGGTGTCCAAACCTGTCTTATGTTTCACTGAAAACACGTAGATCAGAAAACTTCAGTGCTGCCCTGATTTACGAGGACACATGAGACAAAATGATCAACCAACACGTTCTAAACAGCACTTTGTGAGCAGGAATCATCAGGATGCAGCTCCTACCCCTGCCCACTGTCAGCAGGGGGATGGATGGGGCTGGACCACAGCACCAACATGCCAGAGATTGGAGAATGCTGTTCTTCAGGTCTGCCAGGGAAGAGAGATTTGTAGTGATGCAATGAAGTATCCCAGACTGACAACTGTGCCAGTCTCGAGCACTAAACCAACTGCAAAGGCTCAAGTAAGATCAAGAAAGGCCAAAAGAAGCAAATGAGGCGAGGAAGGAAGCAATGGACAGAGACGTTAAACGCACTGAAATGGAAACAGGAGAGCAACCAAGACAGACAGAGACTGTGGCAAGGAAAAAATGAGCAGAACTGACAAGCGAGACAGGCAGTCTGTGAGAGGCACAAAGTATTGCTTGAATCTTGAGGAAAAAACAGCAGCCATGGAGGAATCAGAGTGGCAAAGCAAGTACCCCCTGAAGTGATTTACTACCAAAATATTTGGTACTGCTGTTACCAAATGAAGAGCAATTTACTGTTTTCTATTCATATTTTAAAACATATTCTAGGACTGAGACTTCCAGGTTCCAGTTTGAGCCCGAAGAAAGGAAAACTGTTACAGAATTAAACTTGTGCTGTTAAAAACCTCTGACGCCTTTCAGGCCTTACTTGCTCAGCACACAGGAACTGATTCACTGCCCTAGCAGAGGGTCAAACATACACAAATGCAAAAGTCATACAATCAAAAGCAATAGCAATTCAATCATATATATAATAGTCTCCCGCAAATTAGATTTTCACAGTCCTATTTAACAAGACAAAGATTGAATAGAGAGAACTCATCTTTTCCATTCTCAAATTACATAGAAGCATGCTATATTACTGATGCCACTAATTAGATGATTAAATACCATTCTAGGTGATATGCTTTCAATGTAAAATAATTATTTTTGACAGGAAATGTATTTGCTCAATCTCATTTTAAATCAAAATATCACACTTTTTTTAATTAAATGAAATTCCTTCTTCTGATTTTGCATGAGAAGAGCAACCAGCAGGAGAAACAGCACCAAAGATAGATTGTCCAAGTACCATAATGCATGTACTTCTTCACAAAGGACCCCAGCGTTCTCTGGATGGAATATAAATTTTCAGAGAACAGCAAAGTCTTTGTTCCTTCAGAACAGGTCAGTTGAGGAATCACTGAGCACACTGAAAACCTCCCCTGTCAAAACAGAAGTTTATTTGCGATGGTCTGAGGAAGAACACTTCCAAATTTTCCTACACTCCTCTTCAGGGGGAGCACAGCAAACAAAGCAAAGGTTTGTCTTTCCATATAAATCAGGGTACAATCCACCACATGACAAAATACTGTTGTGGTTTTGTCCCATCCTTAAAGGAAAGTAGTGATATTTTTGCGTTCTACAACAAAAAGTGTTTCTGCTGAGCCTGGAAATAAGTTAACAAAGGGAATATTTTAGAAACCATCTGAGAAACTTCCTTCAGGGCTGAGCAGTCCAGCACGATGTCAGACAGCTGAGAAGGCTGTAAAGGAAGGTTTTTTATCAGGCTCAGGATCCACCTGGGTCTTATCCAGTCATGGCAGTACCAAAGTAGAACACTACGGAGAGCTGCCTGCTGCTGGGGGCAGGAGAAAGGCTGAGGAGGAGATGCCTTTTCTGTTTCCATGGAGAGAGTTTGGTCCATCCACCCTGACTGCAGTGCCTGCCTCTGTGAAGCTGAAAAAACTGCTGTCATTTTACTCTTTGCACTCCTGTGACTCTCCGTGGCATCAAACTCTGCAGTCAGAAGATCTGATGGAATATCCTCTTGTAAAGTGGCTGCTTCATGCTTCAAGAGCCCTGCTTACTGCACCATACATCACAGCTTCTTGGGCTCAACAATGACACAGGAATTACACAAAACTGGGTGCAGCACAATTAAAATCGATCAAAATGCTTTAGTTGACGCTGAAAATCAAAGCCTCCAGCTCAGGCACCAGAGCAGCTCTTTTCCCCCCTGCCTCCCCACACAGAGATGTGCCTGGCTCCCTCTCACGAGCTCTGACTGCTGGAGTCTGACCTTCTGCACACACATAAGCTCATTTACGGGAGCAGCTTTATAACACCAGGGAGATTGCTCAGATGAGGCAAGCTTTGCAAGCAGTATTCTTGGAAAGTGAAGTAACTCTCATTCTGACTACAGCGAATTATTATTCCCTTTGTGGAAAGAGAGCTCTCAGAATTTAATATAAAATTTTCAATGCTCTGCAGGCTTCAGAATTATTGTATAGAATTTCATCATGAGAGCACACCTGATATAGGATGATGCAGACCCCTTTGATATATTCTATAGAAAGAATCTTAAAACGTATTTTCAATTTACTGGTCTAGTGCTTGCCATTACATTTGAACAGACTTCCAGCGTAAGAGGAAGGCAAATCTCTTACTCTCTGTAAATTGTTTTTCCACAGGAACAGTTGACAAGGTGCCGCCACTTCGTTCTCTTTAGGAAAGGAGGCAATGCAGCCAAAGCCATTATAAATTCCCTTCAGTGGCTCAAAACACTCCAGCAACAACATGATTCAATTCTCTGCCCTCACATCGATGCCAAGCCTCAGACAAAGTCACGTACCCTCAGCACAGCGTGAGCCCAGCTGGGGGAACACGAGCAAAGTTTTAGGAGGCACTTCCATTCCAATGCAGTCCTACACACAGGTTTCACGTCTCTCACGGCACCCACTATGCAAAGACCAGTTTTGTAGCACGGGTTATGGAGGTGAACAAAGAAGAAATAGGAAGGACTGCACCTGGCTGAAAGAAATAAGGATAAGGGCTTTTCCAGACATGGTCTAGGAGCTCACCTTGGTGAGGAGCACCACACGTTTCTGCAGCCGCCTGACCAGCGCTTCCTGGTGCTCACGTTTCTTCTTCTCATCCAAGAGCTGGCTCTGAACCCGCAGGATTTCTTCCTGTAGCTGCTGCCGGGCCTTCTCCAGCATTCGGGCACTACGAGAGATAATACAGACCTGTGAACTCTTGAGTGCTGCTCTCAATCACCAGAGAGATCAGAAAAACCCCAGAGGAAAAGCATCACCATGACACACGACTCAGTGTCATTCTCATCTTACGGCTGTGCCACTGGAAACCAGGGAGCTGCAGTCTCATTATCAGCTGTTGTCAGAAAAAGATATGAGAGGAGAACCACCCCAGGGACAGCTTCTTGTGCAGAACAAGACAATTACTGGATCCTCACACGTACAAAACATTTATATAACTGCATATCTGTTTCCAAATCAATCCGTTTGCCATTGAGAATGGGCCTCGTTTTCAACAAACAACGCACGATCTTGGGCTCTACTGGATGTTTTCACTTTTTTCTAATAAAGTAGAAGAAAAAGCAGATTTAATATGACCTGTTTTGACTGACAGATAGTACTCAGCAGTTACAGCCACCACCTGCACATTGCTCTTGCCAGCAACCTATGCTGGAAGAGCAATGTCTTCTGAGGCCGGGTGATCAGCACTGCTTTTGAGACGTGGATGTGATTCTCAATTAAACCAGAATAGCCTGGGCTCTCTTCTCCTCAGCTCCCTGTGCAGCACGCTGTGGTGATGCACAGTTATCCGTGTGCTCCTGGAGAAGCTCTCCAGGTGTGCCCTTCAGCCCTCAGTCTGTGCTGGCACTGAGGGGCAGCAGCTCCGGGGCTCACACCAAACTCATCCATCGCACATCAGCTGCTGGCAGAGCGCTTGATCAATAACTAAATAACAGTGACATCGCTCCTGTGATTGTAAAGAGTCAGTTCATCATTTAAATGTGATGAGTTTATCCAAGACTGCACTAAGTAGTTAATGAGTGAGAAGGACTTGAAATAAAAGTATTGCACACAAGTCAAAAACCCTCAAGCAAGCGAGAAAGATCAAACTCGACATCTCCAGCTTAGTCAGGAACACAAGAACTTTGTTTCTCCAATGCTAGAAACAACCTGGAAAATTTATGAGTGCTTCCAAGGGGTCTTATTCATCATTATAATTGAAGGAAAATAAATAAAAATGCTTTTAAATAAAATAGCACTATTGTTAAGGCACTGTTTAGATAGATCCAAAAGCGAATACTTAAAGAACACTTCTATCATAAATCAAGTACAACCTGTGCTGTCAGGTCACCAAATCGTATTTCTTGGAAAATGTATATAGGAATTCACAGGAATTTCAGAGCAGCTGCCTCCCTACCTCAAAATCCTTCTCTTTGAAAAAAGTATTCATTTTAAAGCACTGCATGAATTAGAAACCATTTAAAGCTCCAGTTCAATTTGGAACCATTCACAGACCAATTTAATAAGTGGGAACTGTGTAATAGTCTCTTCTTTGTTGCATTCAGGTGGGAAGGTTCATCAAGAGGGCTTCACATCTGCATTTGAAATGGAATAATTTCATTACCAGAGCACCACTACTTCCTTGGGTCTGTTATAAGTAATCAATTAAGGAGGGCATCTGTGCCAAGAGTAACGTCTGGGGGTGGAACATGCCCACAGGTCAGCCTATCAATCTTGCAGCAGGTCAGTTCTCAAAACAGGGCAGAAAGGATGGGTAAGGCCTGGTGACCTCCATTTCTGCCTTAAGAGTCATTACAGTTTGTTCAACAATATTCCTTTTTATGCATAGGGTAAATGTAAGTGCAAAACCTTCATTAATTGTGTTATAACAATTAAGATCATACTACAGAAACTTTACTGCAAATATTTTTGCTTTATCAAAGAAGCTTTGTCCTGATTAGAGTGAGAACAAAAGAAAAAAATGCAAACATAATATTAATTACTGTGAAACAGCCAAAATCTTACATTGGATTATTGCAAAACATTTTGACAATGGAGAAATCTTTTTTCTTAATCTCCCAATATTGTGACTTATTTCTATAAATGTTGAGCAGACCGACAAATTATGATTGATTTGACATTCACCAAGAAAAATGAGATATGTGCTAGGTTTCCATCCCAAAATAATGAAAATTATTTGAGATTCACATCTCATGGAGAGCACAGACATTCAGCCACACACAAAACTCTCAAACTAGGTTGGAAAACAACGGTTTTAAAACATGAGAAAAGTTGAGTAAAGAGAGACAAACGGGCAATTTCCTCAGCCACTGTATGAAAATAACACCTTCATCTGTTTATATTTCAGCCTCGGTACAAATGTGATGTTAATGTACCTAAAATTCAAATGCCAGAGATGCCTATGGAAGCAGGGACAATCCTCAAACTCCCTGAACTGACTGTTACCATAGGTTTCCTCGCTATGGAAGGCGTGAAATTCAACTTCCTCACAACTCTCCACACCATGCCAAAGTACATTATTGAGATCCTTTCTTCCTCTCTTTGGACAGATTGATAATTCTTCCAGAAACTGCACCAAATACAACATGAACTGCCTCTATGAGGAAAAATCCAAAAGTTCTATTTCTTATTGACACAAAACAGGATTTGAAAGTAGGTGCTCAGAAGCAAAAGCCTTTAAAGCCAGACTTGTGCACTCTTCTTCCACCCTGATGACACCTATGGCTTTTCAGAAGTAATTGCTCACTCAATATGAGCATTAAAGAATAAAATAAAAGAGGCCCGAAGTTCTCCATTCAACATAAGCTTGGAGAAGTGGCATTTTAAAAAAATCTTAGCAAGTTCAAAGTAAACCTTTTAAGCCTTAGAGAGAAAAAGTCATTTCTGTTTATCAGCCTATTAATGTTCCTTGTTCCACATCCCAGTGAATGAGATGCCAACATCTTTCTGTTCTGAGCTGTTGAGACTCTTCATATTTTGCTCTTCCCTTCTGTAATCCACTTTAATGCAATCTTAATGATAAAACTTAATTTTCCAGAATATTCTTTGAAAGACTGAGAACAATGAGGGCACAGAGTGAATGCTGAAGCTATTTTAATAATCTCCTTCAAAAATGACAAAAGAAGCTGACAGCTTCCCCCACCCCGGTGATCCATAAAACATTATTTTAATCATTCCATCCTTTCAGTAGCCAAGTTACCACTTCAGAGATACTAAAAAAAAAATAACAGAGAAAGCAAACAGGATGCCAGAACCAGTCTGTGCATGAGCCTGAGAGGAAAACAAGGGGTCCACAGCGACAATTAGACGAGCAACAGTGTCTGGGTCATGTTGTAGCTCGGGAGAAGATGAGACACGTGTACCTAGCAGGGCCAGCTGTCAGCAAGGAGATCACATCAAGGGAAAAGCAGAGTGTGATGGGAGAACACGGAGGGAGCGCAGAGGAAATCACGGGGACAGCGCCAGCAGAAAGGAAAAACACAGCGCCGCGATCAACAGCCTCGTGTCAGAGCCCGAAGAAAAAGGGTTAATGCAGAAGCTAATGAGGCAAAAAGGAGCTGGAGAAATTGTTTTGTAGCGAGGCATTTGGATGAAGGAACACCCGTTCCTGAAGCTTGACAACTCGCAGCCATCTCAATGAATCCACACGTACGCACATAAACCACATTGGAAACTGATAAACAGAGCGCTGAACAAAAATGTTATTTTTCATTCCAGTTCCTCCCCCACAGGTTTTATAAGCAAACACAAAGGCATAAGCAAAACCAGGGTAACTCCAGCACGTCTGTTATTGTCCAGTGGATCGCAGCAGGACATCCCTGTCTGTGCCCTCCCTCGAGGATCCTTCCAGCCTCCAGTTTCTGACACAGACTGTTTTCATCTTCTCCCTTCTATTTTCCCTTTTAAATTCCCATCCTGGATGGTGCTGAGACAGGTCAGGCAGAGGCTGAGGGGGGAAGTGTCTGACTTAAATAGGGACAGGACACAGGAAAGAAAAGGTGAGGCTTGGCAAAACAGAAAAATATCCACCATAGGTCAAAAAGGGAAAAAAATGATCCATTTTAAAACGCTGCTGAAAAGACTGGAGCTCTGAAAACACAGCTGCAGAATGGAGCTGCCTAAACTAGTTCAACATTTAAGGCAGGTAAACTAGAAAAACAGCCATCAGGAAGGAGGTGAGGACTTCAGTGCTGCAAGTATTTCAGCTCAAAAGTCAGAGGTTTGGGTGCTAACTTTTACTACAATCAGATCGGCATCTCTTTGTGCTTCCTTTCTTTTTCACAGGCAGAATTGTGGATATGGGGAAGCAGTAGAAGCCACCCCTGCCCTCAAATCCTGCCCAGGTACCAGAGCTGTGGGAGCCAACAGGTCTGTGTGATCTCAATTTGCTCACTACAGTCAGAAAGAGAAATGATACAAAATATGAACATCTTTAGTAGAAGTTATCACAGGGACTATATTTTATTTAAAGCTCTAACTGTGCCTCACAGAGAGCCATATGAAATACTGCTACACAAAATACTACATGAAAAGGTCTACAGAGAGTTGGTGGGAAAACAAGCTTTTTTCCTGCTATTTATTTCTCCCAAGTCTTCAGCAAACATCTGCAAACCTTTTCTTGGTTCACACCTTGTATTTTCTCAAAGATCTTTTGTATAACTCACCAGCATCAGGCTTCCATAAATCAAAAATTATTCAGAAGTAAACAGATCATACATCACGTTGCTGGCCGACATACAAGGAAGACTCAAATCATACTGAATTTATAATGAAGGAACAACATAAAGAGAATTATTTTGCTAGTGTGGCCAGATGAAATGGGTAAGAAGCAGACAGACATTTGGAGCTTTATTGGTACACTGACAATGTTTTATCTGTGAAACAGTATTTAATTTTACTCCCTAGCCAGCAGCATAACTATCAGGCTCAGAAATGCAGTTCCACCAAAGTGAACTGCTGGAGAGAAGAAATAACACACATTTTCTGCCCCAGCCCTGGTACAATGGCCATAATTGACTGACAGGAGTTAAGATTTACTAAAAGAAATTCACATCAGGAACCCTGTGCTTCCTTTCATTACGGGGTCAGCACACGGGGCTCTGCTGATGGCAGCGACCCAGAGGAGCCAAGGCAAAAACGCTGCCAAAATGCAAGGCCAGGGTGGCTCCACCTGAACAGGCACTCGATCAGCCACTCAGCGTGGTTCTCACAGTTCTAAACATGCCTTCCACACCACCAGCAAGAAGAGAATGAAAGCAGTGTCTTAGCAAACGAGGAGCGTCCATGGTTTGCTTTGGTTTTGCCTGGAAACATCAATAGTTTCAACATCCATCACTGAATTCTGGAATGTAAAGTATTTCAAGGGTGAAATAACTACAGGTATAAATGTCCTTTTTCTAAGCCTCTAAACCTGAAGTGTTCATAAGGCCAAAGCTTCTACTGAAGACATTTATTTGGTGAATAAAACTTTTATAGGTATTTAAAAACCACTGAGCCCACACTGCTTGCTGTGCACTGACTGCACCTGAAAATGCTGCTGTCTTCAGTACAACTGAAGACAGTGGAGAAATTAAGGAGAAATTAAGCTGATAGTTGAATAAATAAAGTGATTAATATTAGCTTATGTAGACAAATCTTTAAGGGCCTTTGGTATGTGCAGATGCTCACGGCTCTTGTTCTGAATCAACAAGTCAGACATCAGTTGCACCCTGACCAAACAGACTCCCTTTGCAGAGCTTGGAGAGAAGCAAATACTAAATGTTCCTAATAAAATGCAAGTAATTAAAAAGCAGGAGTTAAAACCAAGAGTCCTCTATGATGATTAACACAGCATATAGCCAGTACAGCATGTGTCATCTCTCCCTGCATCATCACTTGCATGTGGCATTTGGAAATCATGGAGGAGGGACTATTTTAAAAGGGCATTTGCTGAAAAGGATTTTCCAGTCCCATTCTGAGATAAGAATAAGTTTAAAGTGTCTTTCCTACACTGCACACAACAGGATGCCCACTAAGGTGATGCCCTCTGACTACAGACTGATCCACCAAACCAAGCCAAGACGTTCTCTAAACGGTTCAAAAACGCATTACAGGGAGTTGGGAAGGGAGAATCTCCACTCCCATTATTTCATTAGGAGTTGTGTTCATTTGATCCCTTTGCAGCTCCTGGTTTTGGCTCTCCTAAAGCCCTGGCTAGTGAGGAAGGTCAGCCTGTGGATGGTGCTGTCAGGAAGGGACCACGCAGACATTCAGTACCAAAAGATGCCAAATGGCTGCTCCCTTCCCCACCATCCCTCACCCAGCTCTGAGCATCCAGTGCAAGGGAGTAAAACACTGGAGAAAAGAAACTGTCATAGGAGAGAGGAAAATAAACAACCAAGCCCCCAAAAAACAACCCCACGGAAGAATTTTGAAAGAAAACCTTTCCTCCAGCCAGGATCCAAGCACCATTTCCACAGCTGGCTCAATTTACATCATCTAATTCAAATTCTAAATGCTTCAAAGTGTTATTACACATTTTTCTTTGAAAACAAAAATGATAACAACTGAAACAAAACTCTGAATGAGAAAACCCAAAGACTGAAATAATTACTAATCAAAACAGAGGCCTGTACATGGGCTGGTGAAGTCACTGGCCAGCTCTACCCAGTAATTTCTCTTCGTGTCGGCTCTGATGAGTTTTATATTTCTAACATTTCATCAATTTGAATCACTAAATTCAATTTGCATTCACAGATAAACAGAGAAGGAATAATAAATACCCTCGTCTGACCTTGAAGTGTGACACAGAAAATTGCCCTCGATGATTTCATTTCAGTCTGAACCAGAATAAATAATGCAGTTGGCCCCACCAGTTACCAAGCCATAATCACACTTTTGGGCTGGAGGAACTCATGGCTGTGCCTAAATGTGATGAAAAAAAGTCAAAATGTCTCACTCTTTTTCGTACTAGTCTTTTTTCTGCTGCTCCCTCACTTCAGGGATTAAGCCCCTACCTCTGTCCTTCCCCACCGCTCAGCCCCAAATACACAGCCCAAGGATTTCAGTCTGTGGCACAGTCACAAGCAGGAAGAGAGGTGAAGGCATTGCACAGTTTTCTCAACCCAACCCCGTATTATGTGCATTATAAAGTGCACATGATAACTCTTCTCTCTCCCAGTAAGCTGCCAAGTCACTGGGCCAGCTCTCCAGCACTGGTGTGAAGCAGTCACACCACACAGGCAACACGAGCACCACAAGTGACTAAGAATATTTCCAATTTCTGTTATACATTCCAACCAACACGTATCAAGAGAGTGGGAAAGTCATCTGGGAATAGTGTGAGAGCTGAGGAGCTCTAAAGAATAAAGAACTGATAAATAGGAGTGAAAAAAGGAGAATTTGCTCAAAGTGGTGAAAGAAATGAGTAGGAGAATAGTCGTGCTGAATCAACTTGTCAGCAAACAAATCTGCTGAAATTCTAGGCTCTTGACAGTTAGATAATGGCTTATCTTAATAAAATAAGAAGGGTCAACGTGTTTAGATGAGAAAAACAAAACATTAAACCCTCCACTGCAATATAGCAAGTGAGTCCTCACAGACTGGTGACTCATTACAGCTTTGTGAAGGTTCTGCAGATCTGTTTCAAATTACCTTTTCCAATGAGACCTCATTTCCAATGTGCATTACAGTGCTCCACAGTGAAATGAGGATTGTATATTAGTGCTCAGTCACTTTTTTTTTTCAATATCTGAATCTAAGACTACCTGAATGAATTTACAGAGACACAATCATCTAAAATATTTTTTGCAGAACAATTCAGTGATGGACCCCCACCACAACTCTCACTAAAATCCAAAGCTATGGCTCAGCATTTCAGCATCAGGCTTTTGTCAGTGAAAACCCCTCCAGGTTATGTGATGAAACTCGTCTCAGTTTTCACTGGGGACTCAGAAGAGAATTTGTAATGTTACTTGTTGACAACAAATAAACCCAAACAATTAAGCACTACCCCCCAGCATTTACCCATGGGACACTGGCACAGATAAAAGCAAAGGAATGACTGCAAAGTCACTCAGCCCTCTGTGACAAGCACTCTGCCAGACTGCTGCTCTTGGCTTTTCTCTCTCACAAGCACCAGTTTAACTCTGCCTCCCACCTGCTTTGACTCAGCTCATGTCAAAGCAGTCTACCAGGATCCAAGCCATATTAAGCACAGCGTTGTAACAGACCTACTAATCCTTAAATCCCCAATCTGGACTCTTGGATATGCATATTAGGTCTGCAAAGATCTTAAAAATTCCATGAGCAAGTAACGTGACCCGTAACCACGGATTTTCCAAGTGCCACCGTGTCTTTGGGCACAAACAACGTGACATGGTGTTGTAGGATTGTTTCTACCACACTCGAACAACAAATCAGGATTCACTGCTAACTGCAGCAGCTTCCTGCAGGATCTCTGCCTCGTTTGCTGCAGAATTTGGAAGATTAATGAAGCACAGAAATTGCTTGAAGAGAATGGTCTCCCATTAAGGCAACTGAAAGTCTCCCAAAAAATCTGGTTCCAATTTTTTGCCTCTGCCAGAGCTCCCAGTGATACCACGACCTTTTCAAAGCAGTCCTTGGTGCTGAGCTCCAGTGCTGGGCACTGGCACTGCTGCTGAAATCAGCAGCAGCTCCTCAGACCACATGAAGCCTTGGGTAAGTGTTCTGAAAGAACATGTTCTAAATATTCCATATTGGCATCTCCAAAAATAAGGCTACGCTTTCTCCTCAGTTTACATCTGGTATAATAGAAATAGCATAAGAAATAACTAATAAATTATTAAATTTCTCTGCAGAAAAGCATTAATAGCTGCTCATTAAATCAACATAATCCACCATATCTGCCAAGTGAAACAAGAATGCTGCATGCTATAGGAAACCAGACTAAGGAGGTGTCAGGTGCCTTGAACTTGGGATTTCCTACCCTCTGAGAGCTTCACCTTGCAACCCTGATCTCACCTTTCAAGTGCCTATTTTCTTCATGTGGAAAATATTACTTGAAAATCTAAAAAGTAATTAAATTAAATTAAAACAAAAACAAACCAAAAATCCATGAAATAAAAAAGCAAAAATGCATAGCTAACAAGAATGAGGCAAAACAGTAGAGACAGCTGAAACTGCCCCAAAAACATCCACTGTGGGGTAAGCTTCACCCCAATTATATTATTTTACATCCCCATATACATCCATTTTGGGCATGTACATAAACACACACAGACCCACAAAGCAGAGCAGAGCTGGTCTCCAGCCATCTGGTGTCAGATAATGAGACTAAAGAAACTGGGATCTTTCCAAGCTCGACTGTCACACCAGGAATATCTGCCATTGCTCCTGCAGCAGCTCTGCAGCCCCTCTCTCCACAAACCCAAGGAATGCAGAGCTGCACACCCTTCACTGCTCCATCACTGTGGCTGGGCAGCTGAGCAGAGGTAAAAAGGTTTTTCAGACCCTTCTCCCAAGTTGTAAATTTACCCCATGAAAAGGATACGCCCAGATCAGACTTACTCTGAAGTCCTGCTAACCTCATTCCTAAAATATCCCATGCCTATTTGTTTTCCCTGTTTCACACAGGAATCCAGAGCACTATTTCAATCTTCCACTGGGCTGTTGACATTATGAGAATTACCATGCAGGGCACAGAGACCTATCTTCCTCTAACTTTTATCCCCAAAATTAGCTCAAAGAACCCATAAACCAATACAAGGCAAGGGGAATAAAGCTGTCACCGTGGAAGGAGAGCTGCCAGAACAACTGCATTTATAGCCCTGTTACATCAATTCTTCTGCATCAATATTTTTAAGTGTTTAATAAAACAATACTACACTCCATGCAATCTTTTTGTAATGAATACTTATAGAGGAGCCAGTCAGGTGGACATGTAAATAGCCTTTATACAGCAGTTTCAGATTTCAAAATCACTAGATGAACAGACAAGTCAGATCTCTTATTTTGTGGTGAAGCTGAGACAAGGAAATTAATTTAAAGACGTGGCAACCAAGCCATTTTGTTTCTATATCAAGGTAATTTGGTGTCAGCCAGATGGTACCACAAGTCACTCATGAACCAGCTCCATGTTGGAGGGGCAGGATGATAATCCAGTGTGGATTCAACAGCTGTAGGGAGAAGATTTTGTCCTCAGCTCTGTGGCTCTGTAATTCATCACTGTCTCGGGGTAACCCCAGCACAGCATGACATCAAATGGTCTGGAATATCCTAGAATCACAGAATGCTTTGGGTTGGAAGGGAGCTTAGAGATCATGTCATTCCAGCCTCCCTGCCATCAGCAGGGACACTTTCCACTAGAACAGGTTGTCAGAACCCCATCCAAGCTGGCTCAAACACTTCCAGGGATAGGGTAACCATGCAGAGATACTCGGCAAGGCTCATTTATCTATCAGTTTCAAAAATCATTCTTACCATGGCACTTTATTTATTTACAAAACAATGCCAGTAATGCATTTATTTCTCCAACCTCCTTCAAGAAGGAAAGAAGAAAACCTTCAATGAGAGTTTAGGTGGACCAGCAAAACAAATCGACAAGAAAAAGTTGCCAAGACCAAAAGTAAAAGCCTGAGGCAGTACCTGGGAGACACAGCCCACACTCTCTGGAGCTGCCCATCAGCACAATTAACATCCCCAACGCTCAGCAGAGGCACTTTGGCAGCCAATTGATGGGCTGTGCTCAGCACGTCCTTCGATTGCCACCTGTCTTCCCTCATCATGTCCCCTGCTGCCTCCATTGTACCTGATTAATACAGCCCATTCCTCCTGGTGATTTCCCTATCGATCCACGTCTGCTGCATGGGAAAGGCGTCAATGCAGGGACCTGCCTGGAGACTCCAGCCTTCGGCTGCTTTCTGAGAGAGCGTTTTGTTCTCACTGGATAATAAGA
The DNA here is from genome assembly GCA_013400915.1 of Pardalotus punctatus. NCBI lineage: Eukaryota > Metazoa > Chordata > Aves > Passeriformes > Pardalotidae > Pardalotus > Pardalotus punctatus. The sequence goes on along the minus strand of VZTX01022997.1, from coordinate 92,780 downwards.
ATCTGTGGTTAAAGGAGTTTTAGGTATTGGCAATGTCATAAAATGTTCCTTGAGTCCCACTTCAGTGGAGCTGACAAACTCTCCACTCGCTGTCACTGGACTAACGAGAAAAGAAGCACTTCTAAAGAGCTTTGGGTACTTTTGCATTGCAAAGTGAAAAGGAGAAAGTAAGATATTTCAATGATGTTCATTCCAAAGCCCCATAAAGAGGAAAGAAAAAAGGGAACGTTTCTGCACAATCACTGTATCAAGCAAGCAGCTCACTTATTAATCTCTCCTTCCTCCGCATTCACTGGCTCGGGGGCTTGAAAAGTTGACACTTGACTTGAAAAATGCCAACTCTAAGCAGTTTATTTCCTCTTGAACTTTAAGAGCTGACTGAGACAGAAATGACCTTTAAAAAGGCAGGGTTAGTTCTTGTATGAATTGATAGAAGGATTCTTTGCTTACACAGCACAGCAAGGTACTGAGCAAATCTCCTGTACAAACTCCCCTCTCTCACCAGAGGCAAGAACAACACCGTGCTCCACCAGCCACAGGATCCACGGAACGGGAGCACGTGGGACCTGGTGACCCAGCTTGCCTACAACAGGAGGGGAAGAGCCCGATACAACCATAAATCGATGACCTTACACGTGCCCAGGACAGAGACTACACCAACATTCACACCCTGAGGATCTTCCATCACAAGGAAACACTGCAGGCACAGCCAAAATTCTCAAATGTAGCTTGTATCACCAGCTTGTACCTAAATCCCACCAGCAGCCCCGGCTACAGAACAGCCACACAGTCCCACTGCCAGTGGGACACACAGCAGGACAGCAGGACTCCTGTTTTGGGACATCTCCCTGGTGGATGTGACTTTGCTTACATCACTCTTTATTGAAGCTGCTGAAAAAAAAACCAATCACTACATGGCTCATTAGTGGTCTTTGACGAAAGGCAGCTTGAAAATGCAAATCAATAGCCAACAATGACTACTAATAATACTTGCTGCCACACCAGTAGCCAGAAATGGAACTGGGCAGAATATTCTTGTCTGAGGTCCACCACACAATTCATACCACCAGATGTCCAAAGAAAGGCAACTGAAGGATTTTGTGGCACCAGAGGACAACTTAGGAGTTTTCACAAAGCAAATACCTGGGATGTTAATAGGGATGGGAATACCCTAGGGACAAATAAGTTTAGTTTGCCCGTGTGCTAATAATGACACTTAGTGGTAGAGCATTTGAAGATATAAGATAAGATATAAGATACCCAAATGATATTTCATCTATCCAGATAGTGCCACAGTATTCACCTGTTTCTCATTCTGTAAGGAAGGCAGATGTAGCCATTTTGGTAACAGCACAATATTAATGCAGAAGGTGAGCAAACTTTTCACTGCTAAGCAGAGAAACTCCTGAGAGGCAGGGTTGAAATTCTGCCTCTTCCTTTTTTTAAATTTATTTTATTTCTAGCCTTGATCTTCAACTACTAGGCCATGCTGGCTCCAAGCAGTAAAAGACTGATGGAGTTCAGAAATCTCCAGTGAAGTATGAAGTATCACTTTGCCATCAGCAGCAATGAAATGCTTCCAATCTACCATCAGCCCACTTAAGCAGAAGCAGACATCTTGTAAAGAGAACCCCACGGCTATTCTGTGCAGGATTTTCTTTTTCTCTGGAAGGGAAATACACATCAAATTCACCAAGGCAGACAGAAGTCAAGCCTTATATAGTCTAGGTTAACTTATTAATAATGAATCATTTTTGTCATTACTGCTAAGGTTTATGAACAGGCACTGTGGCAGGGGGAGAGGATGTGGGGAGGGGAGTTTTGCTCTCCAGTGCCGCTGGAAGCGTGACAGGGAACCATGGCCTCTGTGGGATATTGAGTGGAAACTCTCAGATAAGAGCTTGGCATCTCACTGCTGGCAGAGATGTAGGAAATTCCTGCACCTGAAATATGTATACAGTTATATGTGCAGTGTATAAATATATTTTTATATATATGGAGAGAGAGAGAACATAGTACTTATCAATGCATATTAAAGAAGAATATCTGTACTGTTTTATCCTATGTAGCATCAGAACACTTGCAAGTATTAATTTTTTTAGTATTTTTAAATGCTGTCTGATCTCTCTGAGGGGGTTTTCCTGTGTGTATAATCACAGGAGGTCTTGGAGAAACCTGTTTACTTCTGCAATCCATTAGAGAGAGTCCCACTTCCAAAGTTACTGCACAATCACCTCTTTTAACAGTCAATTTAACAGTGTTTAGCCTCCAACTGTTGCTCTCACTCACAGAATGCTGCTTTTGGGGCTCTGACTCTTGTGCATAAATAGGCTTCTTAACATCTTTAGGGCAAGATGAAAACACAGATTTATACTGTAGGTGTATAACTGCTGAAAAACAGATTTGCTCAACTGTAATACACATCAAACAACATTAAAAAACAGTAAGGAACTGCCATCTGATTTACATGAGACGTACTTTGAGACTTGTAACTTTTGCCTGAAGGTTTTAATTAAAGCAATTCGTGTCCCAGGGCACTTTTCTCGTAGTAAATGTCTTCCCCATTCAGCTGCTTCAAGGGCTCTGCTCTCTGTGCTTTGGCACCATCTAATCACTCCCATGGGAAGAAACGGTAACACGAATGCAGATCAGAAAAACAGCTTTAAACGAAGCAGGAAAGATGAAGAACTAAATGTAAAAGAAGAAACAATTTTGTACCCTTTATTCTAGAGTCTATTAGATCTCTGGAATGACAACAAAAGGGGAGGAAGGCGTTGGTCTGAGTAAAATCTGAGACTCGTGAGTTCTGTCACTCCCACCACGTGTGTTCCCAGATCTAATTTCCAGTGATCATCTTCAGTCAGGGAATTTTTCTATCCTCTCTGCTCTTTTGAAAGAAGAAAGCAGTGATCAAGAATCCATGTTTGGCAGCTCTTTCCTTTGTCATTTAATTCACTCTGAGGTGGGAGAATTTACAAGCACAGCCACTGTGGTTACTCCAGGTATTTCAGCAGAAATGTACCCAGTGGCCCAGAAGAAAGGGTGGAATTTTTCCCCAGATTTTATGCAACAGTACAGAAAACAAAGTTTACTGAAGGATGAAGAAACATCAACAGCCAAGACACAGTAAGTTATCTTACTAGTAGGTTGTGTAAGTCAGCTTTTAGCAGCACAAGGCAAAGCTAAGCAAGGTTTTTGCTGAAAATGAGGAAACCATCTTTACCATAAGGACTTTGACTCAAATACTGCAATAAACACTGCTGGAATAATATTCTAGGTAGATTTCTTAACAGAAAGCAGTGCAAAAAATAATTTGCAATTGTTAAGATTCTTGTCAATTTTGCACAAATACCTTAAACAATCCCTCTCACCAAATTCATCAACACAGTGGGGGGGTGGAAGTATTTTTCTAAAAACTTTTAAAATTAAATTCAAGCAGAAAACTGATAATTTTACTACAAATTCACAAGAACCTTGTAAGAATACAGAAAAAATCTCATTCCATCAACAGCAACAATACCACCCTTGAATGCCAGCAGAGTTCCTTGTGGGTTGACTGTCAGTTTTGGTGATGCTTTGCACAGAGCAGCTGCACCAGCTACAAATGATGTTCCAAACCAAGGAATGTTATGTTTGCAGGGGCTCCTTTGTGTGCAGGTGTCAGCAAGAGCTTCCCCAGCTTTCTAAATTGCTATAGATACATGAGGTTCTATAAAAAAGATAACTTGCACAGCAACTACATATGGCCTTCATTCTTTAATCTTTGAATTAATGGAAAAAAAACTAATTAAATAGCAATAATAATTTTTAGAAAAGCAACCAAGCAAGCAAGCCAACAAAAAACGACGTGTAGTAAAGACACACACGAAATCATGAGGATTTTCCAGAAGTTATTTTGTGCACGTACACGGGCTGGACTGACAGACTGCTAACCTGGGAGAGGTTTCTCTTTGATGTTGTGGCTGTTCAAAGTTATTCTCAAATTGAATAAAAACAGTAAAGAACAAAACCTGAAATCTGTTAAAGTATCCAAATATTCTGTGCTGTAGAGGATCATGCTTTAATGGCATGCATGCCCAAAAGAGTATTTTATGATCTTTAGCTAATTTTATGACATTCTTAGTACCTCAAAATGAGTATATATTGACAAGTCTACTTCAAATCACTTAAATCAATCAAACAGTCAATCAATTTTAGTTGAATTCATGAATCTATTTAGAGATAATAGATTCCATAGCTCCAACTATTAGATACTGATAGCATTTATATATTTAACAACCTGAGAATGATTTGAAAATCCATAATCCAGTAATTACTTATGACAAACTTCATACAGGAGTATTTTAAAACCCTAATCTAGCTGATTTCATCAGTGTTTTTCTGACCCTTCTCTAATTCTAGACAACAATAACCAATTCATTCCAAGGCTGTTCATGCTCTCATTTTCAGGACCTCGGTGTTCCAATATTTGTGTTTCTATTAAGGCAGGACAGTCTAGTGAAATGACTATTTTAATGGTTTTATAAAAAATGTATAGAAACATTTCTATCGATTAAAGAATCCTTTTAAAAAGAATTAATGTTTGTATTTTACCAGTAGTGTTTACAGAATAAAACCAGTTTCACGAGTTCATCTTTCTTTTTTTTAATTGGATTTGTGAAGTAGTTCACCCATTTGTGGTGCAGTATATGGCATAAAAGCATTGGAATTAAAGAGAATGAAGGCACAATCCAACATTTACATTGCACTGAACTTTCATACCACCACTGTTAACTACAGCACAGAGAACTCTTAGGAAGACTACGTGGGCAAATGGACATTTCTAAACCAGATGAGAAACTTATATTTGGTTTTCTACCACCATCATCCACAGAACAAAGGCTGAGCAAAAAGATATTGTCTCTTAGCGCCTCAAACTGAGTTTTTTAAGGCTGAATTAAAGTATTAAACTGAAATAAAATATTGCATCTGAAACTAAAACATATCCTTTCCTGAGTTAACCACATGACAACCAGAATTCCACTGAAACAGTCAGAGACAAGCAATAACAACCACGACTGAATGCACAAAATAATGCCTGACTTTTAGATACAATGCAAGAATAATGTCTTGTGACATCACCAGTAATTCAGGAAACATTTGTACAACACCAAATGAATGGAATTTTCCTTTGGTTATGAGGCACCTCACCCCCCTGAGCTTTTATTTATCCAAAGCTGTAACAGAAAATACAACTGCTTTAACCTAAGGCATGTAAAATAAATAACTTCAGTTTTGCCCCAAACTGAAGACTAAATGTAACCAAGTCCTCAATATTTATTTTAAATGTGGGGCCCAAGCCCAGGCTGCAGCCTGCACAGCCTAGATTGGCACATTCCCCGATTTTAATTTTCATATTGGTGGGGCTTTTTTCTTAATTCTTTTTAATTCCCTAAGAAAGCTGCTGGCAATTCGGTTTCAACAAGCAAATATAAGCTTCCTACGAGGTCTTACACCAAGTTGTTAAGTAGAAAATCCTGGGTTTAGCACTTGGCAGGTTTGAGCTGGTGCAGAGCAGGGCAGGCACACGAGCAGAGGCACCGATTTCACTCCATGAAAAATACCAATAGGCAGAGCACCAATATTTGAATATTCAAACCACTTCCACTACTTATTCCCCTTTTTCTTCAAGCTCCTATAAAAACATCATAAGCAATCGTGTTAAATATCATCAAATTTATTTGTATAAACTAATTGCAGTGCCTGTCTCTTCTGACATCCCAAGACAAATCTTGCAGCCAGGAGAGAGCCCTGAAGAGAGAAAAACTAATCCATGCAGATGCCTGAACAATCTTTGCTTGCCTTCATGAGATTCCCTGCTGAATCCTGAAAACCTAGATCAATTTGACATCAACTAATTGTGGTTATTCTCACCATCTTTCCAAGTGAGGGCCAGACAGAAATCCTGGGCAGCACAAGTTACCAATGCTGTGTGCAGTGGAGTTCTGACCCCAGAAGATAAAATCTGGATTGCTGAGAAGATTACAGGTGTCAGCCTTACAGTTTCATTAGAAGAAATTAGTGTGTTTTTGCACAAGATTCAGTGAGCATTGATTTTTTTTAAAAACCATCAGAAATATTGAGTGTCATCAAATACGAGGTTCTGCTGGTAGCTCTGCATTTTTAAAATCAATCTGAAAACCCAATGCCTCTAAAAACGGGGCAAAACCACCTACTATCACATTTAATAGCATAGTAGTAGATCTAAATGCAAGTGCAAGGAAAATGAGACTACAAATAAATATGAGACTATAATAGCTGTAAATGCCTTGCCTTTAGGAACATCTAATTTACTGTTTTAAAGGCAGGCTCTCAGTCTCCTGTTTGCTCTCCTCTGGGTCCCATCAACTGTGACTGCATTAATACAGGGCTTAGTCTGCTCTCAAAGAACAGCTGAGCAGGATTAGTTTCTATTCTAATCTTCAAGCAGAGGTTGTATCTCAAGCAGGCTTTTTCCACGCTTTTATGGGTTGTGTACAGGGGATGTACACAACACAAGGCTGGGGTGGGTTGCCTTTCCTCTGAGCAATTCAAAAGATGAAAATTCAGCCCAAACCGGTTTGCAGGAGACACTGGCATTTCTCATCCAGCCACGTCTCTTCTTAAAGTATTTTAAAATCCATTAAATTCGGAGCTCATATGCTCGGGATGGTCCCCTGACACACACACGTGGTCTGTGCAGTTTTACACTGCCTGCAGACACGGCTCAAAAACAAGAGTGAAAATTTCCTATTCACTTCATGCGTTTGCTGTGGATAGTAGTGCTAATTAACCAGAGAGATGTAAATTAATTTCATAATGGATAATTTCAGTGGAAACTTCCAGCTGCCCTGAAACCGGTTTGTGCCTGGAATCGAGACTAGAACCTGGCATTTTCCACCCTTCGTTCTGAATATTCCCCAAATATATTCATTCCCTAACCCCTGTGCAGTGGAGAGTTTGACTGGTGACAAAAAGTACTACAAAAATTGTGCTAGCTGTCCCATCTGCTGACCTGTCCAACTTGGAAACACATCCATAACCAGAAGGCTGCTGGCTGAGTGGCTCAAACATTGAATGTTAGCTTAATTATATATTTTATTCCCTAATCAGAAGTTTGCATGGATATACATAGGCACATAAAGTCATATTTCAGAGTATTACATTTATGGGTAATAGTACATCTTAGGGAAGAGGAATTTAAGTTTTCAATCAACTATAAGCCTGAAGTAACACCCACTTAAACAAAACCACTCCACACATGGAGCCCCACTGACAGCATTCAGCCTCACACATTTGTGTGCAAACACCAAAGAAAACATTTTTTTGTGTTTACACACAAATAAATAATCTTTGCTTTGCTTCCATCCAAGGCACATTAAGCCTGAGAAGCAAAGGCAGGCACCACAGTGTGCTGACTGGGAAAGGCACTTCCAAAATTGAATCACAGCAATTAAGGGAATTTAGATGGCGACCCTTCGAGTCCAATCCCGGACATTGTTTGGATGTGGGAAAAATTAGCGTGAAAGGAGAAATGTACTTTTCTATGTTCTATCTGCAGCCCACCAGACCTCTCCTGGCCTGGCTGGTGCTTGGGCTGCTCCCATCATATTCAGATTATTTCTGGCCGTGCTCTGTAGCAGTTTCCCCCTGACAACGCCTTTCCTGGGCAGGTAACCCAGCAGGATTCGGCTCAGGTGGTTTGGAACACAATTCTTAGGGATCCATTTCAAAGCTCTGTGGCTCCTGACCAAGGGCTTTACCAGAGCTGGCAAGAACAGAGCTAATCCCCTGTACCAATCCAGGAAACTGAAAAGGGAGCTTTTGGGGGAAAAAAGGTGTGAAGTGATGCTCTCCCAGGAGCAACCTGCTCTCAGCTGTCAGCAGTCACAGCCAGAACACGCAGCTTGCAGGGCACATAATTCATAACCAAATCTGTGACCCCCAGCTAGTTCTACCTAATGCTTTATTCACAGAACTTGATGGTTTTGCCCCTTTTTTCTTAGATTTTTTTTTCCTCAAATTGTTTTTTCTGTACGTGAAAAATTATGGAGTGATTAAAACTGAAGGTAAAAAACCTCCAAATCTGTTAGGTTCTTGCCATGCCATTGTTAACCTGTGAGAAACAGTCCAGATCCAATATTCTTGCTTTCCAAATGAACACGGAACCAGGTTTGAATTAAAACTTGATCATGTACAGATTCAGGAATTCTTTTCATTTTTTCCACATTTCTCGTGGTCAGAGAGTGCAATGCAGCCCCCCCTAAAGTGAGACAAAAAAAGCCATTCTATGCTGAAATGCTAAAAGCCCTTCATATTCACAAATTCCTCATCTCCTTTTTCCAGGAGAATCTCTTGCAGAAACATTACAAAACCATTTTCTTCCCCTTTCATCTTTGTGAAACAACACATTATTCCCATGCAGGGAGCTGAGGTGCGAGGGCATTAAAATCCAAACAGAGTCATTATGGTGACTGAGCAACCAGGAGTCATTTCTAACCAAACTCAGCTGCAAATCTCTTGCTCCAGACCACGACACCTTGGGAAGCTCCACGGACTGAACAAAGGCTGACAAATTTCATCCTCTACCCAAACATAAGTAATAAATTACATAATCCCATTGTAAGGAAAATGAGGCTGAACTGGCAGACTTTGATACAGAGAACAGAAATGCTGGGCCAAGCTAAATTACCTCTGTAGTTTTTACACTGTATATGAGAGCTGCTAGTAATGCTCATTCAAATGGGAAAAGGATCTTTGATACTCTATTTCCATTAATGCATTTTTGACACACAGAGAGTAATTATAAAAATAAGTTTATGCAGAGGGACAATTAAGAAATTTAAGCCTCCAGCATCTATTACATAATTTCAATCTGAACAGTGAAAACTCAGTACCCAAACTCCCAATACTGCAAAATACAGAGAATTCTTCTATAGTATTTTGAAGGCAGACAGACATTTCACCTGCAGTCTGAGCTGAAATTTCCACAGTGGCTGTTACCATACTGAATCCTTAAGGTCATGTTCTCCTGAGAAACAAGGTGTGTTAAGGAATCTCCCTGCAGTACTAAATGGGCTCTGGTCATCTTGAAGCACAGGCAAAAGTTTGTGCATGTTTCCCTAAAAAATACCAGAAATATATCCACGGTTTCCTATTCAAATGTCCCAAATTCCAAACACCAGCAGAGGTGACTTGCTTTAAAAAATGTCATTCTTAAAACGCAGTCCCTGAGAAGACACTTAGGAACACACTGATCTATGGGGTGCCAGAGTCAATTCTCAGCCAATTTACCTGTTCAAGCTCCAGGAGATCAGCAATTAACACCAAAGCTACACTTCGGAAGAAAATAAACAAATAAGAAAATACACCTCAAAGAGAAAATTACTGAAGCGCTAAACAACAGTGTTAGCTGTTTAGTCCATCGTAGGATGACCTATAAATTTTGTTGATCAAACAATCCAGTGGATCATGGAATGGTTTGGGTTGGAAGGGACCTTAAAGATCATCCAGTTCCACCCCTGCCATGGGCAGGGACACCTTCCCCTATCCCAGGTTGCTCCAAGCCCCATCCAACCTGGCCTTGGACACTTCCAGGGATCCAGGGGCAGCCACAGCTTCTCTGGGCACCCTGTGCCAGGGCCTCCCCACCCTCAGAGGGAAGAATTTCTTCCCAATACCCAAAGGATAGAACAGGCTTTCACCACAGTCACCATGGGAGAGAGGTCTCTGCAAAATGGTCACTTTGAGTCTCTAGTGATCAAAACAGTATAAAATCTGCCAGGAAACTGGGTGTGCACAGTTAGAAACTGGGATATCTTTAGCCTGCAGACAGACTTAAGACTTAAAAGCAATATATTTTCCACTTTCCATAATACTTTGAAAATATTTATTAGTGGTTGTCCTGTTCTTAAAAGTAAATTCCATCTAAAATTGATAAAACAACTCTTTTGTGTTTGGCCATTGAAATATTTTGCATTTGATGATACAGTTATAAATTAATTGCAGCAGGAACAGATCTAAGAAGAAAAATTAACAGGTTAGAGCTCTTATCTGGGATTCAGCAGATCTAAGTTCAAAGCCACACTGAGCCTCGGGCTTTCAGCTTAACCTCGAGCAATTCATTTAACCTCTCCTGTCCCTCTATTACTCATCTGTACAATGCTGTATTTAATAAGAATGTCACAATCCTTCTTATGTACACTGTTTATATCATAAACATGCCAAAAATCTGGCAGTAGGATCTATGTGGGTACCTATAGACATGCAGAGGACTGCAAACCCAGACATTTCTCAACAGAACCTTCAGGCACAAATAATATTTCCTCTCCAAAAGAGAGTAAAAAGAACCACATCTCCCAAAAGCCCAAGAATTGTCATAAAAGAACTGTCAGAAAGAAGACAGAGCAAAGTTTTCTCTCGGTATCAGTAGCCTCAGTGCAAGAGTACAATAAATGAGACATATAGGTCTGCAGAAAAGCCAGCTCAGAGGGAAAAATCACCTTAATTTCAGACAACAAAAGAGAAATGAGAGAAGACAAAACCAATTGGTTCTGTTCCCTTGTTATGGACGGGGAAATCAGTTATTCCCTGCCTTTGGAGAAGGAGCAATGCACACAGAGTTTGCAAAGGGGAAGCCAAGGTGGCAATCAGGCAGTGCCAGTCAGCGACAGCAGAGCAAATACCTCGAGGAGCTGCATTTTGTATTTTCCACCCATCCTGATGTATCAACTTCCATGCAAATGGAAATCGGGACACAGTCCTGGCAGAGGAGCCCGGGACACAGAGGAGAGGGTGGATTTTGAATCACAATGACAAAGCCAAAAATAACAATCAGCAGTTTTCTGATAACCTTAGCACTTTGTGTAACCTGTGGTCAAGGTTGGCAGGTAATAACACACAGTGTATTTTATCAGATAAAACAGATTAACCTTATGGGGCTGAGCCATATATTAGATTTCCCAATAAATGGCTGTGATTTACCCATCTAGTAGGGGTGAGGAGGGAATGAAGAGCAAAGAGCTGCACTTCTGCTTCCTTGCAGCCCTGCCACAAAGCAACTTCTGTGCAGAGCTAAGGAGGAAAGGCAGCCAAGAACTGATCAAACAAAGCCATGGAAGATGTTCAGAGATGCCACTGGAAATAAACCACTCCACTTAACTGAGCTGCTTTTGTTAAAGAGAGGAATCTGAAGAAATACAAAGGCATTTCAAAAGAAGATACTCCTAACAGACTCCATGGGCAGCAGCACAACCAAGCTGGCTGAGAAAGCAGATTCAGCTACTAAAGCAAATGGAATTCGCATTTAGTTAGTGGAAATCTACTGGATACCCGAGGGTGATGAACATTAAACAGTGTGAAATTTTATTGCATTTTTCTGCTCCCCTCCTGGGATTTTTATGACGATAACCATTTTTTGCATATAAACAGTGTGAGCTCCAAAAGCTTCATTTTAATCGAAGATGTTCCATTAAAATTTAACACGCGCAAAGGTTTGAGTGCTGAGGCTGCCTCGTGAAGAATGTCATATTTAAACAGTTGGTGAATTAAACCTACGTTATGTTGTGCATGGTAAGGTGACTTACCCAGCAGGTTCTGAAGCACAGTGAATTCACTCTGCTGATAATTTGCAACGTATTTGAATATTCCTGGTGTACAGAAACTTAACTGCCTTGCCATGCAGAAGATGGATTTCCTGAACACCCACCTACATTGTTAACATTTGTACATCACCACACTTTGCACCGAGTACACAAATATTCCATTTTAAAGACTGTTGCTACTCCTCAAAAAAACCTATTCTCAGCAGTCACACTGGGTCAGATCAAATCTAATCTAGCCCAGCACTCTGCCTTCAACAGCAGCCAAGGCAGATGCCTTTGGAAAAATACAAAAGCAGGACAAAGGCATATCAAAACTTTTGTAGGATATTCTCCATGTTTCCAGCATCTTCTATCTCCGACTCTTTTTGAATCAAATGTGGTACCGCTGTAATAATAAACCAAAATGTATTTTTATTCCTCTAATGTTCTCACTCCCTTTTTGAACTTTGATACCATCCTACTGCATGGTAACCCAAAATGTAATCCTGCTCATCATGATGTGCTGTTTTACACCTGCAGATTTTATTTCCTGGTCTCCAGTTCCTGTAGCACAGAGAGACCCTCAACTTTAGAAAAACCTGTGTTTTCCTGAACACGAAGAGACAGTAATAAGAAAACACGCAAAGGAAGTTGAGCTGATAAAGATGCACATCCACACCGTGCAGAGACAGGCAATTCTTCACTAAGCAGATATCTTACCTGGCTGCAGGAGCTACTGCAGAGAAATGAACAAAAATTCACAATAAATTAAATTATTTTAACACATTTTTTATGGGTAGCACACAGGTAACAAATCTCCAAAGAAAATCCCAAACCAGATTACAACTAGGTTTTTATAGCCCCAAGTATCTGAGAAGTTTTATGAGACACAGGAAAGAGTCAGCAGCTGCACAGAACACCTTTCATTTAAAAGACAGGATAATAAATGAATATAAACACAATGAAAGGAACAAGGAAAATAAATCCTGTCTTGTTGTCCTTAGTCATGCTTACAGCTTAAAAGGCAGGTTGAGAGTTGCAGTTATAATGCATCCAAAAACTAACCAGAACTTGGATTTTAAGCAAGGAAGACAAATAGTGAACAGAAGGGACTACATGAATAAAATGTCTGTGTGTAAAAGGTTGGGAAAAGCAGAAGGAAAGAAGAAACTCAGCACAATGAGCAGCTCAGACTTTGGGGCAAATGAAAAGGTGATAATAAAAGGAGACTAGGCAGCAGTGAAATGTATGCAAAAAATTAACCACAGGTGGCACTGAAATTTGAGCACCAGTCAAGAAATGCTGCAGTCAAGAAGCTACAAAATTCCTTCTGGGTAACAAAGTCTCTCTGAATTCACAAGATTTAGAGGGAGGTGCTCTCAGGGTGACCACAAAGGGAGGGCAAAGTTTTTGTGGCACTTCCAGCTTCCTAAAAACACTGCCCCAGAGTAAAGGAGTACTGAAAAAAGGGGAACAGTTTCCTCTGCAACGTTACAAAAGGAAACTTGGGAATACACAACAGGGAATGACCCTGCATGGACAGAATGTGCTGACACTCTGTATTGAAGGGCCAGCACAAAGTGCACTGAGAATTCACAGGATGTGTGAGAGAAGCAGAGCAGGAAACCTTCACCCCAAACCCAATGCACTCTGTCACTTGCTTAGATAAGAATCCAAATAAAAGACACAAAGGAAGATTTCATTCCCACTTACATTTCTTTATTCAAGAGTCTTCTATTGCCTCCCACCTCAGATTCCAGAAGTGAAAAAACACAGATCATTTATGTCTACTCTAAGAAAACTCAGAGCAAGTGATCGGAAGCAGACGGAACCAGAAAGTTTCTGTACCAAAACACAGCTTCCTCTACCTCAAAATTTCTCCCACTGCCTTCTTTTTGTTTTGTTTTCTTGGAACATTTTAGCTATTGATTTCCCTCCTCCTCCTTCAGGGAATATTCACAGATGTGCAAAGCCACCTCTAACAGCAACATTAGCTGAAGCAAAAAATGAAATTTACACTTGACTGCCTTCTTCAACAATGTGCAATCACCATTTAATAAGAAAATGGAGCAGAGTGCAAACAGGAAAAGGAAAGGCCTGATTAAAACCCACCCGTCCCCGAGCTGTCGATCCCCCGCGACGGAAACAAGGCTGAGCTGGGAGGAGCTGGAGCTCTGCACGGATCCCCAGCCCATCACAGCCCCGAAAATCCGGGACAGAACTGCAGCAGAAGGGCCAGGGGAAGCATTTTCATTGAGGAGTGAGCTGCTGGCTACCACAATACAGCAACTGGCTTTCTTTTTTGCGAAGGAAAACAAAGCAAGTCATGAGTCCTTTTCGCTCGCTAACAACAGCCAAACCCACCAGGAAAAGCCCAGAGATGAGGTTTGAGCTCTGGGCAGTGTCCAGCAGTCACAGGGCACATCCTTTTCTATCCAAAGACAGCAGAATTTGGGCACAGCTCTGCTACCCAAAGAGTGAGACATCTTACCCAGGATTTGGCTGTTTCAGTGGCGTGGCTTCAGTGACATCTCCAGCCCAGCCCCTGCTCGAGCGAGCGCCCTTCAAGCCAGGCTATCTAAGAGTATTTCACTTACAGCGCTGACAAAAAATCTACCCTCACACTCAGACCACACTAGACAGGTTGATCGTCTTTGTTGTTATTGTTGTTGTTGTTTTCATTTTTATCATTTATATTACGGATCTCTTATTAATGGATTCTCATTTACACATGTCAGGAAGTGAAAGAAATCACCTAATTACCTGCTTTCCCCATCAGTTATGGAACAGGACTAACAATTTGCTTTCTACTCCCTTCTCTTCTTTCTTTTTATATATGTGATTTACCATCCCCTGTCAGCTGCAAGCTGGAAGAATCATTTTCTAATTATCAAGATTTCTCACACACCAACTTTGAATTATTTGGCTTTTTTTTCCCTTAAATTAGAAAAATATTCCTTTGAAACAATGTTTCATTTTCAATTGGCTCTGAGAAAAGTCTGAATTTCTGCTTAGCTTTTAATTGATATTCACAATACATTATTAATGACAAAACCAAAAGAATATGATTAGAGCAAACAAGTAAACAACCGCATTTTTGTTATGTTCTGGCAATATGAACAAAATTATAGGAAAAAGCTTGTACTTTTCTTAAGCTAGGCAGAAACTTTACCTTTTTATTTTGCCAAGTATATTTTTATTTGTAAGATGAGGGAACTTTAAAAACTGCATTTTGTTGCTGGCTTACTGTCTCAGAATATTAAATTATACATTTACGAGCAGGTTGGTGCTGTGATGCGACACAACCAGAAGGCAGCAAGATAACAGCACTGGGGGATGAACATCACCCACAACCCTCTACTGCTCCAGCCAAAGTCTTGTAGAAGTGAACACCAAATATTCCAGTCACTGGGTCGGCATTTGCCCCGCTGCAGTTATGTAGTACTCTCAGAACATCTGATTTTCATAAATCTGCACATCCACGTGGTTTTGCACCTCACCGCCCTCCTGGAGTTATTTTGCTGAGTTGAAAGCAACTAACCCTCTGCAGACTGAACAAATGGAGACATTTCATGGGTAAAACCAGCTGTAATTACACATTGTAGCAGAGCTCATCCATACAATGGGCTCCTTAAGCAGCTGCCTGGATGTAAATTATTAGTAACAGTCACCTGCTACCCAAGGGGCTTCTAGTGCCTCTGATAGTGAGAAATTCCACTGTGCCCCAAAGATGCTAAGAGGCAAAGGGCACTGCAAACTTCAATTCCCCTCCTGTTTGCCCTCACAAACTGAAAATACCAACAACACCTCACTGATGCACGCTGTGAAGGTGCAGCAGGAGCTGCAGCAGGATCCATGACACTGAAATTGCAGATCCTTTTCAGATCCCTGCACTGATACCACACAAGATTAAGCAACCACTACAGACAATCTTCAGAGCAAAACCTTCCAAGAGAAGCATCACAGGGAAAGGAGTACGCTGCTTACATCTAGAAAACGGAAAGATAAAGATAGGAATTTATCTAATCAGCTGCCTGGGGCAAAACATCTACACTCAGATAAGTAATGATCAGAGTTTCACTGCCCAACTGCATGACAGGCAGTATCTGTTATTGCAGGCACTGAGGCCTGTTACAGGAAAGCCGTATTGAACACACATGGATCATCTCCCATTTGAAGTGAACGTGGGAAGAACACCAAAAAAAAATAAAACAGTGTCTGAGCACTCCGGAGTTCAGGGATTTAACCCAGCCCAGCAGGGCCAGGCTCCAGCTCTCCGTGTGAATTCTGTGTCCTATGTATGACAGCAAAAAGCAAATCCTGGAAAGATTCTACATGCCAAAAAAAAACCATTTATTTTCCCCATCTGTTAAAAAAGAGCAAGATTTACATCAAAGCACTGATGGAAGAAGTGAGCAGGGAGTAAGAAGAGGAATAGCACAAGGCTGGGGGGAATGACCCAGGTATGAGCAGCCAAAAAAATACAGACATGAAGCAAAGTCTTAGTCCTTACTAAGAGATGTTATTACAGACGACAGGACAATCCAAACAGTTACAGTGGAACTCAGAATCATTTCAGCCATAATTTAGCTCTTGAAAAAGCTTTATATTAAGTAATTAAATGTTTTATATTAAGTAGTTATCTTAAAGTAATTAAAGCTCCAGTTGTATATTTTATAATCAGTTCTGTTAAGCCAACTGTTTCAGTAATTGACTTCATACCTGAGTAAATTCTTAACTTCAAAATGTCATTACTTTATTCTTATACATCTAATCCCAGCATTCCCAGTATGTTTAACATAAAAGACAAGTTCCAGATCTCAGAAACCAGGTGACTCCAAATCTGGGCGTCTACTTCTGATCAACAAAACCTGACAGGAACCAGCAGCATCTTTTTTGGTTTTAGCGGTTTCTTTGGTCCATTTGGCTTTGTTTTTAATGTGATATGGACCCTGGAAGGTCCCAGCTTCTGAAGCATTAGAAAGAATCAGCATCCCAGAACTGGGACTCCTCCCTTATTCCAGTCCCAGGCACTGGCAGCAGCCATGGGCTGCAACACTTCGATGCTTTTCTACCCACACAGTAAAAGATTTAACCTAATCTGTAAGAAATTAAGTCAAAACACCAGCATCTTGTAAATGAAAAGATTAATCCTGCTTTGAATTAGATCCAGCACAACGACACACAGGCCAGCAAATTTTGCAGCAGTGCATGGAGCACTGAGAAACAGAGATGATTTCTCCCTCTACAACATATTCCACTTGGGTTCCCACACCTCCAGCATCACCACAGCACCAAGCGTGTCCCACTGCAGGAGCAGCACGACAGCTCCGACATGACACAGCTTCTGGGTGTCCTTCCTTTCCATCCCCAAAGTAGCAACCAGTTTTAATTCATCACCTATTTCTTCAACTATTAGAAACAGGATTGGTGAAGTTATTTTAACTGTGGAGGGTAATATCAAAGTAGATGTTCATCTGAGAAAGGGGGAGCTGGGCTTACATCCAGAGAGAGATTTTTTTTAACAACCCGAAGAAAACTTAAGAAAATTCTGTTCTACAAGGGAGCTGAGATGTCATTACAAGAAGTCTTTTCAATATCCCAGCCACTGATAATTAGAGCAGTGAGGAAAAATGGTGCAGACCTTGGGTACTCTGGGAGGTGAGTACAAAAATTTATCAGTAGATTTGATCTCCGTGCTACAGACCATGCTGAGGAGCCTGAAACTGCTGTGGTTTGTAATCCCAGGACAGAGCCATGCTTCAGTACATTGCTGTATGTTCCAGCCCAGGCAAGAAATTACAGAGGTGCATAGGAATGAAGACAGGCTGCCACCCAGCTGGTCACAACACAGAGGAGCACAAAACTGCCAAGGATGAAACAGGACTTTGGCTTCAGAAACAGAGCAGGAAAATTGCAGTGGGTATAAAGCAGCCCTGACATTCCCAGGGAGCTGTAGTGGAGCTCCAGACTCTTCCCAAACACTTTTGTCTGCAAGCCGGAGGTATCTCTAGCAATATTAATAATTCATTTTAATACTAGCTCTTAACCCAAGAGTTGCTTTGAGGCAAATATGAAGACAGGCTGAAGACAAATGGTGCTACCATAAGGTAACAGATATAGCAAAAGGAAAACACACTTAATGAAGAGAATCCATTCTCTGGGGGGCTCAATCCACTACTGAAAGACAGTATTTTGATTAATTCAAGCAGTTATTTTTCTGCATATAGCTGTTCTGATTGAGAGGCCAGCTCATCAAAAGGTGACAGGGCAGGATAGCAGCTTAACATTTCAAAAATTCTATTTAAAAAACTATGAATACTCTCAAAAAGACAAGAATTATACTTGTTTAAACAACCGGACTCTCTGCCACAAAGAGGACTCAAGAGTTTAATACATTTTATAATATAGGACAAATAAAAAAAGCCCCAAGGGCTTCCACCTATGAGTAATACAAGAACAAATTAAATTGTACAGGAAAAATAGAAAGGAATTTTCTCCTTTCTTTCCCAGTAGGTCTCTGAACCTTCCCTTTATAAAACTACCCTGGGTGACTGACAATGTAGTAAGTCCCCAGTCACGCAGACAAAAACTTTATACTTGTGTGCCAGACAAAATCAATCAGACACTGGGTTGGACACACCACTGGCAAACTGAAAAGACCAGGAAATGAATGGCTTTTCATTCTGAGCCTCAGCAAACACCAAGCACCCCTGTGCAGCCTTTTAGAGGAGCTTCTCCAGTGTCCTAGTTGAGATTTAAATTGACTTGAAGTGTCTCTGATCCAGAGCCTGGCTAAGAAGCTGCCTGTCCTCCACACACCTGTGGAGCAGGAGTTCTTCTCATCTGATAGAAACTCAGGAATCAATCGCAGCTATTGACACGGCATTTCATAATAAATCTGATCTGAAGCTGAAAGGATGGTTTGATAGTGGTCCTAAAGATTGATCTAAGATCCATCTGAGACAGAATCATCTGCCTGGAGATGGTCTAGCAGATAAACTACTGAGTTTTCCAGGAAATGGAATTTTGTCTTCACAACGGTGAAGAATTTGAATTGCACCTCCTTCGTCATTTTGGATTCTTTTTAAGGCAGCTGATTAAAAGAAGATCATCTTCTATTTCTAGATAGAGTTGTATTTTGTCACTCACAGGTGCAGCTTACCAACCTAGTGACTAAAAGCAACAGGCATCTACAGCTTATCTCCCGTTCCTGATCTCCGGCTGCGCTGCTACACAAAACAGGAATACAGTTTTGTCCTGCAAAAAACACTCAGCAACCATCCACCCTCCTGCCAACACTGCTTTGACTGACCATGCCAAAGGACATCACTGAAAAATGATGGTATTAGATGTTAGAGTCAATCTTTACAAGGGGAAAGGAGCTACTTGTTTTGGTTTGTGTTTCATGGCTCATTGGTTTGGTTCTTTTTTTAAACACATTATGTAACAAAATAATATATTGTTCATTTTATATGTAAATATATTTACATGTATACCCACATGTATATTTACATCACGAATTCCACTTCTTGATCTCACAAGCCTCAGGGACCTGTAGCAAAGTAATATTTTTACACTGTGGGACTCCATGACACACACATGGAATGAACGTGCGAGAGAACTCTGTGCTGACGAAGACAGCCAACATTTACAAAGTTTTCTTTCAATCTGACATGAGCACAGACAACAAAACCAAGATTACCAAACTCAGACCCTATGGCAGCTTCTTTAGCCAGATCCCCAAACTGAACATGCTTGGGGATTTTTTTGTTTTTATTCTATGCCTGGAAATTTTAATAGAAACCTTATTGTACATTTGAAAACAGCACAAACTTGAGGGATTATATCAAATCAATTCCGCTGGGATTTGTGTCCGCTCTAATCCCCTATTCAGTCTCAATCTCATTAACATACCAGGCTTAATTGGCATTTCATCCCTGCATTGTGTCTCCAAAATGAACAAGGTGTAATTATGTTAAAAAGAGCACTTCAACGGTTTTAGTTTAATTCATGTCATTCATCCGCGTCAGAATGAACGCAGATGTTCTATTGCGGGATACAGCAAGAGATGAGCAGCTTTGAAACCACACTTCTGAGCTGAAAACTTTCTGTTAAAAAAGTTATTTAAGTGAAACGTAAAACACAGTATTTTCTTCCTTTGTTCCAGTGGCTATACAACATTAACTTTCAAAAGCTGGTTCTGCTTAATTTGATTTTTCATTTTCAAATGAACAGCTGTGTTTAAGTCTAAAAGCCCTTTGTTTAAGCATACAGAGCCCCAGAAAAGGTTTGAACAAAGCATCTTTCTGTAAACACTTGATTACCAGGAAAGGCCTGGCTTCCAAAGTAATCTCAGAGTGGTTTTGCTCTAGGTTCTCTTTTAAAGGAAAAAAAAATTGCATCACTTCTCAGATGTCAAACAAGAAAAGCGACAAATGTTTTACTAATTGCATAGGCTTCTTGTAGTCAAGGTAAGGAAGAGAAGACAGAAGAGGATTTCCCAAGTGCCCGTTTTCCATCCTTTCTTTCCCCCTTCCCCAGCTGCAGACACAAACCCACCTTAATGAAAACCACAACTAACGGGCATCACATTTAAATTGTTCAGAACATCAACCACTGTAGAGTTTTGTGGTCAGAGGGGTCCTCTTAATACTGACAGTTCCCAGACAAAGGGAATATTTGTATAAGATATGCCATTTTAATTCATATTTAGGTTGTCAGGTTAAGAGTCATTTATATGAATTCTTAACCAAATATTATTGGACATTAAGAAAAAGACTCAGTGGGAAAGCCCAAGTATTTGCCTAAACTTCCAGTTTCAACATTTATTTTGTTAGTGCTGTACTTCCCATTTCATGGTTCTCGTGTGGAAACAAGTGCTAAAGTATAAATCTCTTAATTAAGATTAGTAAGATCTTAAGTTATTACAGCTGGAAGTGCTTTGGATATTTAAATCTACCTCCCAATTCACTTCCTATTGTATTTTCCCAGCTATGACACATGAAAAATACATCATCTATTGTACAAATTCTGTAATTACCTAATTACATGGCACCGGGTAAATATGTGACAATTTAGAATAGTAGGTAAACGAGTAATTAGGGAATTAGGATTTATTATTCAGAATGCATAATAATGATGACTGAATCAAAGGTGCATCCAATCAAAGCAGCAGCAGAAGCACCTCAGTGGTGGCTCTTAATTCACACATTACAGGTGACTGGAGTGAGATATCCAAATGTACCCTGAGTAATTCATTCACAAACTGATTTTTTTTTTAAATCATGTAAAAGGTTCTGGTCAAAATCAGTGTGATGGAAAACCGTTAAGAAAAGTAATGACAGCATTCATAAGAAATACTGATGTCATTTTAATAGAATAATAGCAGTTAATGCTGCTTTATCAAAATATTACATGGATTTGGAAATCTCAATGGAAATTCCTTCTAGCAGGTACTAAACACAAAACACTGTGCTTTTATCATCTTAAAGGAAAAGAACATTAAATGCTATTGTATCACTTTGTATGCAAAGTATATCAGTTCTAAGTTATTCCCATTAAAAAAAGAAATTAAAAATAACTATACATACTTTTGGGTGCAAACTCAATACTTTTAGAATTTTTCAATCATTATTACTGAAAATCAAGGTTAGACAGGATAATCATTCTGTGCCCCTTTTTCCTTCCCTACAATACCTATTTACAAAAGCCATCTCCATAGGATAGAGAGTAGACATCTGAAGGATAACTCTCTTCCTACAAGTTTTGTGAAAATAAGCAGCTGGTGAGGAGACAATTTGGAATTCACAAATTCACCCTTAATTTCTCTAGTCCCTGATCTAATTGGTTGTGTTGAATACAGCAGCACACATGCTGCTATCCAAAATACTCTGTAGGAAAAGAGCAACAGGGAGAAAAGGATGGTGGTTTTTCAGGCTAATGAAGAATCAACAGAAAAATTAAGCCCAATTCAGTTTAAAGAAAGCTAATTAACCAAGACAGAGAGACCCACAGGAAATTAAAGCTGTTTCATTGTTCATGAAAATGTTTGTTTGGTCATTGTGATAAGAGCTGCTAAAAGGTCTGTTCAATATTTGAAATACTTTTTCCAGAGGAGTGGGACAGCCCCAGCCCCAGCTCAGAGACATCCGGGCTCCATCACCTCGGGCAGGGCAAATCCAAACACTCTGTGCTCCAGCTCTGCTCTGGACTGAGGCCACACAGCCTGGACACGGTCACCCAGCACTGATCATGGAATGGTTTCACCGGAAGGGACCTTAAAGATGATCTTCCACCCCCAAGGACACCTTCCACTATTCCAGGCTGCTCCAAGCCCTGTCCAACCTGGCCTTGGACACTTCCAGGGATGGGGAGTCCACAACCTCTTTTCCTTTCTCTACTTATGTAGAGAGAAAAACCATAAAAGCAGGGGAAGTTGATCAAGGAAAAAATTTTAAGTTTATCTTCAATGAAGCCAGATTTAATACAAACCAAAATGTATTCACTGATTGCCAGTAATAAAAGTCTGTTTATTCCATGCTACTGTAACTTGGGAGCTAGAAATTATCTCCAGCAATACCATTATGTTTAGTATTCAAAACTTATAAACAACATATGACCCTCTGGGCTTGGAAACAAGTCCAAAATCTGATCTGTGTTTTTACTACAATATTGCATTTATGACCATACAGTGCAGTTTGAAAATGAGCAGTTTTAAAGCCACCTGCTGTTGCAAAAGTTATTTTCCATAATTAAATATCTTCATATCAAAGTCATCCAGGTCATCTAAAAACATGTGGTTTTCTCTCATACACATAATCAAAGTCAGCATATGCTCTGAAATAAAACCATAACTATAAGAACACCGGCAACATAATGTCATGAAAATGATTATTGCAAATCTCAAACCTCAGAAAAAGCAAGACCTTATCTTACATCACTGTCTTCATTCAAATAACAGCTGCCATAAACTTGAAATTACCCTCAATGCCAGTTGCATATTTTATTATCTTCTGTGACTGTGCTTTTTGCCAGGGCCTAGCATCGCACCCCTGGAAGTGTTCAAGACCTGGACAGGGCTTGGAGCAAGCTGGTCCAGCAGAAGGTGTCCCTGCCCATGGCAGGGGGTGGGAATAAGATGATTTCTGAGTTCTCCTCCAGCCCAAACCATCCTGGGATTCTGGGATTTATCCTGTTAAACCACATGAAGTTCTTTTAGCAAAATCCTGTACAGCTCAGCACACACCACTGCAGAGCCACCACCATGGGACAGGGGGCTGGGCACTCGTGTCCCTGGGTGCCACCCCTCCCTCCCAGAGCTTCTGAGCTCCCTGAGCAGCCTCAGCCTCTGGCTGAGCACAGACACAAAGCTGTCACACAGACAGCAAGGCAGAAATGAAATGTCTGTGCTGTCTGCTCAGGGGATGGGGGTGATCTGTACCTTGTCACAGGGGGTACGAACACCCCCTGGGCAGCACTTCCCATCAAGGACACAATGGGGGTCAACAAGTGACAATCACAACCCTCTGTGAAGCCCAGGGAAAAAGCTGCAGGGAGTGGAGCAATGAAATAGTTCATGGGGTCTGCACTTCACTCCTGCCCTTGTCTGGGAGTTCATCAAGAAGCAAAAAGCATCAGCTAAACATCCTAAATGCCACATACAAGTGCCAAGTGAACCGTCCATTTGAATGAAAGCTGATTCCTGGGAAAATCAAAAGCCACGCAGTTCAGCTGCTGAAAATTGAATGAACTTGCTAAGATTCAGGTAAGAGACTACACAGGTATGCACAGAAAGTACACAGACAAGTCATGAAAATACGGACTTCAAATAAGAATGTTGAGCTTGCTCTTTAAATCTCTACCTCTTAAAAGTCAACTTGTCTAGGATTCAGGGTAAGGTAAATATAAGTGCACAAAAAGTTTCTAACATACAGCTGGGAAGGCTCCAAACCAGTCTGCTTCCCTGCAAAATCAAACATGCTAAACTGGATAAATCAATGAAGAGAGGGAGGGAGGTAACAGTAGTAGCTGAAAGCTTGCTTAACACAGAGCAAATGGAATTGCAGAGGACCAGGAGCAGCAGAGAGTGCAAAGGAAGAAAAAAGATCAACAGTTATCTTCAGAAAACACTGAGAAAAGAAACAATTGTGTATAAAATGATAATTTTACCAGAGATGAGAAAAATGCTTCTTTATCAAGACACAGAGTACTCCCCTTGTCTCAGAGGAAGATAAACTAGAATGCCACCTGGGTGAGCAATCGATTTTCCAGTAACATCAGGAGGTGGAGCTGGGTATTGAATAGGCAACAGAAAAGATATGGGGAAAATCAAGTGTACTGAAAGTAGAGAACCACATCTCAGTCATTTCCAACTACTGCTATTAAAAGCAATCCCAGTGCAGCCCTTACACAGCACAGGAGCTGGAACAAATCTTTCCTAAAATTGCCAAAAAAGCTCCAAATTCAACTCAGTTTCAGGCACAGCAGCAGAAAATATGAGAAGTAGGAAAAAAACAAAAAAAAAAACCAAAAAAAAGAAGGCATCATTAAATTATAAAGCAAATTATTTTGGCATCAGATATTTTTAGCAGAAGTTGGCAGGAGATGACATTGAAGTAAATCGTAAGTAGCAGAACTGAGAGAAAATTCTACGACTAAACAGAATTTGTCTTAATACTTCCTAGGATAAAAACTCAAGGAACTGGCAGAAGCTGTTCCCTAAGTCAGTTCTTGGCTACAATTCTGTGTTTATAACACTTAAATCTTTTACTGAAGCTTTCATTATAGGTAACCAAATTAAATCAACAATAGACCAACTGTTCTGCTCCAAAAAAACGCACCTGTAGTCACTTGGGGTTATATTGAAAGTTAAATATGTCATCGATTGTGACACAGCCATATTGGACTTTCCCTCAACTACAGATCAGAGGATGAAATGCAGCATTCAAAACCTCAATAAATCAATTACAAGGATATGGCAGGATCCCTACAGATCTGGGGTCTGGTCTAGAATCCAAAAGGTCTTTGCCAGGCCCTTCACTTCCATGGCAGTCATGGAAAACTGCAAAACCCCAGCTGCTGAAAGGAAAAGTATTATTGCAGAAAATGGAAAACACTGGTGAGAAGACTTAATGTACAGAGTGCATCCACGTGATAATCCCTTGGGATGCTCAGTCAGGCCTCCCCTGGTGTCTCAAGTATTTTCTGCTGAGAGGAGCAGCAGGCTGGTGATTTATAAAGCCTTTTTTTTTTTTTTTAAATGCCATCTGTACTATGCCAGGAAAAAAATTTAAGGAATCTTTTTTAGAAATGCCATGGAGAATTGAATATAATATTTCTTTAAATTTTAATGGAACATCAAAATGTTTGGGATTCCCCCCCTCCTCATATGGAAATCACAGTACATTGTTGGGAAGCAGGCTTTCATGGTAGTTCTATTATTAAGCCATCATGAAAAATGTATCAAAGACAGTTCCACAAAACTAGTATTTATTTTCTCAAAAGTGAAAATGCAGCACTCAAAAAAATCCCAACCTATCAGTGTAAAACCATGCAAAAACACAATCTAACAGAACATTAACAAATAAAACCCAAACTGGAGATGCTGTAGAAACAGAAAATCTGACAAGCTTCAATAGATACATTCTCACAACATAAGAAATTGCACATATCTTAGCCCAGCTGTTACACCACACATTGACTTTCTGCCTGGCCTTTTTCCAGGCAACTCAACAGCTGGAGTGCCACAAAGGAATGCCCTCACTTCTGTATTAGAGTTAAAATATTAATTTCTAGAAGCCACTTTCGCTGTCTAGTGTTGAGGTGTCTGGGGAGAACCAGGTGACATTTTCTCACATGGATCACCCCAGTGCTCTCTGGACTGTCCATGTGAGATGTTCCTCACTTGGAGCAGGTTGAGCCAAGTCCTCTGTCTAAAACAGATGATGGAGTAAGCTCTGTTGTGGGGAGATGTGTTAAGCTGGAAAGTCCTCTCTGGTTTTTTTCTTAAAAACTTTTAAACCTTCACCAGTGCCAAAACCTTTCCAGTGCTCTCTGTGAGGCCTTCCAGAAAACTCATTTTTCACCCAGGACCAGGGATCTCTGATGCTGCCAGGGTGTGATGTCATGATGCTTCACCAGACAATGCTAAAATCTTCCTGACTTCAGAGCAGAAATCATTTAATTTTAAACCAAGACTGAGAAGAGACTGGTTAATCTTGTGAGATACAAATCACAATCAAACCAGCTGCATCCACCGGTCTCCACTGACAATGGTGAATAAAGTCATATTACTTTGGTATTTGTTTGAAATGCACATTTTCATGTTCCTAGGAATTGCAACTGGGTCACAGACGTTTGTGCCCCCACATTCCCCATCCGTGTGCTAGGCGCCCCTTGGGAGATATTAAACGTGCCCACACAAATCCTACATCATCCCACGTGTCCCATGATGGAGCTTGGGCTGGATGAGGTTTCCTGACAGCAGCAGCCATTCCCTGAGCGTGCCCATTTCCTCCACAGGCTGCTCTGCCTTCATCCAACAGAATCAAAACACACTCCGGGAAGAAACCACAAGCTCCTGGGGAAGAGCTGAAAAGCAAGATGCCACATCTGCAGCAATTCCTGCAGCTCGCTGCCTGCATCCGAGGCAGCCCTTTGGGGGAAGTGAGACAGGACCAGGCTGCCCTGCTGGGTGTGAGGAGCTGCAGAACACAGCGCTTTTATTTCAGAGACACCTCCCACGTTCTCCTACATTCAGTTTATTAATAAGTCAATGGAACTTATTTACAGAAATGTATTGATGACACCCAGAGTTCCCGAATCTCCCAACACCCTCTGATCAGCATGGGTTTTTATACCTTGCATGTTATAAATACAGCATCTTAAAAATTAAATAACAAGAAGCCCTTGAAAATTTTAGTGTGCTAGAAAAAGATATTTCAAGAGCACACCATCAAGTCCCAGCTTTATAGATGCTGTTAAGAAAACAGTTCTCATTCCTTGAAGGATTTTTTCCTTTTTTTCCAATCAGCATTTCTGCCAGCCTCCTTTTGCCTGGGACAAAGTACCAAACTGGATTTGCCAGCACAATGCACACCCATTCCTCAGCTTGGCTGTTCTCCTTAGGCACAAACAGCCTATAATCAAAAAGAAATAATAATCATAATACAAACAGCTGGATTCATATTCCCCTCTGCAGATTGCAAACCCATATATCTTCTGTACAAAGAGATGAACTCTGTATTTCTTACGGCTAAATGGTATTTGTGTAAAGAAGGATTGCTCCATGCTGTGCTGATGGTTTCACTTCTGTAGGGTATTATTTTGTAGTAACTCTTCTCTTACCAAACCACCTTTTTACCCCCAGATCAGGACAGGAAAGCACAATAACGAGGTAAACACAAATATTTCAGCCTGATGGATTTAAGGGTTATTTGTGCTCGTGAGATTAGGAAGTGCTGGCGTGACACAGTGGCCCTTTCAGTTTATATTAGAAATGCTAAGTGTTTGTTAATACTGCCATGACTTTGCTTCCTGAAATATTCATCCATCCTGCATTGTAGCCTCAGTTTGTAAATCACATTTGATTTTTAATTCTGCAAATTACAGAAGCAGGGACTATTTTCCTTAATAATAAGCAATGACTTAAAAACAAAAACCCATCCACACCAATGGATGGCAGCTTGGAATCATCAGTTCTCTTTTCCTCAGTCAGACAGAGCACAGTCAGTCAGGCCACAGCACTAAATCCCTGCAAAAACCCTTAAAACAAGTCTGCAGCCACTGGGAATTTAGATAAACTCAGTACAAATGATTTCTTCCTCTTCTGACAGCAAGCTGTTCCTTGATTCAACATGAGAGAAGGTACACGACCAGCCTCGCTTCACAACACAGCTCGTGCACCAACCAAATTAATTCTGTTTATTGTCTGAGTTTTGATATTTTCTCTTCCTCCCTGCACCTTATCCCAATTAGCCTTTTCAGTTGTCAGTGTCACGGGTGGCAAATGGAAAACTCGGAACACTGAGGCATTACCAAAATGCTCTGCCAGAGCAGCAGCAGGCTGGCGGAAAACCCAAGCTGCTTGTAGGGAATGTTGGCGGTCTTTGCAGCCCCAAAAAAGACAAGGCAGCCTACATGTCCCTTCAGATAAACTTGAGCTGGTAGATTAGTGCCAAGGAATTAAGGAACTGATTTTAAAGTGCAACAAAATACTCGAGAGGAGCAGATAAACACGAGCACAGACACTCCTGGGGTGATGTAAACAGTGTCATTTTAACTTCTTTTACTTACTTTCTTTACACAACAACTAAAATACATGACTATCAACAAAGAAACCCCTGACTTTCCAGCTCAACACGTCTCCCTGCCTATTTACAAGCACTGAATTATTCATGTTGTATAAGAGTATATACAGGAAGAGATCCATGTATGTAGGAAAACACAGAATGTCAACTCCCAAGCATCAGAGCCTTTTCTTAGAAAACCATGAGAAAGAGTCACAAACTGTTTAAGCATCACAGAATTTCTGTAAAACTTCAGTCTCTAAATTACTTTGATACTTAAAAATTTACCTTATGTTCACAATCTGCTCTAATGCAAATCACATTACTCTGGGCTATAGCTCAATTTCATTTTTCTAAGCGAGGAACTTTTATTGGCAGTAAAGCCTCAGAGAATAAAACTTGGCCTAATTAGATTGTTCACAGTGCCTTTCCTCCAGGAGAAGCACGTGCCATACCCCCCAGCCACGGAACCTCGGTGTTATTTGTTCTCACTCCAAGGGAAGTTTCCCTTACAACCACAGTGGATCATCACCACCTTCCTGTACACTCATTTTATGGCACATGAGCTCAGCAGTTCTTAATGGCAAAAGTACCCAAGGCAAGAGCCCCAGTCCTTGGCTTTTCTTCACCCAGCTCTGGCAATGCTTTGTAACCCTAACTCTGCCACACCTGGGCTGAGAAGGTCAGCAGAACCCCCTCAGCACCGTGCTAAGAGCTCTAACAAATGCCAAGGATTGTATGTGGATTTTTAGGGGTGACAGGAAAAAAAACCTGAAGTTGTTTTCTTGGAGGTTGGACTACATGATCACCATAGGTCCCTTCCAACTGAACTGCTCCATTTTATTCTTTTTACAACTTTCAAGACTGTTTTCTTGTAATGTACCCCTTAACAAACCCTCGTCACCATTCCAAAGCTATCCCACTACAAAGGCTTTTCAATGCATCTCCTCCTAAAATTAGTCACCCAACAGTTACACCCTCCCACTTTATTAAATTCCCTCTGCTCTGCAGTCAACTGCAACGCAGCTGCACAGTCAGAATGATAAATGCCCCAGAAAAGCACAGAAGAATCCAAGATACAATGCTTAATTTTGTTTGCTCCTTCGCCCGGAGCCACTTCCTCCTCTGACACAATATCTGATATTGGCTCAGAAACCTCGGATTTCTCCAGGCCATTGCGGGGAGGCTCATTCGTGCACAGCCCTGACAGGGAACTGTGGAGAGCAAGTGAGGACTGTAAACAAACCACATCCTGTTTATGACAGTCGGCACAGAAGAGCCATTTCCCTCCTGCTTGGCACTTCCCAACATGTCACTTGGCATCTCCTCGCTGTTTGGGAAGGAAAGCTCATTAGAAAATTCATTTACTGCTAAGAAATTCTTGTCCTGGAGGACTGCATTTCAAGTGGGAAGCATCAGGAAGGGACTGCAGCACATCCGGGGGGGTCGGGATGCTGGTGGGAATTGTCAGTTTTCCAGGTAAAAGGAATCAGATGTTTCCAAATCGCTGCGTTCCCACATGAAAATAAATGGGTGAGAAGCTGCAGCTCTTCACTGGCTCCTACCACAGTCTCCATGGCAGATGCTGTGTGCTCCAGAGGCCATTTCCAACTAATGGATCTTTCTAAGATGCATTTTAGTCGTATGACTATTCAATCCTGTCCTTCTCTACTAAAATATAGATGGCATAACACAAATTCACCTCCTACAGAACTGACTATTGTTAGAATGCCCTTCTACAAACCTCAGCAGAAGCCTCTCAGAGAGAGGGGGAAAAAAAACCCAGCACACATCTTCCTGTTTTCCAAATTATTTTATCCATAATGCCCAAAGTTGGATTGAGTTTGGCAGGTAAAAAGTTGGAATTCTCTGTAACCAACTGTTTTATTCTTTCCATCAGCTAGCACCAGCACAAAGGATGCAGACAATCAAGAACATGATAATACAGCCCTGGATCACATTGGACCTGGGGGTAGGAGAAAGGAGCAGCAGCCCATAGTCTAAATCAATCACAACAGTCCCTTCTGTACTTGTCTAAAGATGACTTGAAAATGGGAAATAATACCAAAAGAATGCCGGGGGAAAAAAAAAAAAAAACAAAGCAGAAAAACTTGCAGCTGACAGTAGCAGTTTTCAAGATTGTTGAAAAACACTGTGAATTTGGATGAATTTATTTTTTTTAAATATACGTTAGAAGCAGATCTTTGCTACTAGGGATGGCTTGAAATCTAGCAAGAAATGAAATTATGACACGGCATACTAGAAACTGAGGCCACAGCTGTGAAGTCAGTGCCAGCCCCAGAGGAACAGGATCAGCATGGCCATCCCATGGGATGGCACCGTGCCAGAGGTGAGGCAGCAACTCAGCTGACTCCACAAGGCACTGAACAAGTCATTAGACAAGGCTTTAAGCAATTCCTCTCAACAGTCATCTCTTAATAACGTTTGAAAATTATCAGATGACTGTGTTGAGTCACTGCAAGTTTATCATACAGTTCCTGTGCTAATTATTTCACTCTGGCACAAAGCAGACATGCAAAACAATGCTCTTAGTTTTGGTAAACATTCAATATTCCTTCAGCCTTATAATCATTTATTACATTGAAGTTCTTCTTCACTAAACCCAGCAACATTGTGTTAAAATTTAGGGTAAACTGAGGGGTGAGATCTGTCAGTGAAGCAGCTGAAAAGTTACTATTCTTTAGACCTTATTGACACACCTTTCCCAAGGTAATGCACAGTGTACACAAATATATCCAGTCACAGTCTTTCAGGTCATCATTAAGCAAAATCCTAGAATTGGAAAAATGAAGATTAAAGCCTACATGCAATGAGTGTTTTTACAAATTAGTCCTAATGAGGAGATACCTTAAATCTCCATAAAGACAGGAAAGGAGAATCCCAATTATCACTAACAACACTGGAGAAAATGGAGACTGCAAATCTGGCACTTTGGCAAAAGTAACTTGATAAAAATAGTGAAGTCTGTAGCAGATGTGTCTACACAGACACACCACACACACAAAAAATTGTATCAAAGATTGAGAACAAAGAGCAGCCGGGTCAGAAGGTGTCAGAGCAGGAGAAATGTGCAGTCCAGGTGGAAAGGCCAGGCTGGGATCTAAAGACAGGAATATCAGATGGACAAAAAAATGACATGAAGACCTGGCACATCATTAGTACCTGTTTCCTCTATGAAAATAGCAGTAAGTTTGCCACAATACCCACAAGTTAAGTACTGCTGCAAACTCAGAACATTTTTCTGAAGTTATCCTGGGTAAAGAGGAGTCTGTGAAAGAGCAATTAAGTATATTCCAGACTGGGTTCAGCTGCCTGCAGGGAGTCCACAGATCCCCCTGCTCCTGTGTCGCTGCAAATATCAAATCAAGCAAGTGCCTGGCTCTACTCCCACACAGGAAGCAAATCTGTTTACAATCCTGGAATGAATAAATAAATACGTGAAACTCAACACTAGTTAACACCCAAAGTTTTCCTCAGTGCATGGAATTAAGAGCAGAGGAGTGAAATGCCAACTGCAGCAGTCGCACTCTGTTAAAAGAAGAAACCGAGGGTGAGTCTGAGGTTTGTGTGCAGCAGAAATGTGCCAGCAGTGCTCGAACAAGGAAACATCTGACATAAACAGGCATTTCTCAAAGGCCAGAGGGACACAGGCAGAGCAATAATGTGCATCTGACATGAGAAAGGTTTGACTGAAATTAGTTCATCACTGTAAAAGAGTTAACTAACACCAATCTGTTCCAGGCACTGAACAACAGATGAACTGGAGACCTGATCTGTCTGTGTGAAACATTGTGTATTTAAAGACAGTTACAATCTGGATCTTCAGGACAAAATGCAGTTTAATTGTTATGGAGGGAGAAATATATTTATATCCAACTCCACTGACTTCAGTTCTGCACTGCATTGATCCAATCCACTCTGGACCTGGTCTGCTAAACGCCAGCTTTTGATGCAGCTGAGCTCCTGCAATCATCCAGGGAATACACAAAGCCGTTAAGTACATACCTCCTGTATTGTTATTTTTACCCAAAAATGGAAACAGAGGCTTAATTTTATACAAGGCCTTCACATCTGGCAAGCAAATGTACAACCTTTGAAGGGAAAAGAAAGGAGAAATACCAAATTGTTCTTTTTATCATAAACAACCTTCGGAATCATTTGGCAAGGAGTCAGTTCTGGACTTCTTCAATCCTGTGAGAGAGATTAAAAAGGAATAAAAATAACCTGAATTAACTATACAGGATTAGTGAAATCCAACAATCTCTTGGGAGTTGAGCCCCAGGCTCAGAAGGGGTGCAAACAAACTCGGCTCCAAACACCAGCATAAGAAAAAGTCTCTTACACAGCAAAAGATCCAAAGCAACAACTCTCCAGAGAAGAACAACTGAGTCTGAATTCAGCCAGTGCTCCCATTGTTATCCATCACCCTCTCATCCTAAGGGAAACAGAGAGCAATACAATCAATTTGTCAATGTGAACTGAGAGCTTTAAGAACTGTATGATCTTGTGATGCCAAATGGATCTGTACTGCTTGGTCAGCTTATTTAACCTATTTAAACTCTGTCTCAGCTGTCTCATTTGTAAAAGCTTTCTCCAGATATGGGATTTCAACACTCAAAACAGTTAAACAACTAACAACCATCAAGCTGTACTTACCAGAGTCCACTCAGCAAGGCTTATCATTCCTTCCTGTTTTCCCCTACCACCTGCTTTTTTTTATACTTAATTGTTGCAGCTTGAATGAAATTACATTTCAAACTAATTAAGATAATAACTCCTTTGTGGATTTGTTTTGCAACTGAAACAATGCAATACCTCTCATCTCTGATGGACTCAGGGTAATAAGGAGCCAAACAGCAACAAAACTACACCAGAGATAAAGTTTAATGTCTTTAGATCTATAACACAGTATTAAGGAAAACTAGTAGAGAAAAGAGCCAGCATGCAGCTGTGTGATGTACAGGGCCTTCCCTCATTTTTGTGGGACCAATTCTTTTTTCCAGTGAAATTGAAGGGTGATCAAGGCAGACAAAAGTCTTCCAAGACACAGGACGCACCCAGCATCACCCAGGAAGCTCTCAAGCAGAAAACCAGAAATGTCTCATTTTCATTGTCTTTTGTGGGTCTTCAGCACTAAGTACAACCACAATATTGAGGCACCAGCAGCTTTGAGGAGGAACAGACAAGAACTCAACTCCTTTGGTTAAACAGCTTGAACAAAACATACTCATTCTACTCCCACTTTTCTGAAACAAATCAGATGTGAATAATTAGATGAGGGTAAAGAAAATCCAGTAGTGAGAGCACTGTTTGAACGTCCGTCTTACAGCACTCCCACTGCAGTGACTCAATAGGGGAACATTTTCACACAAAAAATGCTTTCATGGGTCTGCTTTCCAACAAAAAACTATTTAATTAGAAAATCTTTCTTCTTAGATCCAAACGAGAAAGGTCTGCACACATTGACCTGAAAATCTTCTGGCAAATAAAGGGCACAGATCATAATTTACTTATGGTTCTCAAGGATTCTGAATTTGCCCTAGGCACCAGTTCAAGAAATACATCGTATTGTTTTGGAGATTGATCTAATTTAATTGTTTATTACATTTCATAAATTGCTTTTCTGGGTGGAAGTGACTAATAGATTTTAGTAGGTATCCTCCTCCTTAAGTTTTCCAACAGAACATTTAAAATAAACAGAACAGCACTTTCATGCCTTCCCAAATGAATGTTTCTCCCCTTCTATAAAACAGTAAAAGTACACTTCAAGGTAACATTTCAATCTCCAACAGGTGAGCACACATTCAAGAGCTACACTGCAAGAGTTCTATCGCCCTTTTCTTTTCCAAACAACGAAATTGTAGCTGACATTAACAAAGCCATACATGCTATGGTAAGACTTGGCAGTATTCAGCACATTTTTAAGGGAACTGACTGATTTTTTAAAAGTCAGCAGTGAAAACTGGAGGTTATTTTTGGTTGCTGGCACTTGGCTCAGCTCGAGCTTCTTGGCACTTTAGCTCCCCATTCTGCCACATGAAGCAGGTGCATCCCAAAGGCAGAGGCAGCACTGAGACCACTGGGGAAGAAAGCAGGAACTCTGGAATTGCCCCAGAGAAGCGAGACAAGCACAAGGGATGCAAAAGAGCAGA
This sequence comes from Pardalotus punctatus, assembly GCA_013400915.1. Classification (NCBI taxonomy): domain Eukaryota; kingdom Metazoa; phylum Chordata; class Aves; order Passeriformes; family Pardalotidae; genus Pardalotus; species Pardalotus punctatus. The sequence goes on along the minus strand of VZTX01022997.1, from coordinate 58,718 downwards.
AGAAGGCCATACAAGAGGGACTATTTACCAGAAATTATAAATAAGCAAGAGGGAGTATAGATTTTAATTATTAATTTGAAATCAAAGCCGCTCAATCCCAATCATAGGCCTCTCTGAAGGATCAAACCTTGGTTTCTCCAATGCCTGAATTTCTCCCCTCTTGATTCTGTCCATGCACCAGTCCCTTGGTGACATTTCTAATGCTCTTACTTGGAATAGGAAGCAAATGTCAAACTTCCCTTCTGCAACCACAACCTTGATGTGGTGAAGCAGGCCATACAGACATTTCAGTCCATGGATGAAATGGCCATTTAGAGCCAAAGAAAAAGGAACATTTAAGGTATGAGTTAAAGCCAAAGAATTCAGTTCAAAAATACAGAGTAAATTGAGTCCACCCACTGCAATAGTCTTTTGCAATTTTCTGCTGCAAAGTTCTTTATAATTAGCACAACACCAAGCATGTTAATCCTTGAAAAAAATCAATGGATTCAACTTTAGAAGACACAAAGTGAAATTCTCCATACTAAAATGTCTCTCTTTAGCTCCATAGTCATTAAAAAGAAGCAGGTTTAAGAAAATCAATTATGGTCTTAACCTGCTCAGTCACAGAATGCATGTCAGGAGAAAAATACAAGTCTTTTTAAACAGCTGTTATTGAGCAGGGCCCCTTCCAGGCAGCCTTCTCTGACCATGTTAAATTACCTTATGCACACACACAACATCAGATACTCCTGTAATCCACAAAACCACCTAACTAGCAAAGCTCAATTTCCTTTGGACTGTGGCTGTACATCTAATTCCTCCCATAAGGTAATAAATCAAATGTCCACCCACATCACCCTCAGCAGCCCTACATTGCCCACACTTCCTCTCCCCTCCCCTCCCCACACTTTCTCTCCAAATTCTGTTACTTTTGGATGTGTGGGCTACAGAACACACATGGCCTTCTCCTCGCCACTGTCAAACTAAATAGAGCAAACCAGCTGTCTCTGGAGTGAAATCCTTGCTCCTTCCTTTGCACAAAACTCCCTGGCTGTGAAAGACCCGTCCCCCTCTCTGGTGTGGCCAAGGCAGCCAGAGGCTGAGCAGGGAGGGCCAGAGGCCAACAAACACCACAAACTCAAAGCCTAATGAAACAACTCCAAAAATAAATTTTTCTTCTGTTCTTAGATAAAGAAGCTGATCTGATACCCTGGGAAAAATCTGCAACAATTCAATCCATTCAATGCAAATATCCCAACATCTCTGCATCTGTTTGCAAAATTGGTGTTAAAACTGAAGTCTGGGACAAAAAGTTCAATCATCCATTCTAAACAGAAAGGTTCAAATCCCTGTCATCTACAAAGCAACCTGGTCTAGTGGAAGGTGTCCCTGCCCATGGCAGGGGGTTGGAACAAGATGATCTTTAAGGTCCTTTCCAACCCAAACCTTTCTGGGGTTTTATGCTTTACAGAAGCTTTGATCTCCTATTATGTGGAAACAAAGGTACTGATCTCAGCATGACATTCCAAAAGCAGATGGGGACTGTCCATGCAAATGGACATGCACCATGCCTTCTCCTGGAAGAGACTGATCAATGGATAATCCAGTTAATTTAAAAAAAGACAGAAAAGCTTTTCACTATTAAATGCCCTATTCAAATTCCATCATGATTAACAGCTCAACTGTCAGGATACCCAACAGCAGAATGTCACTTCCAGCATCCATTTGTCAAACACTTAAAAATTAAATATCTGTGTGGTCTCACTCAGTGGACTGAGGTATGATTATATGAGAAGCTCCTCCTGTGTTTGAATTGTTCACACCCCAAAAACTGATGGCAGCCCTGAAAATAAATCTGATCCCAACACTTGTCCTCAATAAAGTATTTTAGAGGAATAGCAGCCGTTTGGCCATGATCAAAGATTTCAAAAGAAATCACTGATCTTGGTAGGGGTCTTTTTACAGAAGTAGCTTCTTCCAGCTCTGCTTACCAGATCATCAACCAACCTGCACCTCATCACGTAGCACTTGGTAAAGACAAGAAACCAGAACCAAACTAATATTCATAATACTCATATTCATAATACACATCTGAAAAATGGCTGTCTATGCAAACTCCAGCCCAAGATGCAAATCCTCAATTCTGAGTTCACCATTTCTGCTGGTCCCAAAGCAACCTGACCTCCAGCCAGGACAGCCTACAAAAACTTCCCACTACTGCCCCGTGACAGATCTCACTGGAACAACAGGCTGGAGCTTTCTACTGCCTCTCTAACTACAGCCTTCACCAATGGATCTCCTATTTCCAGAACAACAGGCAGGAATATATTTATTGTGTGTTTAGGTATAAAGATTTTAAACCAAAGAAAAGTGACATTTGAAGCAGGAAGAGAAAGAAGTTTCCTTTATTTCCTTTTTCCTAAGAAGGTCATTAAGGAAAGGTTATTTCTAGGGAGCTCTTCAGCTTATCCCATTATTTGTCTCTAGCATGGGTTTAATACTTTGGCCTGCAGTGCACTAAATGATGCTTTTTCTTCTTCTAGTTCTACCCAAGTCCAGTACAAAAGCAGAACTTTATGAGCCAAACTAGGCAGGGCCCCTTTAGAAATGCATGCAGATGCCCATTTTAAAAGAACATTAAAATGCCACAAACAAGAATCAGATGAAAATTACTGATCATCCTTCTCATTAAAAAGAGCTCCCAAACAAAAGGCGAACTGAAGACTTGGCTCAGTAAATACCCCTTGCCATTTTCCCCCCATACCTACAGCACATATACATGCATAATTAACTCGGTCTAAGCACTCTCATTCATTCTAGCTTTCCAATATTTAACTAAACTACTCATTTTTCAGTTGTCAACCCATCTAAATAACTTTGCCAGCAGCGCAGCTCATCTCTTTCATAATTATAAGAGATATTAAGAGTCTCCTTTCATCTTTCACTGAACATGTATTTAGCTGGTTTCCAAATACCTGCTGCAATTTGTTATCCAGGGCTGCTTCCTGCCCCCGGCAGTGTCCTTTTTGTAATTCAGCAACATTCTAAGAATCCAACAATGTCCTGTACAGTGGTAGTACAGCACTTATTTTAAGATGTTCAAATTGTTTCCTGACACCAACAAAAGTTTTTCTTCAGCCTTTCAAACTACTGCTACATTTCAGCAGAGTTTTTTTTAACCACTGAACACAAGAACACTTAAAATGTTTCTTCTTCATTTGGATGTACAGCCAGAGTATCCTTCCAGAGGGCTCCTTACTAATAACTGGTTTAAAATTCCAGAATACACACTCCATTTATTAAGTAGCTTAAATGATCTACAGCCTTTTGAGGCTGGGTGAACTATTATTGCCCAGTGAGAACTTGTTCTGCCTTCCATTTCCAATCACCTTCAAGCTTAAATTTCACTTAACACACTCATTTCCACGTTTAATATGGCCAAATCAAGGCAGCATATGGATGTAGTAGTATTAATAAAAATGGAGGCATTCTCCTCTTATAGTGTCATCAACTAATCGAGCAAAAACTCATAAAGCCAACATAATGAAACATTATAACAGCATTGTAGAAGACAAGAGCCCATCTTTCAGCATTTGACAGTACTGAGAAAAACTAATTACTAATAACACATCACACCAAACAAGAAACCATATTTTGTTTTGTTCACTAGAAAAGGGTTTACAGCTCTTGGCCAGTGTCTTTCTCCTGTCAACACATTGAGTCGTTCGTCAGCTACTAACTCCCCTGTGTGTTCACCCTTAATGCTGTATTTCTTATCTTACAAACCCTATTGACATAAAATCTCTCTCCACTTTGTACCGAGTCTGTCTTCCACTTCTGCCCTATTAACTCATGTCAATACAGCAAAGGGAGCAAAAGAAAGCAGCCAAGTCAATACTCATCCATCACATTTTTGTGCAGCTGCTGCAGCGAAGAGGAACACACAACAAAGGAAGTGGCTGCACAGGTCAGAAATTCATCTGTCCAGTTAATATGGAGCACCCCAAATATTCAGAAAAAAGACCCCATGCTGAAGGAGATGCTGCTCCGTCTCTGCTGTGCTTTTGCAAATAAAACTCACTCACAAGACATGCTGTCCTTGCTTCAGGGAAATTACAAGCTGTGGTGGGGTTTTCCAGATAGTCCCACTTCTTCCCTATGCTTTTTCTGCCCTTCCTGCAACTGCATTTCTCCAACTCAATCACAAAGTAGTCTGGGAATAAAGGAAGGCATCATCACTGAGCACTTAACTGGACAGGATGATCTCTTTTCTCCGCCAATCCCTGCAACAATAGGAGCAGCAGAGATCTGAATTCAGAACAAAGAAGAAAGCATTTATCAGACAGAATAGCAGAGATTAAAGCATTTCTCCCTCTGATTGAATGACCACAGTATCACATTCCCTCTGCTCCTGCTGCTGCAGAGGAAGTGATTGAGCTCTTGCACAGGGGCCTTGCTGAGTGAGGAAGAGGGCAAATCCTCTCACCAGAATTTTAATCTCTTGCTCCTGGAACCAGGAAATCATTACCCAATGCAGCAGAGAAATGAATGCTGCATCACGTCCAATGGTTTCCCTGCTGGCAATTTCTACGTGAGAGAGTTTATTTCAAAGAGACTGGATAAGGTATTGCAGACCTTTAAGTTACCTGGGACCCATGAAGGGCTAAAAGAACTAAGAGACAAAAAGAAAGAAATGAAAAATAGAAAAAACGAAACTGTGAACACAATTTAAAGACAGATGGAAAGAGCCTGAGTGAAATCTGTGACTTCCACTATGGAGCAGTAAAACACATCAACTCCTCTTGATAAAATACATGTTGCAAAATATATTATTTTAATACCTTTTACATCTTCCTGGGCTTCACTCAATTGAGGTCTCTCAATTTCCAAGCCTCATTTATCCTTTCCAGTGGACAATGTTGGGGGTGCCAGGAAAAGAAAAAGGTAAGATTCCAAATGTTGGGTTGATTGGCACAGGAAGAGCCCTGCGCCCCCTCTCCAATTGAGCCCACCTTGCACAGAGTTGGGCATATCAGTTAAAGTTTGCTACAAGAAATCAAATGCAACACAATGCAGAATTTACACAGGAATGCCCCAAGTCAAGGCTTTCCAATTTTCTTTTTGATTTCTTTTTAATTTCTGCTGTAGAAATCAAAAAGCAGTGGGAAAATAATGAGGATTTTTTTTTTAAAAGGAAAAAGTTATCTATCCAGACATTTGTTTAGACGCAGACAAAGCTGAATGAGTGATGGGATACCTGCTTTGTACACTCCAAAACAAATCTGCACTGGTTCCCAGAATGATTAAATGGATACTATAAAGGAATTATTAAAATAAATTTATTTAATGTGGTTCTGTGTCCAAGTTCTCTAACCATTAGATCATTTGCACAAACAAAAAGCAGACTGATTTATCACAGCCATTACTGCCAGCCTGTAAAGTCGATCAAGTTTCCATTGAGGTTTTAGGTTAGTGGGCAGAGGACTCCAGTGCGCCAACTGTGCCTCAGATGGACACTGTGTTCCAACCTGTTCTGCTCTGTGACATCTCAGACAAACAGGTCTAATAATTCTGATGGATTAAGGAGGATTTTGTTTGGTTTTTTTAGTTTTTTTGTTTTTTTTTTTTTTAACTGGAAGCAGCAAAACAAACGGTCCCTGTTCTAATCCGGTGTAAAGGATCCAAGTGTGCTCAGCCTCTGCCTCTCCTGTGGCTCCCAGTTTGTGAAGGTTGGTCTAAAGCAGCTGCTGAGATACAAATTCAGGATGTGGGAACTGAAGCTGTCACTTACAGAAATCATCATAAACATTTTACAGGAACATTTACCAACTGTTAAGCCATGATGAAATAAAAACAGACAAAACCACAGGCATCAGTTCTCAAACAGTTTTAATGTCAAAAGGTATTAAATGAAGCTGTGACCCATGTGGAGATCAGATACCAGCCCTGCCACTCTCTGAAGGAAGTTTCAAAGCCAAATGCTCAACAGTTAAGAAATGTCAAACACATCCATGGAACCATCCTCCAGGAGCTGCCTACCTTCCCACGCTATTTTAGCTTTTAAATGCAGCAGTAATTAACCTCCTGGAAGCAGATATATGAAATCAAAGACTTATGGGTTGCAGATAGAATAATTGCAATTAACAGATAAACTAGAGCTGCTCCTCAACAGTCAGCTAGGAAAGGTCTCAGCTATACCATATTGTACATATATATGTATTAAACATATATATATGTATACAGCTATGCAGCGTACAGAACTTGCTGAACCTTTTTATGAAAAGGAAAGACACAGCCTCCCTCTTCTCCTCACATTTGGATCGATGCCTCAAAGCCTAAACCAGCTCCTAAGATGAAAGGAAAAGAAGGAATTTTTAAAAAATTAAATTCATTCTCAGTTGTGACAGGTTGGGTTTTTTATTTCTGCACTGGCATCACTAAGCAGATGATCCTGGAGTTGCAGTTTAAGCCTTTCAGTGACTTGCAAGCATCCTCCCTGAACTAAAAGCATCACTGCAGTGGACACTACCACTCGTTTCTTAATTTTTATGACCTACTATATTAAAACCAGTTTAAGTGTAATAAAGTCTGCAACATTTACAGCTACAAAATATGGGAGGGCCATAAAATTAGCCAAGCATAAATGTAAGGGAGTCTTAAGCATCCTCTGCTCACTTTCCAGCAACAATATACACAGAATTGGCATGGACTACAAAATCAAAAGGAACTTAAATCAAATTAAAATTCTAACAACCTTTTCTCCTGCCTGCTAGGGGCTCAAGGGACATCAACACACACAGACTCACTCTTCTGCATTGTTTCCTCAGGTTTTCATTCTCACTTTCTAAAATTTGTTTATCAAAGTGGTGATGTGAAATATTGATGATTTACTCTCATCCATGGCTTTGCTCAGCTGCAGCTGGTTTGGCAGGAATGGCACACTTTTTCTCTTCACACTCTACCCCTTTTCTGCAGAAGATGGAGTTAGAACACAATTCACAGAATATCCTGGGTTGGAAGGGACTGACAAAGATCATTGAGTCCAGCTCCTGGCCCTGCACAGAGACCCCAATAACAGGACGAGCTCCTTCTCTTCCTTACGAGGGATCCCACTGTTTTCTTAATAGGATGCTATTTGATGAATGGGATACAAAGCTGACTGAAGCAAAACAAAATGTACCTGCTTTCTCTCACAATTTTATATTTAGAGAAATTTATATTTAGATATATTTATATTTAGAAAAATTATATATTTTTTATATTCAGAAAAAAATTTTAAAATCTGTTTAGGGCATAGGCAAAAGCTTTAGGATTTGCAGGTGACAGGAACTGCTCGTTAAAAAAGCCCTGCACAAGCAGTGGCAAAGAAATGCTCTGGTAAATTCTGTCACAAGGTTTGTTAACTCCCACCAGCCAGAGGACAGATCGCTGACTCGCTTAACATTACACACAAGTCCTGGGTCAAAATCAGAGCCCAGAACAAAATTGCTTCCAAAGGCCCACTGAGTTTTGAATGGTTCTGCAGTCCTGGCTTACAGAGGTCTCTCAATTTCCATCCAGCCTCTGTCTCGTCCTCTTTACCTGAAGCAGCTTTAACACATTAAAAAGCACCACATCATTGACCACAAGCAGAAACAGATATCCTTGTGCACACCCGAGAAGAACATAAATAACATTTACTGTACTTCAGAGAGGCTCCGGTCTAAGTCAGGTGTAAAAACACAGCAGACACGCATTGCTTATACCATCAGCCTCCTTCTAAGAAAAGCAATTTTACAAGTCCTGGTTCATCTCTGCTGCAGGACTTTCTGTTGGTCCCAAATTTCATACACACACTTGACCTCCACATAAGCCTCTCCTGACACAGTGATGAGTACTCATAAATCCCAGTATGGGAATATGTACATGGTTCTGTATTGGTAACAATCAGCCAATTCTCATGGACTTCATATGACTTTCATGGTTCAAGAATGTGCTTTAATATCTTGCAGCAGAGATAATGGTGTTGGTCTACTTTGAAGGAAGGTAACTAGAGAAGGAACTTACTCTTTAAAAGTGCTGTGGAAAAAAATGAATTAAAAATTAGCCTGACTGATCAAACACGGTACCATCCACACCGAGACCTTGGCCTGATTCGCTTCTTTAAGGACAAGAGGAACTTCTTCAAAGTCTGCACACGTTAACAAAAGATGCCACTCACTTTATTTTTAAAACATCAAAACCAATGAAGGCTGAGGCTGTCTGACCAGGACTGCTGGGTCTGCAAGGAGAAGGACACGGTAACTTCTGTCAGCCTCAATGACAGCTACATTATCCATGGCAACTGCAAAAACTCTGCACTCTCCAGTTCTCATTCAGGAATTAGACAACCATCTCCAGAGGATGGGAAATGAGAAACTACTAAAACTTCATCCAGTCTCACTCTCCTGTGTTCAGTTCAAGACCTTCAGCATTCATTCAGGGAAGATGTGAAGTAACTACTTTGATACAAAATTTAAAAATCCAAATTAAAGCTTGCAAAAACTGAGGGATTTCTGCCTTATATGTGGCACGTACATTTGAAACAAGGCCCACGGTTCTTCATTCACAAGTTTGCCATCGAGCCACAAATTTCCCAAGGGAGTCAGAATGAATTTCAAGTCTCTGCCTTTCAGTATTAATGAATTCTTTTTCTACAAGTTCAAGAATGTCCCCTGTCCTCGTTAATACACAGAGCCCTCACCTTCAGGCAGCAGCTTGGTGAGATGGCACAGCCTGGGTGCTCAACTTCTCCACCAGGAAAAGCTCTCCTTGCAGTTCAGAACAAGCAGGTTATGAAGTCCTTCTGAAAAAGGGCACATCCTACAGACAGCAGACCTGCATTCTGGTTTGAGGAGATGACTGGAATGCATTTTCTCTTTGCATAAAGCCATCTCCTTGGAGGCATCAGCAATCCATGCAAATGAAAGGTTTCCAAAAGGTCACTGGCAATATAAAATGTAATTAGCTTAAAAACAACAAGTATTTTTAGGCACTACTCTGCCCCAGGTTATCTTACTGTTACTTGGCTTTTTATAATCACAGTTATTATCAGCATTTTTTCCCCCCTTTTGGATGTAATCAGGAAAGAAAAAAATCTGACAAATACACTGGTAAAAGACATCACATTACTCTCAAATAGGCAGGTTAGAGACTTACCACCCATGGCTGTGCACGAACTATGCATCATGATCCAAGGTAACACAGCAGCAGGTGCACTTTTATTAGCAGGACACAACTTAAAAAAAACTAAACAAGTTAATTATGCTGCTGCTAAGTCCAAACAGTTACTCAAAATTGACAATAGATTTTGCCATGAGCACCAACATCCCACTTGGTATCTGCAGCTGGCCTTTCCCAGAGTCAGCAGAGCCCACAGCACTCGCAGCAGGGCTCAGGGAACAATCACTTGATCCTAGAAAGTATTTGGACAAACAAAGCAAAACTCATTCAGCAGTTACTGTATTGGCAGTTCAGACTTGCTGCTGCACCCGAGTGCCCAGAGGAGATAAGTCAAACAACATAGCAAAATTATTTTATTGACAGTTTAGAAAATAATATTTTTGGCTAATATAAAATTGAAGTTCTAGTCCCTTAACTGCAAGGCTGACACCCCAGTGCTGAGTCAGTGAAGCACAGGATTTACTGGGATGTGGCTCCAACAAAAACATGACACACAGTATTTGCTTTCAAGCTCCTTCCATGAGGAGAAAGTTCATTCTACTGATTGTTTGTCTTATCCAAGTACCCAAGCCCTGCTATCAGAAGGAACTGGACACTCTCTGTCTCATGGGTGCTAACAGCCCTTTCATCTCCTCTGATACCTGTCCCAAGAGTGCCCACCACCTTCCCTCTCCAATTGCCCAATTGATTAATCAAGTTAAAGGCAGAGCAATTGCTCTCAGCCTGCATTTATCTTGAAGGCTTTTGCCTCTCCATCAGTCGGAGTTGGCTGTGTGCCCACGTGTGTGTCTGTCTGCTAATCCTATCAGTGGCTCTAATAAAAGGTATTACTTCTCCTTACAAACCTGGCTCTGCTGAATCTTCTGTGAATCATCAAAATGCACTCTGACTTCAACAAGCTCCAAGTCTCACACCAGAGCAAGGTTTGTAGAATGAAAAGCAAGGCGTAAGACCCAGATGAGCAAGTTCACTCAGTAAATTGGGAGTGTGACACAGGCAGACGAGCTGTGCCACAATTCTACCCCTGGTGGCACAGGATGCAAAGGGAGGGGATGGAAACATCCCTGATCCACGCTCCCAGCCCCAAGAGAAAGAGCTACAAAGTGACTTCAGTCTGGCTCTTTAAGCAGATAAACATGTCTCAACATAAATGATACATTTGGTTTTCAAAGGTGAATTAATGTATTGTCTGGATAACAATTTTTACCTCCAATACAAGGTGCACGAAGAGGGACTTTTTCATTAGGATAATCTGTGGAAATGTGCTGCTTTGTCAGTAAAGTTCCATAAAAAAACCTCACAGCTTTTTCTCAAAGCATACGCTCTATTTTATTAGTTGTAGATGCTTTGGACTCCATGTACTGCAACTGCCATAGGCTAGATCTGATAATCTCTTATTTGTATAGTCAGAAAGGGACACATTTTGGTTTATTTCCATAAATATTTCAAAAGCTTTCTCTGGCTGAGAAACAGAGAGCCTCTTCAGTAGTTATTCCAGTCATAAGAATTTGATTGTTGTTGCTTGAATAAAAGGAAAGCTTAGGGGGTTTGTTGTAGGAGTTTTGATGGGATTTTTTTTTGGTGTGTGTTTTTGTTACTGATTTCCATCTCTTAACAGTGAGAACATATTTTAAAAGTTATGAATATGGACATTGTTTTAAATATTGAAAATATGGAAAAACAGCCCATACATAAAATATGACAAGGAAAATTACATTTTGCTGGAACACCATTCTAAACTCTAACAGAGCACCATGCCCCAGCCTTCTTTCTGACCACACATCCAACCCCAAAGGGCCCTCTGAATGTCACATCCCACCACAGTTTAACAAAACAAAAACAAGTCACCAGCAACAAAATAACTGGATCAGCAGACATCCAGCTCTTCTGAACCTGTCCCTAACTCCATCCCCTCTCCTTCCTTCCTCTCATTCCTGCAACACAACTGCACTAGAGATTGTCAACATTTCTGCTAAACAACAGGGTATGGCTGAGCCACTCCTGCCCAAAAACACACTAAATTCTCTTTCAAAGAGAGACAGAGAGAGGAACTGACTGTAAACACATCTCCCTTCTGTGACGCCCATGAAAGGACTAAGCAATCAGTCTGACTTTGGGATTTTAAACAACAAAAAGAGTATTTTTTTTCCAAGAGATTTCCTTCAACAAGAAATCTTGTGGACAAGGCTGGAGAAAAGAAGAAGCACCAGAAAGGTACGAACACACCCAAGATCTTTCCAATATCTAACATAAGACTTTAGCAGCACAATTTCCCAAGAAGGCCTTGCCTTGATTCCTCCAACCAACTTCTCCTTCCTCAACCAGACGCCTCAAAAGTATCTGATATTCACCAAAAGCTGCACCAGAGCTGTTGCAAAAGGTACAGCTGGGCCAGGAAGATGCCTCGAGGGCTGGAGCATCTCTCCTACAAAGACAGGCTGAGAGCTGTGGTTCTTCAGCCTGGAGAAGAGAAGGCTCTGGGGCGACCTTATTGGGGCTCATGAAAAAGAGGGAGAGGGAACTTTTATGCAAGCAGGAAGTGATAAAACCAGGGGCAATGGTTTTAAACGGACAGAGGGCAGGCTGACATCAAAGGTTAGGAAGAAATTCTTTACTCAGAGGTGGTAAAGCACTGGAACACGCTTCCCACAGAGGCAGGGGATGTCCCATCCCTGCAAGTGTTCAAGGCCAGGCTGGATGGGACCCTGGGCAACCTCCAGTGAGTGGCATCCCTGCCCGTGGCAATGGGCTGGAAGCAGATTTTTAAGGTCCCCTCCAACCCAAACCATTCTGTGATTCAAGCTCTCCACAGGAAGAGTTTCTGAAACAGGCACATTCACATCAAGATGTTCTACAGCTTCTTCTCTTTCCTTTCACTTGTAACATTTTTTAGCTAATTGGCTCCAGAATTTATAATGCTGGTGACAGCAGCCTGGCTGTGCGAGGCGGAGGAGGAGGGGAGGGAAGGCAGAGCAGCTGCCAAGGCTGCCGGCACCATCTCCTGTTCTCAGCAAGTCACTGCACAGCCCCAGCCCGGGATAACGATGCTCCCCTCGCTCACCCAGGCAGCGCAGGGGAGCTTCTGCTTCGAAATATCACAAGACAACTTAGGAGGTTTTATGCAGACTCCAGAAAAAGCAGGAATCCAAATATGAAGTGCAGCTAAAACCACCGAATTTGAAAAGGAGAAAATTAAGCAGCCGAGGGGGGGAGAATGCAATTACAGCAGAAAAAGAAAAAAATGTGTTTCACCATTAGCATTGCACAATAAGAAGGTTTGTCAGGCACCGGTTTAGCCTACACATGTTCACATCCGTCAGCATTTCCATGATAAATCCTAATTTTCGCCATTGTTGATCACATTGAACTAAAACTTGGTATGCAAGTTTTTAGCACAGATGCTCAAATAAATTATGCACATTAGTCATTTAACTTTCAGAGCGGCAAGAGAAAGCTGCTTTTTGGGAGGGGGGTTGACTGCAATTTATGACAAGTTGTTTTTTTTTTTGCCTTACACAGCTAAAAAAGACAAGCAGCTCACTTCTTGAATAAACTTTCCAAGCAGTATTTCTTTTGTATAGATGATAAAACTTTGACAGTAGGAGAATATTTATGACTAATTAAAAAATGCCTTCCTACCACCACCAGTGATATACTTTCAGTATTTTGCTCTATACATTCACATGTGCATACAAGCAGCCACAAAGAATATTAAGCACATAATGAAAATACCAATAACAGCAGCCTGAAGGCAGCAGGCAGTAGAAATGATGTGATCCAGATGAGAAATTGTTCAAGAAGCAGTTAGTTATGGAGCTGAACAAAGTGTACATGCAGATATGATCAACTGATTGAGACATCCCAAGCCAGACAATCTATTTTTCAGACATAACCATATTCTGTGCAGTATTTGAACTGACGCTACTTCACAGCAGGTTAAAAAATCCTCTAGAATTCACGTTTACCTTGGTAAAATGTCTCAGTGTATTTTGACTGTCCTCATCAATCTGCTCAAAATAAACAGCATCAACAGTACCCTAAAGTACTTGGGAAAAATCCATAGTCTTCGAAACTGCTGTTATTACAGCAACTACAGTAGGTGTTTGGGTAAATGAGTATAAAAAGACAGAAAACTCATTCTGCATTCTGCCACCAATCTTCCTCTGTCCTCCCATGACTGCTCAGGAAAGCTATATTGCAGCTCTAGCATTACAAATTAAGAGATAAAACTGTTAAACAAGGCCTTGTTTGACTGTTGATGTCTTCTCATGAAACCCACAGTTCAGGAGCCGTGGTCACTACTATCATTTTAAGATACTACATGGGAAGAAATAGATGTGTATTTGGGGGAGAAAGGAACAAAAAGTTCTTAACAGGCATGAATAGACAGGAATTAATGTGTTGTATTTGCCTTAAAAACAGTGAGGTGCAGAGTGGGCAGGGTATGTGAGCAGAGATGTTTGGTTTCATTCACCAGGTGAGAACGAGGGAAACTCGTGTCGCCGTATAAAGTGACTCAGCACCCAAGAAAACACTCCAGAAACTAAATCCAGACTTCTTGGGGTCCTTCCATCTACCTCATCCATGGAATCACGCTGGTGACTTCAACACTGATTCCAAAGATATTACCAAACTGACAGGCCCTACTCTTTCCACCTCACATTGCATTTTTCAAGGCATACTGCCACACTGCAGAGCCAATAAAAGAAAAATCGCTAAGAACTGGAAATCTTAAAGCACTACAATTCCCAGAGCTCTATACAAAGCTTGGCAGCACGCTGAATATATGGTTTTACATAATACGACTGGTTTCAAAGTAGAATATTTCTGTACTGCTGCCTACTGCACAGCTGAGATTACAATTCCTCCCTTTGTATTCATATCACAAATATAACATGGATGTGGGGCACTCTTCCTTTGCCCATCAGCCTCCTGTAAATCATTAATTTGATCATAGCATCCCTCTGCTAAGAAGGAAAGAATAATGAATATAGATAATAAGTTCTGACTTCTAATTACTGCAATAATTCTAAATATTCATCCTGGTTTCTGAGAACTCTGGACTAGTATTAAGATACATCAATTTCATCTAGAATTTTTAGGAATTTTAACCTCGCATAAGTGAAAGATTTATAGTGTAGATGTGAGTCATGCACAGGAGAGATGCAAGGCAGATTTCTCCCTGCCCAACTTTTACAGTGCAGCTCTGTGTCCAAACACGGTGTCTGCTGTACCACACACTACCACGAACAGCCTGTGCCTCCTATCAAATTAGCTGGTTATTTTTACACATTTTTCTGGTCAATAATGCCCATTGCTACCAAGGGAACGCTGAATCAGCATCTCCAGATGAGCACTAACAAATGAAAGCTATTGTTCATTCCAGTAATAAAGAGATGCACAGACATCAGGGATGTCGGTAGGAACACCCGGGGTCAATCACGACCCTGGAACAAGAACTATTAAGAACAGAGTAAAACAGCTTCTACATTTTTTTTTAAAATCATTAGAAGTGATCAGAGCACTGAACAGAGTGCTCACAGATTATTTTTGAATGTTCTCCCAGAAGCACAGTCAAATAAAAGGTAAGAAACCAAGTACTAATATTTGTACTGGTTTTGCACTCTACAGTCTCTCCAGAGCTCCAGGCTGAGAAGATGGTATCATTACAGCTTTGTCTATCCCCTCTAGGCTGCTTTTTCAGGCTTTTTCTACGTATTTTCTTTTTAAACAGAGAGAGAATAGTTCCAGGAGCTCCAGAAGCAAAGTTGCTTGGTTTCCTGTGAATTTTTCTTTCCAAAGGTGATGACTGACTCAAGTAGGCTTCCTTTTCTCCTACCAAAATGATATGAGAGATGAAAACAATGCCAACATTACCATGGCACTCTCAAGTGCCACAAGTCTTTGGAAAGCACAGAATGGCAAAAATGATGGACTTTGGAGCTGCCAGGGTGTCAGAACAGAGCTCCCTCAGTGCTGCCTGATCCCAAATGCCTTCCTGACAATGGGACATTCCCAAGGCTCCGGTTGCATGCAGGGCTCTGATCCCAGGCATGGCCTCAGGATGTCCCTCCTGGACATGGAGATCTGACTTCCTTAAACTTGCTGGAATTCATTATTTTTGAGGCCTCTACCATCTGCCAAGCTTGACAGAACACAACTTGCAAGTTCATAAGTGTAGGGTAGGCACAGATAAATCTCATCTACATACACACACAAAGCACAGTAATAAGCCTCACTTCCTCAGGAAATCAGACTAAAAATGGCACAATCATGAAAAGCAAAGGTCTGGGTAAAATCCCATGTTTTTCAAATTGGAAGCATAAGTCAATGTCTTGGCTAAATTATTTTTTGCCTTCCTATTTTCTGCTAACTATATAATAGGAAAAAAAATAGAAAAGCTTTATAGACCTAATTAGAGCCATGAATAACCAGATGTTGCTTTAGAAGCTTACTACATGAATATGTAGATTGGTCACTTAACGAGACACTATCGAGGACCTTCTGGTATAGAAGTGCAGGAAAGATCCATTTTGGAGAAAAGAAAAAGCAGCACCTACAGTCACTTCTTCATCACCTCACTCTGTAAAATGAATGCAGAACCTGCCAGCAGTTAATATTGCCCTGAAGCACTGTGAATAAACATTTGCCTGGTATTAGGTACACAGACACCTCCACGTATAAATCAAGGTGCAATGTGCCATATAGATGAACAAAGGAAGAAAAAAAAATCCTTACCTAGTCCTATATTAGACATTAAGTGCTTCTTTTGATCACAAAATAACTCATAAAGCCTATTAAAAAGCTAGCACTTCTCTCTCTGTCAGATAAAAGACACTTCACTGTAATTAAACTTCTGTCCAACTTTCCAGAAGATTAGGGGAAGGAGTCTGACAGGCTCTATTTGTTTTTGTGACTGACACTCATTGGGACATCCAAGGAAAAGAGAGGTTGGGCAATAGATTTACAGCACTTCTGAGCTAACAGCACTTATGAAGATGGACAGTTCTGGGCTTATCATCACTCATTCTTTTTTTTTTTTTTGTATTAAAAAAAAAAAAATCCCTGCTGCCCAACTCAAAAGCATTTTCTGTTCAGTTTGCAGTCACCATTCCCTGGTCTTCAATGGTTTGGGGTTTTCATTTTAAGCAACAACACACAGCAGGTTGTTTGGGTAAATCAGCTTTACATGATTTATATGAATAAAGGTGGTAAACAACCATGTCTCTTAACAGAGTTCCGTGAGCACTTGCAGTGGGAAAACCCTTTTTCAAACATATTCTCCGTGTCCCTTTTTCCATATGAAACAATATGTCAAAACACACGGCTGGGTTTCTGACATGAGGTGATGGGAAAAAGCCATCAGCTCTGGGACCTCAGCACCAGAACCAAGGATTTACTGCTCTTCCCTTCTCCTTTGTGTCCTTCATCCTGCCCAGAACCAACTTCACCTATGTGTTTCCTTGTATCTGACTTTCCACAAAACATCTCAAGGTCCAAAGTCAATATTGCACTTAGACCACGAGCAAAAGTAGAAATGGGAGGGATCACAAGTAAACATTTTCATGGCCTGTCTTTCAGAAGTGCAGCAAAGCTCAAGCCATAAAGCAGCATCATTCCTTCACCTGAGCCATCTCCTAGGACACAATTTCAAATGCCAGAATACTTTGCCAGGATTGTTTTAGGAAATCTCTCCAGAGACTCCAAATATGCAGATAGGAAGCAGGCACAATAAATATGCAGCTTTTCACACTTCAAAAAACTAGTGTAACTGCTACATAATTTCTCCATAAGACAAAAGCTTATAAACCACTTGGCTGACTTTCCATATTCCAAACTACAACCACAAACACATTTCAATGAACCACACCTACAGCAGTCACAGTCAGGGGGAAAAAGAGGCTTTAACTAATAGTGGTTGCACGGTTAAACTGACCCACTAATTAAACACCTTCCTTTCATCACCTTTTCCTAAGCAGCAGAGCAGGTACACTTCTTGCTATCAAAGTGGCCCTGAGCAATCTTCTTTTGAGCTTTTGAACCTCTGGATTGTTATCTTTGCTCTGCAGTTAAAAAGCTCCACAACACTTCCTACTGCTGCTGCAAGTATAATTTACTCTATTTATATGACTTCTAGCAACACACTCCAAAGCAGCCTGAGAGCCCATCACGCACGATTAATGACACTTTCAGCTACATTACTCAGCCATCCTGAAGTTGCCAAGAGAAGTGAGTTGCTGCTCATGAGTTCAGTGCTAAAGTGACCCTCTCCTCTTGCCCCATGCTGGCACCACAGGAAGGTTTTCTCCCCTTAGCAAAAATAGCAAGCTCCCAGGGAGTCGACACAACTCAAACACATAAACAATCACTGTTAAAAGAAATTGATTTAAACCTACTGCTCGGGAAATTTAGTCCTGTGGCTCTGTGTCTAAAAGCATCCAATGTGAGTGATGGAGCAAATAGGATATGCATCATCATTTGATCTCTGAGAGGCCTGGAGACACTGGCAATTGCACAGGCTACACAAAACACAGATTGCAGTGCAGATCCCCACACAGGGAAATACCACTGCGAAGGTGGCTTTGTAATGATGCTGCCTCTTTGTGCTGGGATCATCTCTATTGCCTTTTTAATTACACAAACACTGACTCTAAAAAATGCACAGTAATAAAGGGAAAGCAGGTCAAGAACAGAGGAATGAGATAACAGGAATTTTCTCTGTTTAATGATGCCATTTGGCAAAGGTTTTTTCCAGTGTGTTTATCAACCATAACTCCCCATTCTAGATCAACTACAGGACACTGGAAGCAGAAATTGCAGCCGGCAAGTGTCTGCCCCAGTCACTGGAGAGTGTGGGAAAGAGCATCACTGGGAATAAAAGCCAAGATGATGGCAGTGTAAGGACAGAGAGAGAAAAATCAGATTGCAAAACCCCACCACCACCTTCCAGGCACTCTCCAGTCTGTGTTCAAAAGCTCGGTGATGAACACACACATCCACTGCACAAAGACTCCACATCTGCCATTTAGGGTAAGAGGGCCATGTAATCATCTCTAACATGACACTCAAACCTCTTCTACTAAACACAGTTTTGTACTGTAGCAACAGGTAAGAGAACTATCTGTGCTTCTCTCCTTCGCTGCCATAAAAATAAATTTAGATGGCAACTCGTGATGATGTTTTCTTAAGCATCTGCCAATCCGTTAATTTTAATGGAGAAAACGTAAAAGTTTTTAAGGTAGATGCAAATTTTGTAGGTTTTGTACAGTACATTGCTCTATACACACATAATCACTGACTTTATAAATCAAACATTGCACTATCAGCACCAAAGAATGTATTTCAACTAAGGGCAAAAGAACCTGTGGCTGAAAAAAGAACAATAGGAAGCTGAATTAAGTGCTGGGCTTCATCACTAGAGGGAGGCACGATCACATATTAAGCTCCTGTAATACACAGACAATCCTGAACACAATTATGAAACAAATAAAAGAGAAGATCATCAGCTAAATCTGGAAAGGATTTATGGAAAAGAGAAAATTAGGTTTGCTTCCTTAACAATGTTTTATTTCCAAAACCTCAAAATGTTCTGCTGGGAACTTTCAAATCACCTGTAATGAAAGGTTTTTAAAAATTTATCTTATTGCCTTCTTTTTAAGGCAGAGTAAGGTATGCCATAGAAGAAAGTCAAAACTATCAGTTTCAGAAATGACATACAGCATTGCACCAGGAAAATGTCAGAATTTTAATTTGCGCAGCTTTACAGCCCATTTAACTTGAAATCAAAAAGTAATTTTAATCATGTTTTTATTTTTAAACTGAATTGGCACAATTATATCTAGATGAACAGACATTACCAAAAAGCTGCTTTTTCAACAGATGATCCCCCTTGGCCATTAATAAATTTAGAAAAAACACTTCTCTGAGAGGCTGTGAAAAGCAGCCAAAAAAAAAAAACAAAACACCCCAAATCAGTAACTCAAACACTACCATCATTCTTTTATTAGATCATTTAATCAGTTGTGGGTTTGAGGGTTTGCTTGGTTTACTTTTACTATACAGAATGTCTTTTTTATATTGGTGAGAGGGTTTTTTTCCCCTTGTAAACTTCACAGCAAAAACCACCAAACAATTTGGCTGGCTCACTCCTGGGAATTTACACTTAGCTAACCATTTTACAAGTGACTAAACAGTTTCATTAACAGCAGCAGCACAACCAAAGCTTTTAACACCCGGCTTGAATCCTGCCGATCATTAGGAAGGTGGAACCCAAAATCTCTTGAACCAAAATGCAGCTCCTACCTCAGGGAGACACATCAGGAAATGCTGCCCACGTCAAGCTAAGTGAGCTCAGCCAGTGCTCAACCACACAGTGTTTGACTGCTTTACATTCTGCATTTTTGCACCAAAGGCTGAAATTCTTCACACTCCTGTTGCTTGGACAAGGCAGCTACAACCCTGCCATGCAAACAGTCCAGAGCCTGTTTGAAAGACAGAGGTTTTGCTTTTAACATGGACAGACAGAGGGCTCCTAATCAGAGGAATGGAACAGCGAGGGAAGCAAGGATACGTGCACTGAGAGTGAGAAGTGCTTTCTGGCACGCTGTGGAACCGTGTTCAGAAAGGCTGTGGAACCAATGCAGTGTGGAGAGTTCAGCTCTGGCAAATTCATTTCCCTGTTACACATTCACTCCCACAGGGGGGCAATGGTTTAAACGCCCTCACGTTTCAAACACGCATCTTGCTCCTCTCAAAGCCTTGCAGTACTTTGCCACCAAAACTGCCAACACTCTTTTCCTCCACCATCTCTACAACCTGGTCCTTTTAGCAGTCAAACCACAGTCCCCAGAGCCCCTACTCCCTTTCCCATACCCAGATAGGAACTTGGCACACTTTGCTTTGTGACATTCCCTTTCCAGATGAAACAGTCTGGGAAAGCAACCCCGTTCCCCCTACAAACACTGTAGCCCATAACATAAAGTGTGATTAACTCTTCACTGCATTGCCCACAGTTGTTCCTCTTTTTCTTCCAGGAAGGATTTCAGTAAGCAAAAAACCCTTTATCAACATGAAAAAGAATAGAAGGCAGCACAGAAGGCTCCATGGAACAGCTAAGGTTTTCCAAGGAAATATAAAGAGCTGGTCTCTCAGTTTGCAGCCCTTGTTTCCTTTCTCTGTGCTTTAACATAGCAGAGTCTTGCCTGCAGCATCCCCTCCTGGAGTTACTCACCTGCTCATGAAGGTGGAGTTCTGCTCTTTCAGCCCAAGCTCCCGTTGCTGCAGGGCCACAATCTGCCTCGAGAGATCATCAGGTGTCCTACACAATTAAAACAAAATAAAAACTTTTAACAAATCACTGGTTGAAAGTCTATATTCCTTACATAACCATAAAAGAGCAGCCAAGGCAGTTTCCTGGGGCCAAACCTGTTGCACTCCCTTAGAACACAGAGCTGCAGCCCGGCCAGCTGACATAAAATCTAAAGCCATCAAAGCCATCACAGCATGAGCACAGGATTAATAGTAAGAGGGTAAGAAAAGGAGGAAATAAATGTAAATACAGACTGTACAATTCAACAACTCTAGCTACTGCTGAACACCCTCTGAGATTGTAGAGGTTCAGGTATATCAGGTGGCTCAAAGCAGTGTTCCCACAGAGTTCCCAGTGTGCTGAATTCAGAGTCCTTCACACACACTGTGACTCCAGAGCCACAGGAGAAAAAAACCCAAATCCTTCAGCTCTGGGTAACACTTCAGATGTCACTGATAACCTTTTCTTGTCAAAGAGATCAGAGATTTCTACAGACCTGCTAGCAACAACTCTGCAGTTGTCAGAAATAGGTTTATTTTTTCATCAAATCCAATGACAAATGCTTAAAGGTGATGGAATGGGATCAAGATAACTCCAGTCTGGCAGTTCCAGAGACCACATCAACAGTCTCTGCAGGAGGAAACTGCTCTTTCGGAGGCCTTGCTTGAAGTCATAAAAATAAAAATTTGTCTTGAGCCATGAGAAAGGTTTTCCCACCCTAAAACACAAACATCTCTATCACACTTCCCAAAGGGAAGGCAGCTGGAAAGGGCATCTCTGAATGCACTGGGTACATACATCTGGTGCTCCAGCAAGATGAACAAATGAGAAGAGTGACCCAGATCTTGAAAGGGCTTTTCAAAGGGAGCAAGGGGGAAATCAGTTTTGCAGCAGTGAAATCTGTACAAATACAACCTATCAAGTCCCCCAAAAAGCAAGTCAAGGTTCCACTGTTGCTGGCAGATGAAATTCAGCCTGGTCAGATTTTAAGGTATTGAAATACAACGCTGGAATGAGGCTGCTGCCACTCCAAAAACTGAACAGAAGTGCCTCTAGCTTGATCATTGGATTCTGACTGAATCTACGACTAAAGAAGCCATTTCTCTGGCAAAAATATTTTTCAGCCAACTACTCACATCAAAAAAACTTTTTCTCTTTAATCATCTGTCACTTCCACTTGAGTGAAAATTAGACAAACACTGAGTTGTTGAAGATAGGATTCAATTTTGGCAATCCCAGCTGAAAGACTCCTGTGTTTCACTTCCAGAATTGCAAACCTGTATCCTTCCTCAGCAGAAAATTTTGAGGCCTCTAATGCCACTTGTGTTACATCCAAATCTTAGCAGTCAATACATAATAAAACAGATGGAAATGTTCTCCCATCAGACTATGGAGACACACATTGCAGCAAAGAAATCTGTCAGGACAGGACAGTCAAGACACTCACTAGCCAAGAAAATTATAAGAAAGCAAGACACAACCTGGAGATGGCTTGGCTAAAACATCTGAAAATAAAATTCTGGTATAGCAGGAACCAGTCAATTTTAAGCCAACACGCCCCTGGATTTTCAAATGTGTTGCAGCATTAAATAACATTTCAAACTCTGAGCTAGGTCTGAAGGGATCCTTAACTTGAGCAGCTCCTTACTGAGATCTAATAATGGCTGGGCAACAGAAAAAACACCAGGGAAATGGACTGGACACACTCAGTCTGCTTGGCAAAAAGCAGCTGTGAGCAGACACACCAATTTCCACAGGAACAATCTTTGTACAATGTAATGCCAAAGCAACAAGGCTCTGAAAAATGCAGGTCTAAGCCTCTAATAAATCACCCAAATATAGCAGATTTATCAGAAGGTTCGTTAGTATCAGGCAGCTCTCTGGCCATGTTGAGTGCCAGCCCACAACACCAGAGTTTGGTCCCTGCATCAAGGAAATAATTTCACAGATTCTTTCTTTTAACAAACAAAAAAGTGTATCTGCCTTGATTTTTTTCTCAATTTTTTCAGATATTCATACCACAATCTATTAGGACTGAGATCAGGGACTGAAATTAATCCAATAGTAAAATGAGAGAGGACTATAAAACCCACAGTTTTCTAGTAATGATAGCTCCTGACCGATTTCCAATAAAAAACAAATCACCCTCATCTGTTTGGCCATTCAAACCAACAATCAGCTTCCAATCTCAGTTCCAGCAATTGGCAGCTTTAGATTTACACTTAGTTCTGGACAATGTTTTATTGGCATTGGGTACCTTTTATTATTTTATTTCTTTTTAAGTGGAGCAGCATAGATATATAACAGAAAAACAAAGTCCATGGTACTAATCCCCTGTAAAGAAAAGTTCACTTTCTGTAATACTAAATCATGTCAGGTGATCAGAGCCCAAGACACCTTTGCATGCACTCTGCTGTCAAATACACTTATTGAGAGGTTTCAAAGCCTGTTTCTGAGGTCTACACCCTACCCTGATCATCAGCAGTTTGGCAAAAGCCAAATTTCCACAGATCCAAGCAGAGGAATGGCACTGCATGCACAATAAAATTAAATCAGGGCTTTCAATTTGAAGAGAATTGGTCAAGTCCCAAAGCACTGCAAACACCAAGCAGCTGTAACCAGCCCTCTCATGGCACAAGCTTCTGAAAACAATGCCATGTAAAGAGAAATTTGTCAGCATCCCAGCACACAGCAACATGTTCTGGCCTTGAGAGCCTTGGCTGATGTCTTTAATTCTTGCTAAGCTCTGTCCATTCCCTATGGAACAGTTGATCTCAAAACCAGCATTGGAAAGCCAAGGAATCTGCTTTGAGGATCTTAATGACAACACAGCTTTCTGACACGACTGGAATCACCGTGGCTCGTTGAGGGAAGTTTCAAACCCTGTCCTCACCCAAACTGTTTTAGGCAGAAGCTGATTGTGGCTCAGGGAAAGTGTGGAGCTCTCTCACTGCTGCCGTCCTGCCCTGCCTGGCTTTGGCCCCATCTGCTGTCGTGGGGTTCGGTGCCCACACGAACCAGCGACGGTGTTTTCGGGAACTGAGGTTCCGTGCCTCAGTTTCCCTGTCTGATCCCAGGGCCGTCAGCATCAGGCAGTTTTTTACACAGAGACGAAGAGAAGGAGGAAAGAGTGGACTCTATGTAGCTGCATTCCAAGATTTATTACTCTGCCCGGAGGAGCAGGGAGATTTTCTCTTGAAGGGAAGCTGGACAAAGGGAGACCCTTTGCTGCTCTCTGGTTGTTGCTTTTAAGGGGTTACAACTTAGGGGCTGGTACAATGTAATTATCCAATTGGGAATTGATGACACATGACATGAAACCAATAGGAATATCTCAGGTGAGGGACAAAATCAAACTGGCTAATAACAGTACAGCTGGAGGGAATTTCCAACCCACAGGGCCTGAGGCAGTGTGATGGACAGGTGAGGAATAGATGTAGATGTGCTGCAGGCCCTTCTTTGGATCCGCCCTCAGGGAGAGAATCCTGTGA